>VZZY01024334.1:118449-276669 GCA_013400335.1 Eurystomus gularis
GACCTGATCTGCTCCTATCCTGGGTGGCTCATCACTCTCCCAGACCCAACCAACACCCTCTGTGAGTTGGGTGGTGTGGTTTGAATGGTTGACAGTGAAGACTGAGGCAAAAGAACTGTTGAATACCTCAGCTTTCTCCACATCCTCGGTCACCAGGTCACCTGTATCCTTCCAGAGAGGCCCCACATTCTCTCTAATTTTCCTTTTTTCTCTTACATATCTATAAAATCCTTTTCTGTTATTTTTAATATCCCTGGCCAGATTTGATTCTGTCAGGGCCTTAGCTTTTCTAGCATGGTCTCTGATTACCCGAGCGACTTCCTTGTAATAATCCCAGGTTACCAGTCCCTGCTTCCATGCTTTATGAATTCCCCTTTTGTATTTGATTTTCGCCAGGAGTTCTCTGTTTATCCGCACATCAGTGTCACTGCACCCCAAGGCAGACCCAGAGATGACACTGGCATGTGGCCTCTCGCCTTGGGCCAGACACAGTGCTGGCCACAGGTCCTTTTGTGTCCATCAGACAACATTTGCCCTTATAATCACCAGGTATGTTGAGGTCTTTCCAATGAACAGAACAGCTGGAGCCAATGTTTTCACATACTGCAAAAAAAAGAAGACTGGCATGAGGGACAAGGATATCTGCGGGGGAAAATGACTGCTGAAGAAAAAACTCTGACAATGTATCATCCCAGTGATGAAGTTTTATATGCTTTTATGTTGTCAAGGTCACAAACTTGAAAAGGGCTGCAAACACTATGTGTTACAAAAATAATAGCAGAGTTTAGTTTTCTTTAAGACTTCCAAACCCAGAGCAAGGATTTCCTCCTAGTCCTGCAAAGCCATCTTTTATGAACCCAACATTGGGGGTTTCCTGTTATGCAGTTTCAAAAACTCTGGGGATTTTCAAGGGTTTTGCTTGTCACACCACTAGCTTTCAGTGAATTATCTGAGGCATGTTTTGCAGCTGTCAGAAATCTGCACCTGTATGACACAGCACAAATCAGAAAAAAGCTGTCCACAGAAGAGCAGCTACAACTGTATTCACCTGAAAATGGAGAGGGCATATGAGTAAAAAGAGAAATACTCCAAAACATGCCACTGGAAAAGACAGCAAAGGATGTTGACCCTTTCTGTAGTTTCACTGGGGATGTCAACATGTTATCAAAGCTTAAGGAACAGAAATAGTCTCTTTTTACTCCTGAGGTATTTCTGTGTTTTTATTACCAATCATGAACACAGTTATCTAGAACCACAATGAACGAGAACATGCATACACGTGGCACACATCAAACATTACCTGGACACCTTTCACAGCTTTTGGGCTTTGTAAAGACTTTCTTCATAATTCTTTACTATAGGTGCAAAATGTGCCTGTTAGGTAAAGCCAATAAGCATAATTATGAAGATATTGCATAAAAAAAAAAAATCTTGTCACAGAAACATCAAGATAGTAAATGCAGTAGTGACAGTGACAGGCCTGATTCTGATAGATAGACAAGAGGTATTTTATCCCGTTACAACAGTGAGTAGCACAGCATACACAAGAAGAGGAGCAGTGAGCATTAACTGTGACACTTACCCACAGTCGTTAGACTCCAGGTTTCTCCGAACTGGTTTCCCAGACATTCCCATTTTAACCAGTTTGCACGGATAGCTGTGAGCCTTAGCTAGCTCTCATAAAGTGGTGCCAGAACAATTAACCCCATGAAGAGACTCTACCACTGGGCAAAGCTGCTGAGTGGGAATGATGAAGAGCACACTCAGCTTCCAGGAGTTCCTCGCCTACAATGCAGAGGGGAGAGCTTGTACAGGACCAGTGCAAAGTACAGAATATGTGAAGTTTTGGACTGCTGGCTTCATGGAAATCTGACGTGACCAGAAGAGATATCAAGGACAAAGACTGCAGCCAGGCTTCATCATGATGTTTGTTGTTGCTTCTCCACACTGCAGATTACAGATGGATATGTTAATAACAAACATCTAGACTAATATGGACAATGAATGCTGATCTCAGAAGTGTGAAGAGACTTTCTTCCTTGCTGCTTTGGAGAGAGGTGGGATATGGCATAGACCTGATCCTGCAAAGACTCTCCATGACTGACTTTGATCTCATGCATAGGTCACCCACCTACGTGAACAGCTGCATTTACAAATATTTGTAGTATAACAACAACAACAAAATCACTATTTGAATGAATAAACAGCAGCCCAAGGCTCTCTTGAGAGTGGAGAGAGGCTGGAAAGAAGAAGACCCCTGCCTGTCTGATGGCTTTGCAAAAGCCCCCCCAGTTTTCCTGCCTGTAGCTGGGGTGGGAGGGTAAAGAAGAGGAAAGAGATGAAGTTGTCCTTTGACATTTTATATCCAAGCCTTACTGTGATAACCTTTACAGATAATTTTCCCAGCAGGTGTTGGATATTTCTTGTGAGCATTTTAACAGCAAAAGATCATTAAGTGTTCCTGACAAAAGTAATTTGTTACAAAAGTTTTTGGACGGGTGGAACCAAGACAAATTAGCCTCAGGATTTTGGATGCACAGACATGTTCTTTTTGTACTAATCCTATTACTGTGGATATCCTTTCTAACATATTTGAAAGCAGCTTTACTTGTGCTGAACTTCCTGTCATACATTCAAGATGCCGTTTCTCCAACATTTAGGGAGGGGGAACTACAAACAGTTACCATTAAAAATATTTTAGGGGTTTGCAGCCATTCCTGCCTGTTTCAAAAGATACTTTTCCAGCAAGATTCAATCAATATTTTCCCTTTTTTTTAGAAAACCAATCAATTCAAATAGTAGAATTAATTCTACCATTTGATAAATAATAACATCATGAATAATGAATACAATTTTCTTGTTGTAAAGTTCTACTTGTTTGTCTCAGAAGGCTGCAATTTTAAAGAAGTTGGGGTTTGGTAGTGGTTTGTTGTTTCAGCTAGTCTTTTTTTTTTTTACAAAACAAAAGCTGACATTGAAAAGGTAAACTTGCACACATGTGCGGCTGCTGAATCACTCCCAGCACAAAGAGGTGGGCCCTGTGCCCACACTTAGCAAGGCACCCTCTGCCACCTGAGCAGAGCAGCTTTCTCACAGCCGTTACCAGCAGGCTAGGCCAAGTTAAGCTTTTCCGATTGTAAATACAGACTCCAGTAGCTGCAGAGGTTTTAATCTTCAGGGGAGTCAGGTTCAGCCTTGCTCCACACCTGCCCTTCACACTCACCCCCTCCCTCCTCTTTCTACTGCATTTACACTTCATTATTGCTCCCTTTCCCATTCCTGTTCTCCCATCATGGTCAGGTCAGTATGCTGCCACAATGCCCATGCTTCTTCTGTCCCTCATATTGAGCAGGAGCTGTGCTGAGCAGCAGAACCCTGCCACTGTCACTCACAGTCCAACACATTAACAGCTCTCGCTGGCGCGTCCCCTCTCTGATGCCAGGGAAGTCTGGCAGCATCATTGTAAGGCTGCAGAGCTCCTGAGATGCTGCTGTACAGTGTTTTGTTTTGCTTTTTAATGGCTCCATTTCACACTCCAGTGCAGCTGACTTAGCCTACTGTATTTCACTTTTCTTAATTAGATTTTGCTCATTATTCCCGAGTACCTCTGAAAGCTGGAGTGGCGCAGTGGGCTGCTGACATGGCTGCTCTCTCTGCTAAAGCAGCCCCAGGGGCTGGGCTGGTGGTCTGCACCCTCACAAGCCGAAGGAAGGAAATGTGTGTCTCATACCGAGGAAGGAGATGTGCAGCTGCGGAGCTTGGTAAAGCACACAGCCACGGGCACCTGGGAGAGGCGAGTGCTCGCTCAGGTGCTGGATTTGTGAGTCCCACGGGTCTTCATCCTCATCCCTCACACTGGGTACCTCGCTCCTGCCTCTGCTGCCAGCACACCTCCTCCCGTCTTCTCTTCCCCCTTCCTGCTCTCTCCTCGCTCTGAATATAAGGGAGTATTTTTTAGAGGAGTGAATTATCTGATAGTTATCTCTGACTTCAAGGCCTGTAGGTGCAATATCCAGCTCCTGAAGCCCCTGGACCTGTAGGAATTTATAGTAGCAGATTGACAGGGAGTTTTTTCTGCAGGTTGTTTATATTATTGTAAGCTGCTTAGGAGGAAAGCTTTAACAGAGCACTAGATAAAAAGAAAATGGATTTTAAAACCTCCAGTAACTCTTTTTTCTTAACTTGTTCTTGAACAAATAAATATGAGCCCTGGGAAAGCACCTGAAGGCACTTTCACAAGAAAATAGCACAGAAGGCAGCAGAGTGCAATGGGCAAAATGTCCTCTGCTCAGCTTTTGGCAACAAAAAATCCACTGAAAACCTGGTGGAAGAGCAGGACATGGGTAGTGAGGTCAGATAATGAATGCTGGCAGTAGGCAATATGAATAAATAAACCATCTTCACTTTTTCTTACCAGTAGGTCAAGGTAGGATCCTATATCCTACAGTATCACGTATCTTAATAGCTATTGATTTTTTCTATATTCTGCCCACAGCCAGAAATTTCATTCAAATAAAAACTCCCAAACATACTGGCTGTTACCATGGGTGAAGGAAAGACAAAGGTTTGGGAAACAGAATATTAAACAGAATATTCCCCTTAGTATGCTGAGGTCCCATTCAGCAAAGAAGGACCATGACCAACTCTAATGAAAATTATTCTGACTTAAGACATAAATAGAACATTTGTCTCATCTACAATGGCACTGAACTGACACCTTTTTGGGGACAATTGCATGTCTACCAGTCACTTAATACATCCTTATCTGCACCAAAGGCTTGCCCTGTTGCGAGAAGGGCAGCACAATGAATAAGTAACATAAGATCTCCCAGGTAGTGCCAAATGGGAGCTCATGCTGAAGCCTTCCACCATCATCCCGGCAGAGGAGGAGCTCAGGACCCATAAAAATAGTGTCTCTGAGTGTCAATCCAGGAGGTGCAATGTAAACATGGGGGCTGCTGTCAGGAGAAAAAAAAAAAAACAAAACAGGACCATTGCTTGGGATTTATGGCAATCCAGGGGAAATGAGAATCAAGTGGTGACTCAGCCTGTCCCGTTGGATGATACCGAAGAAGAAAGTGATCTGAATAAACAGTGCCAATCCTGTACAAGTGGGAAACACATGGAAAGGGCAATTTTCTCCTTCAGCACTGCTGGCTAATAGAGACAAACCAAGCAGGTTTCCTTTTAAGTGCCTGCCGTCAGCCTGGAGGACAAAGGTTTTCTCCAGGTGGGGAGAAGACATCAGTTGGCCTGAGTCAAGTCCCAGCAGGAAGTTTCCCTGCAAAATACAGAGTTTAAATCAGTTATTTGCATTTCTCATAGCTAAAGGAGATACAAAGAGGGAGAGAGAAAGAGAAAACTGGGAACAGCAGGCAGCTTCCTTGGAAGGGAACTACAAACACAACAGTGAAAGGACAGCTGAGTTCTTGTGCAAAACATAGTATAAAGCCTGGCAATTCTCAAATGATAAAAATAACTCAGAGCAAATTCACAACTCATAGCAAATTGAGCAGCAGCAGTTCAGAGCGTACTCAATAAAAGAGTGCATTTCTTGGGTATAGTGTCTAATAATTTAGCGTATTAGTTGCTGTATAATAGCAGCCTATTTCCTCATTGGCAGCATGCTTAGTTAGCGTATATAATTAAGATTGATCAATCAAGCTCTTAGTCATTCTTCTAGGGAAAAAAAACAGGTATGAGATAGCTTTTAGTGCCCCTCTGCTAATCTGGGTAATAGGGATGACCTCTAAACAGACCTGTGATGCTGTGCCAGCAGTGACCATTCTTCGTCCTCGTGCACAAGGTGGCTGAGCATGGGATTAGAGTGGTCTTTGTGATACCTTTGTGCTGTGCTGCAGAAAGGAAGGCCAAGAAACCGTGGAGAAGCAGAAGTAAGGGAAGAGATGTGAGAGGGAACAGCAGCACAAAATGGATGATGGAGATGCAGGGAGCCAGAGAGGGGCTCAGGCTGGAAAACTATTGAAAACTCAGGAGAGGACAAAGCTTTCAGTCGTGCTATGCTGCATTGCTCAGCTGGAGAATTTGAGGGTGAGTATTAAAGTGTTAAAACTTGTTTTCCTAGTAGAGAGACAAGCAGGCAAAGGGAAGAGATTCTGTGATGCTGGAGCTCAGGGCAATAGACCTAGCGCACAGATACAGGAATAGAGGATTGGGGTTATAGTCTCAGCAGGATGTTGGCTACAGCTCCCTACTGGTGTAGTGACAGGGATAGTTCAACAGAAGGGTAAAATGCAAGCAGCTGTGTGTTGACAGTTCATAACGAAAATTTTGATCTCTGTGGAAAAGTAAGCAAACCTCAAAGAGTCATTGATCCCTATCATACTGTCACCCATCCATTTCAGCTCCATCTATCAGTCTAGCTGTCAGCGTTTGCAAAAGGATGAGAGTCCCCTTCCTTCAAAGTGACAGCACAAAAATTGAATTGCTGCTTCTGGGCAGGTGTGAGGTGAACTGGTTGTGTCCTGGGATGAATACCTTCTCAGGTCCTCTCCAGCATCTGTGATCAAACAGGAGGCACTAGAGAAGTCAAAGGCTGTTTTCCTTGGCTTTGTCCTATGTGATGTGTGTGAGAACAAACTTTTGACACCCGAATGGGTACAGACAGCTCCCTGCTTTCTTCAGTAGTGGCACTGAACAAGCACCTGAAAATAGACTCTGACTTTTTGATTATACACAGCCAACTTGCCTGCTCTTTTAGCTGCTGCCATTGAGTTTTCCCAAGCAATCTCTAAACATAAAATAGGAGTGATTTTAAAAGAAAATAGGTTCATCAGGTCAGTGGTAGTGTAATTCTGGAAAGGGTATGAAAGAAAGGAAGTAATGATAATGCACAAATTGAAGGGCTGATATAATTTGCCATGGCTGCATTGAGGTAAGAAATTATAAATAAAACTTCCTGTCTGGCTGGAACATAATGAGTTCCCTACCTTTTAACAGTGCCTGCAAAATAAATTAAAAGAAAACACATACTGCCTTCTTCTCTCACAGATAGTATCTATTTATTAAGGTAAAAGGAAGAGTGACAGAGAATACTGCTTCTGCACAACAATACTTGCATTAACTCCGAAGTCCTGGCCACTGCCTGGCTATGGAGGGAGAAGGGGGAATGACACTGGCATAGGAATAAAGTGATCTGAAATGGACACTGACAGGAAAATAGGGAGAGTGACGGGCAGTAAAGGCTTGGCCCTGCTCTTCTCATAGGTTTTCTTGTGCTGGAAGGAACACTGATTTTAGAGAGGGAGAGGCTATCTGAAAGTAATGATTGTTTCTGTAAAAGAGATATTACTGTTAGTGTTTAACTGCAGCCACTGCCCTTATAACTTCTTAGTGCTTCAGTAAAGATACTGTCCTTGATGCTCTGAAATTTTAGAGTGGACTTGAAAGTGCAGGGAGCCCAAGAAAGGAAAGGGAACTGCAGAGAAAAAAGAGCAATGCGAATAGGACACCCAATAAAAATGTCCGTAGGCAAAAGGGCTCGAGCCCCAGCAAGTGCGCTGAGGGGCATGCAACAGCTGAGTTTCTGGAATATGCAATAATTAGATAATACTTATAAAACTGTGCTGAAGATATCCTTTACCCAACTGGTGCCTCAAGTGTATAGGACCAAGCTTTTGCGAACAGAGATACGGCTAAAAGCAAGCAAACAAGGAACAAGACTGATTTTTACCTACACACAACAGGCTGCTGCATAGTTACTTCTAATTTACTTAAACCTCACCACAGGCAGAGACCCTATGTCAACCACCTGATCAAGGCCTCTGTGAACTACTCACTGAAATGTTTTTTCTTACCTAGAGAACAAAACGGAAACTGTGATAACAGAGACAAACCTGGTAAAGTCCACCAAAGTCTGAGAAGGTAGCTCAGTCTGCCTCTGCCTAGAGCCCTTGACCTTGCTGCTAAGGCTCCCAACCAGAGGGGTATCTGGGGGTATAAATAATTCTTACATTCTCTGCACAATTATTAACTGGTTTTCACCCATGCTGCACTTGGTCTCCTGGTTTGAAGGCATACGTATCCCTCATTTCAGGATATAAATCTTAAAAGCATGTATCACTTAAGCTGTTATCCAGAAACTAAGGAATCCAAAGCATTGTGATTTTGGTTGGTAATTTTAGTTCAACCTGCTATGTTTACCTTAATCCCTGTTTACATGAAACATGTCTGGAGATTGTGCCACTTGTAACTTATAACTTCATGTAAAATACATTTAAAATAGAACATTTCTGAATCTCCTGCCTTTTGAGATAAACATCATTTAAAGTTTTGCAGATTTTCTCTCCTCTGAAACAACAGATAGAAATTTTTTTTAAAAGTATAGGCAACTTACCTCTCCAGCACTTTTCTTTTCCCACAGGAAGTATGGCAATTTCTATAACACGCTCAAAGGCAATTTACTGTGACATGACTTAAAAAGTAAAGCTCATTTTTACAGCATATTGGGGTTTTTGCAACAAGGCAGAAATCCTGCATGTCTGACAGCACAAAGAATAGTGTGCAAAATACCATGTGGATTTAAAGTGACCAAGCGCAGAGGCCAGTTTATAGTTTTCTTTCTTATGTTGCAGAACCCAAATTCTTTTCTTTTCGGGGCTGAAGTAGGGTGTCTCTGAGCCTCAAGATAGAAAATAAGTCATCTGTTTCAATGAGAAAAGTATGCACTTTGGCTTCTTTTGTTTTCCCGCAGCTAGTAACAGACTGCATCCTGAGCTTAAAAGCAGAAAGCTTAGGGAGGTTGGAAGTAAATGAATCCCTGTGCTGTATTTGTGCCACTTGTCTTTCCAGGCTGATTTTTAACTCAAGCTTCAAATGTTGGAAGGTGGTTCTTTTTGTTATTGAAAATAATAATAATAATAAAAAACAGCACACAGCATAGCAGAGCACTGAGGAAGGTGTGAGTCTGCTCTTCTTCCTGGAAGGAAGTGCCAGCCTGTTCCCAGGCATTGGGAGGTTGCCTGTGCTGTGGCTGAATTCTGGCTCCCACTGGCATTGCAATGGGAGCCAGCCTCAGATGAGGGCTGTGCCCATGACATTGAGACTGGCATTTGAGCAAAAGGCCACCTAATGTACAGTTTGTGCAGGGTCAGGGGATGTAGGGCAGAGCCAAGCTTACACTTTTCAAAGTCTTTTTTTAAACAAAAGCAGAGCTGGTCATCTTGGAGAAGGTGAACAACGGGGATAGGCACATCTTGTCATTATTAACCTAATAAAATGATGTAAAAACATTAAAAGGAATGGAAACCGAGGTAAAGTAAGATACAGAAACTTGTCTATATTATACCATTGCAACTAGATTTGGGAACTTCTAGTGCTCTTGTGCTCACATTCACACTATCAAGGTATCTGGCCATGCAGCTACTCAGTCTCTATTCAACACTCTGTGTAACGAGCATCCCATAATACCTACTGCCCCGTGCTCATTTAGGAGAATCTGCATTGGAAAAATATTAAAGGAAGAAATGCTTAAAATTTAAAGGTGCAAACTGTACCTGTGTTTTTGGTTTAGACATATATAATGGGCTATTGGTGTATTTGGAAGGGGTATCTAAGAAAAAATATTTGGACCCGTTACAAAGAAATTTGGCTTCAGCCATCTGAATTTTGAATTGGCTATGCAAAAATCCTTCAAAATATACTCCTTTTGGTATCTGTATAGCATATGTTATAAACGTAATAAAGACTGAGACATACAACTTTCAGCACAAAACTAGAATCATCTCCTGAAAGATTTAGATACGTGACAGACTGAAAAGAAAGAAACAAGAAAAATCAAACTTATTTTAGGGTACCAAAAAAAATCATGAATAGCATTTTTGTCACACACATTTGCTGATTAGCCACAGTGCTGGAATTTTAAGTGCTAGTGTTGGAGAAAGGAAGTAATCGGCCAGGTGCAATCTGAATTATAGTTTCAAAATTCCAGAACTTGCCCCCTACTGTACCGGGATACTAATATACTAATAGATGTCTTTATCGTGGCAGCAGAGAGATCAGCCTTAGGGCAGGTATTTTCTCAGAAACTTTCACAGAACTAACTTTAGTCTAGAGGTATCAGTATCCTCTTAATTCTGGATCTCAGTGAACTTCTAAAAACACCATGCAAACTGAATATATGGATTAATTTCAGAAAGAATATATAATATTTACTTACCGCTGAAAAATAATCATTGATTATGACAGAAAATGCTTGTAAGCAGAATTAAAAGGAGCGGTGATTGTCTTTAATCCGCTCTGAGCCATTATGTATTACCAATTTTCATTAGGACTTCTTGCCTGCCCCGAGAAGATACAGTGCTAGGTTAATTCTAGAATTAGTGTTACAGTCTGTCTCAGATTTCAGGTCCGCAAGCTTTCATAGTTTACCTATATGGAAAAGAATTCGTGTTTTACAGTTGTTGGGCACATTTGGCAAAACTTTTTTCCTTTCCTATGCCTTGACGCATGCTGATGAGTACCACCACAGGCCTATCATTGCATCTTACCCACCTGCAGTGTCGGTACAGCCAGCAGCCTTAGATATAGGCTTCTACAGAAACTCTCAAATGCATCTGACTGCTATTAAGATGTAAGAGTTTCAGAGCCTTGCAGAGTATGTGGTCTATGCAACTATTACATCTACGGTTATCTAACTCTATGCACACAATGACTCTCAAGCCCTTGATAGAACAGTTAGATTCTCTGTACAGATGCATATAAGGGGAGAGGGGGAGGTATATAAAACTAACTTAGAAAGTTCTATCATATTTTATATGCTGTTCCTTGCCTACCCTTTCTTGGGTTTTTTTTTTGGCTTTCACACATTTTAAAATGATACAGTAGTATATCAATTATAATTGAGTGGTAAAAAATACTATTTCTCTTTTTGCTAGATGTATGGTATGCGTGAGTCAAAGCAAAGATTTGTAGGCTGTGGAGAGAAAATGTAAAAGCATAATGACTCAGTGCTTGCTTATGTTACTAAGTTTGTTTTCTTTTCCCTTTTTATATTTGTCATATAATTTTTACTCTGTATTTTTCTCCTCTGAAAGCATTTCAAAAGACATTCTAATCTACCACCTTGCCTTATAAAAATGTCATTAGTCACACAAATTGTCATTTAAGTTCAACTTTAAATTCTATGGATTTTCTTGTTTCAGCCTGTAAGAAACAAGACTGAAAAGGGAAATTAGAACCACTTTTTGGCCAAGACCAAAGCACATTTTGAGGGCCACCACAATGTCTGCAAGCTGGAAGGATGCTCAAACACATGAGGTCAGGTCATCCATCACAGCCATGCCATTGCTGCACCCTCCACATCTAACCTTTGAAAGACTCCAGGGTCTCATCAAAGACTATTTAGAAATGTACACACACATACACAAACATTTTGAAAAATGAAGATTAAGATCTACAGTGTAAAAGGACAGACTGAGCCTACAAGAGTAGCACAGGAGTCTTCTATTGTGCACTGCTGCCCTGGTAAGTCAGTTAACATCGTTAATGATATTTGGATTTTAGGAAACAGGATGGTACTCACATATTTTTCAGCTCTTATGATCTCTTATACGAAGATTCTTTCCTACTTTCCTGAAGTAGCAGCTACAGGCACAGACGTGATGGGCAGAGAAGCCAGGCTACACTGTTTTCATAGCTGTTATTAAAAACACAAAAACAACTCCCCCCAACTTTACCAACAGATGTTTCAAATGGTACTGCAGTTCCCCACATTTGGAAGCTCACTGCAGAACAAGGCCATTTTTCGTGGCTGGAATCTTCTGTTTCACTCAGAGATTTGTTTCACATCATGTCGTTTGTGTACAAGCCATTATAAATGTGTTTGGCGGAAAATTTATTTATAAACCGTAAATAGAATTATTTAGTCCCTGTTTTTATCAGTGCAGACCAATGCAGCTCTTAATTGCAAAACTGACCTGGCCCCAAAGAAAAGGCCAGCTGTGTCTAATCATCCAGGGGATGGACCAGAACACACTGAATAAAGGAAATGGAAAGTAACGCCAAAATGTTTTAAGATGTAAAATGACACAACATTCAATGAACACTTGCCAACATCATCTCTAATTACTGCAGTGATTAAGTAGTAAAGAATTTGGTCCTAAGGGGATTGCAGTTCTGAAGGAAATACTGTGCCATGTGTTACAGAATTTTTTCTTGCAAATCATTATGGAAATTCTGCTTTCTGTGGTTCTCCTAACAAACTCTTTCTTTGCAAAAATCATGCTTCATTTGTGAAGTGCAGAGGGAGTGTAGCTTGCCTGCTTCTGAAGATTTATGTCTTTATTGCCATATATTCAACTTGCCTTTTTTAAAAAATCCTTTTATGTCTCTAAAGAAAGAAGCATAGAAAGCATTATATATTTGCATACTGTAAGGGTTCCTCTCATCCTCGCTGAAGAACAAACAGAGAATAGGGGAGGGCTAGATAAAAGCATGGAGACCTTAACGCAGCATGGCAGTGGCCTAACAAACAGCCAGAGAAACTGCAATTAATGCAAGACCAGTTTAAAATCATAGTCCTAGGGGACACCTTAGAAAACCATGTTTAGAAGTACTTCTATTTCTTTTTTTCATAATTCCTTTAACCACAAGATCAAAATTTTTCCAGCTTAAAAAAAACCAAAGCACAGCAAAAAGCCCCTGAGGTTTAATAACAAAAGCATTTGAATTGATTTTAATTTACAGGTTACGTTTAAACTTTTTATAACTTTGGTTCAAAATGTCTATTGTACAAGCAAAATATATCTTTCACCATAGCATGCTCATGTTTATTGTGTTTTATTCTCTCAGCAGGTATCCCTAGATATATGCTGCCTTGTCGTCTTTTCATTCAGCAAAGGAAAAGGAAAAATCCTCATCCTCTTGCAGAGCTAGTGTAGGAGACAAAGAATAGCAAGGGAATAACTGTGGACCTCCTTCTCTTGTTTTTTTTTTTGCATTAGATCCATATCTCTGTCTTCTTCCTACCTCTTGCTATACAGAGCTTCCAAACACACCACAAAGAAATATTTAGCTCTCACAAAGCACTTTTATCAGTACATCAAAGCAACACAATTATCCCCATTTCACTGGTGCGAAACCCAAGACTGAAACATCATCTGTATGGAATATGCACAGCAGGGAAATAGCACTCTAAGTTCCCGGGCTATGAACACCATACGTATAGATCAGAAATGAGGTAGTAAAGAACAGGGCATTTCCATCTGCCATGCACAACGAGGTCAAGAGAGAGGAGAAGGAAGAAGAGGCACCACTCCCTAACACCTCGGGTTATACACTTTCTATTGACCTAGGAAAGATACAGAATCATGCATAAACAATTAAAAACAAGACCATAGGCATAGCTTTTTTTAAAAAGAAATATAACACATTATTAAATATGAGTGAGAAACGGCAACCTAGGCAGTTACCGGCTGTCAGCTGCACCTTGATAGCCTGGCTATGGCGTGCTACTAGATATATGGTAAAAGGTTCTAGCAAAATGAAAAACAAAACCCTTGGTTTTAGCCTGACTACAGTAGTAAATTAAAATGCTTCTTCTTGCTTCTTAGTAGATACGAAGTTTAGCTGGAAAGGCAACAGATGCTCTGAATTTCAGTGTTTAAAATGAGACATTGAGACTTCCTTTTTAGCCAAGTTGTTACAAGTATGGGAGAAGATGCTCTTTTTTTCCTCGGCATTGAGTAAGATGTTAAACTTAGTTTTCTAAGCTCATTTCATGAATCATTCATGATCAAGTACAAATCCTCACGAACTCACAAGCTTCCTGGTCAAGAGCACTGAACCAGAAAGAAGAATGTTTAGAGAGATTTAACGGGAATGCCAAAACAGTTAAAAATATGACTGGAAGGATCATAAACAGTAAGTGGATTCACTGGACCAGAACACTTATCAGTTGGTTCAGTCCTATTTGTACTATCTGCAACATTGATAATAAAAGTATAGCAGATTTTGCAAAGAGCTTCAGATTCTCAAATTCTCTCAAATTTTTTAATGCATCTGTAGTTGTTATTTCTGTGAAGGGCATCATGCCATCCTGCTGCACTTGTGACTCACTGAAAATCTTTTTTTGAGACTTAGCAGTATGGTGTTCTAAGTCACACTGAGAAAAACACCCATTTAGGATAAAATAGATCAAATTGTGTTTACTGTGACCAAAAAACTTCTAATAAATGTCATTTTCACAAAAATCTGAGAAAGTAACCAGATTTAGAGGTGAAATAGATTAGCTGATGGGCAAATGTGTTGAACTAGGACTGAATTTTTGGAAGGCACTAAAAGCGAAAGCCTCCGTGAGGTTTTTACCATCCCCTTTTATGTCCTCACTCAATTAGAAGGTGCATGTGTTTCTCTGGCATCTGCTCCCATTCCTCATTATCTTGTTAGGGGTGGGGAAAGAGCAGCCTAGGGAGGACATCCTAAGGGAAAAAGAAGATTAAAAGGCCTTAATGGTTGTAAAGGGAACAAAAAACCCTGCTTATGAAGTGGCCAGGCAAGGGTTATATGTTACCTTCAGCAGCTTGGCCAACACCAAGAGGATGGTCAGCTGGGAACTTCCAGCACTCCATGGCAAGCAGAGCTGCATCTCCAAGAAGAGATGCTCCTGCTTTCCTTGCACCGAACTCTCCAGTACTGCCTCCGTAACTCCTAAACAGGTCTAGCTCTTTGTCCTTTGAATGACTACTGCAATTGGATATAAACTTATGGGCAAATATAGTGGTGACTCTCAGCTGATGAACCTTCACAAGCTCCAGATTCCTCAGGGCTGAAATCCTCCAATATCCACTCTTCCACATCAGTCTAACATCTTGGCTACCTCCAAATTACACCAGCGCTTTGTGGTAGCACTAAGCAAGCTCCCAGAGGCAGCAGTTAACCAGGGACCCTCTACAGTTATCTGTCAGAAATATAACACAAGAAACCAGGAGCAGCAGACTGCCATCTTTGTCCCCTACCCCAAAGGAGACTGGGAAGAGTCATTCTGTCATCATTTTCAAATCCTGTACAACCTCCACAATGCTATCAAAACACAGGAACTATTGTAATCAGACACCTCATCTACGAAAATTTTGTACAAACGGAGTACATCTAAAATGTGATGAGAAATTAATTATTCTCTTCTACAGCTTGCCAGCTCATATATTTGTTTGAAGCTTAGGTCTAGTGGAAAGAACTGAGTTAAAAATGCTGATAGGCTAAGCTTGGAGGTTTTTTTTTTTGGGTTTTTTTTTTTAAGAAAATAACTGTGCTCTAAAAAAAGTATTAAAATTAGTCATTTATGTTAAACATCAGCTGTTTCTGTTTTTTATTAAAACAGCTCTGCATTTCTTTTTAACTAACTCTATTAAAAGATAATCAGGCGATTTTAATATTCTAGGCTTGTACAGTTGTAAAAACCAAAAATCATGTTTTTCCTAAACTGTTCTAAATTGCATTTGTACAGAAATGTATATAAACTTTCACCTTTTTGAAAGAGTAAAATCTATGTATTGCTTTGAAAAGGGCACTGAATGGCCCCTGCATTTAAGACAGAATGGCAAACTCTTTTTACTGCAATGTCTGGGAAGCTGCTGCTGGCCTTTGTTACAACGTCAAGCACTGGCCTTTGTGGCATTGCAATTTCCCTTCTAGAAAAAAGTTGGTATTTGTGGATCAAATTGCACTGGATGAAATTTGCAGTCTCTGATGCCTGCTAGTGGGACATTTGTTACATGCTCTGTTTTGAATGTAGTAATACATATTTCAGTGTGGCATTGCTTCTTCAAAAGATTAAAAACCTCTTAGTCCTCTGAGACTCGTGTCAGCATCTGATTTCATGTGCAAGGTAATCTTTAAATATTAATATAGGGCAAGGTCACGCTCTCTTTAACCCCCAAAATGGAGTTAGTAAATCATGATCTGGCAGCAAAAATATACAGGGCACGTCAGTATTTGTTTAGGGCAAAATCTAAATTTAAATTAAATTAAATTGGCTACTGGTATTTTTATAATCACATATACATAATATATTATTTGTAGGCAGGGAAGGAAGCATGAATATCCTGTGAAGCTGTAGCTGAAAAATATTTATTAGGAGGGTATTAATAAAATCTCCCACATCAACAGCAGAGAAAGCGGTATCTGAAGTACCTGTATAGGTAAATCTGAAGTGGGAATTCAGAAGCTCTAGGGGCAAATCTGCTGTTGTCAGATCTCTGTTGACTGCAGCAGAATAAGTCAGTTTACACCAGATGAGCAGGAGCCTTTTGGGCTCTCGTCTAAGCTGAGCCACTGATTTATGGCATGACACTGGTAGTCTCTTTGACCTCTTTATATGCCATTCATCCTACTAAGGAACAGGGGAGGGGGAGTGCTGGACCTTGCTGGAAACTAGATGATAGACCCAAATAGACTTTCCCTAGGCAAAATGAAACATTTCATAGTTAAATTTCTTGAGAGGGGCTGATGGGTTAGCCTTGTAATTCTAGATACATTACCATTACATGTTATCCGGAGCTCAGCTCCCAATGCAGCTGAGGTTCATGCCACACATAACTAACCACATTTGTTTTGCTGCCAGGGGACCTCCCTTGCTGCGGAGATGGGGAATGGCTTTATCCTACAAAAGAGAACAGGTTGAACTCTGCAAGGAGTCAGTATTGTGAGACCATGACCTTTCATATTAAATACTTAGAGGGCAACTGAGAGGTAGCAGAGTCTAGGGAGAGAAAGAGTCTTCACCTGAGCATTGGGAAATAAAAGGAGACAAATAATTTAAATTTAAAAATACAGTAAATGTGCTTGTTAAATAGACAGTGACTGTGTGTTTCTCATTTAGAGCAGAGAACAGAGTATTTTAGCTTTGGCATTAATGATCTGAACTACCAAACAGGCAAGATTTTCCTTACAGAAACATCTGAGACAAAAGGTGGTTGTAAATAATCAGCTAAAGTAGCTTCACTTTGCTCTTTGCTTTGCTTCCTAAAGTTGCCAATTATTTCAAATATGTATATAAATTTTGTGATGTGGATGGTTATGTCCATTGGGAGATGCACTCAGGCTTTTAAACTCATTTCCTCTGGCCCCTTTACTTTGGTCTGAACCTAAAAGTGTTTTATGGGCCTCATCTGTAGAGGTAATGGGTATCTCTGGATCAGGTCACACAGGCTGCATTACACCAGACACAAGTTAGTCACTTAGAAGTGTGGAGTCTCTGAGATGCAACGACTCTGCACTTCAGTCGCTAACACTACAGAGCGATTAAAACAATGTTTTGTTCAGCTTATGTCACCATTCAGCTCAGGTTCCTCAGCTCAGTGAAGCCATCATGTGGGCTTCAGCAGGAAAGATCCTCCAAGAGCTTACAGAGCATTAAACTGCTTGGTGGCTGTGGTTTCCATTCTGGGGTCCACAAATGCTCAAGGATCCATTCTGAAGGCTCTGCAGAGGTAACAGGGAAAAGCTTATTTGCGGTAGGCTTATATTTGTTATGCAGGTGTCCACACTTCCACCGAAAGGTTCCTTAGAAATCAACAAATAAAAAAGTTTAAGACTTTGCTCTCATATATAATAATTTTATACTAATTCTTTATTCACAGATGGATTTTTTCAGCAGGTTCAGAAATTGCCTTCAAAGCACTTTTCCAACTCCCAGTAGGCAGCCCTTACCTGCTAAAAAGCTCACTGGAGTTATTTTGTAATGTTTAAAAATGTACGGAAGCCAAATCTTGTCTGGCTTTGCCTCATCTGAGGAGGATGCAGGAGCAAAGAAACAAGCCAGTGGGCAACAAGGACACAGAGGAAGAAGCAGCAGATTATGTGATGAAATACATGATTAAGGAAAGAGAAGGAAGGGGAGGACAAGGAGGACAGAAAAGATGCAAGTCTAGAAATCAGTCTATAAGAGCAGAAAGCCATACTGAATCTTACTGCACCATCTCCTTTGGCCTGGGAGACAGCAGGGTCACAGGCTACGAGCTTTGCACAGGAGTGGTGGCAGGGATGGGGTGGCTTCAAGGTGGCAGCTGGAAGCCCCCAGTCCTTGGCCAGCTCTGCTGGAGCCGTCCAGCCATGCAGCTCCTGGGGCAGGGGCCAGTCCCTCCTGCAAAATGTCAACCACATTGCTGTTGTCCCATAAATTACTGGTACCAATAAAACCAACAGGTAAACACAAACAAAAAATGTGGCTGTGCTTAAAGCAGGCATGCAGCCTGCCTAGAAAAGGGTCACAAATGCCTCAGGAATCCAAAACATATCTCCTAGCACAAACTGTCTCAGAAGAGTACAAGGAAGTTGTACTAAGGAAATCATTGCCCTGTGTCAACTGCATGTTTTCCAGCATCTGAGGATGAAGACTACATTGCAGCCCCTTGGAAGGGTGGAGCAGTCAGAGAGGGAGGAAACCTGGCAAAGCCTGGTTTTCCAAGTAGGGTAGCAGAATAGCAGCTTCAAGGTGCTCATTTTAGCCAAACGAGGCACTCTGCACAGCTGGCAAATAATTTAATGGAGAAGTACTTTCTGGAGAGTGAACAGGATGTCAGCAGCACAAGGAGTCACCATTTCCAAGGGCATCTTTCTGAGGGCCGCTGCAATACCCGGTTGTTTTTAAACCAAACAAAATGGGCTCTGAGATGTTGGGGAGTGAGATGGCCGGTGCAGGGGACAAAATGCAGACAGCCATCTGGGACTGGGATCATCTGAAGAAGCCCTCAGAAGCAAAACCTGTTTCAGGAGGGAGAAGGGTTCTGGCTTGTGCAGAGCAGAATCAATGACAAAGAAACAGCAATTAGCATGATTTTAAATATTCCTCTAAAATGTGCTATAAATCATTTTGCCCTTGAGAGAGCCAGAACAAAAGACAAGCATAAAACCGCAAGCAAAATGCAAAATTCTCCATCTCACTGTGCAGGCAGATGGAGTCATTTAGTAAATCCTCTACAGTCCTCTCTGGGCCATAAGGAAGGAGAAAAAAAAGCTGCCCAAAGTTTGAGTCAATATTTACCTCTTGGGTTAATAAATTGTGATCCTGACCTCAACAAAAGTCAATATCTTTTGATTATTACACGCAGGCACCTTTTTATTTGTCCTCACTCATTGTATAATGAGTCACCCGTTTCCACTGGCAACTTCACTTTGATTCTGATTGTCTGAATTGAACAATCATTTATACTCCAAAGGCATAAGACAAAATTACTATAAACTAGAGCTGTAAAGTATGGACTTAGGTTGCTATTTCCAGTGAATAAGCAAGCTTGGGCGGGGGGCAGAAAGGATCAAGGATTAAGCACAAAAAATAGCCGTTTTAAATCCTCTTTTAAACACCTCTGAGTGCCAAAGAGCAGAGAGAGGAAAGCCCTGAAATGTGCTATTAAATACAGTAAGGCTGCAAGTGTGGGAGGAAAGAAAAAGACAACAATCTGGTCTGACTGGAGAACTTGTTTTAATGGAAAATTATTAGTCTTTCTCCTCAAAATAACCAAGAGCAACACGAGAAAATATATGCCAAGGGCAACAAGTATAGATTCACACACTTGCAAGCCAAGCCACAAAGGCAGATCTGAGTGAAAGTCACCACACACTTGCTGCTTCATTAGGGGTGAGCTGGGCCAGAGCTAGAGGGAGAAAATTCAGGGTGTTATTCTTGTGATTATGTAATGTTTTATATAATACCACAGGTGTGCACTGTGCTTTCCTGAAAGAAATCAAAGCACAGCCTCCCCCAGCAAGATCAAGAATCAGCTAGAATCACATTTTTTTTCTCTTCAACTTCTCATTTTTCGAGCATCCCCCACTGACTGTAATAAAAACGTCCTTTGGGCTTACAAGTCTTGTGATGCTGGAAAGATTTTCACCCACACAACTCACTATGCCCATCTCTTTTTTAAAAAGTAAGTTACTCTATCACTCAAAGTTTGTCTGGCTTGACATTATTCTACTATTAATCCCACTATGGCAAACAATGGTGAGAGCAGCACATTTCTAGCTGAAGCACAGTAATTTTTGAACAGAGGTAAAAATCAGGAAGAGCAAGCTGCGATCAAAACCATCGTGATCTGGCTGTCTTTGTGAACACTAATATACCCCCATATAAACCATCCTAGCATCTTTCTTCTAAAAGCCACATTATGTAGTGCATAGCACTAGTCTGATACCATATTACCAATTTGTACTGCAAATAAAAAATAGTTAATTACAGCCAAAGTAGGTAATGGGAAAATGAGTATGGAAATACTACTTTCAAACTGGAAAAGAAGCTGTCATTTTCAGATAGGACATTCAGCCCAGTATTTAGCAGTTCAATAAATATTTTTGTCTTATCTGTTAATACTGTGCTTAAATTTTATGTTATTCAAAAAGGTATATCTCATTCAGAAGGAGTGTAGTTGGCCTGCCTGAGCTTCAGAAAAAGGATGTCATCATAAGTAGATTTTCCCTTCTACTTCACAAATCCAGCTTACAGCTCAGTTGCTATAAGCACATTTTAAATGGAGACTAGCAGACAAAGTCATTTAGACAGCTCATACACCAAAAGCAGGTGATTTTCTAAAACAAAAATACATAAAAAAGGAATTTTAAAATATCTCGTCCCCCACCCCCCAGAAGCCACGACCAAAGAACCTGACAATGCTGAAGCTCAATACATTAAACATTTATTTTATATCCTCAGATCTACTAAATTCAGATGTTTTCCACTGTTAACTTGAGCTGTGAGCCTTTATTTCCATCTTATGACCTGTATTAGCAACAGCCACCATACCACATCGGTACCATCAAGTAGACTTGCTAATTTGTGTGCCATTAAACAGCATGCATATCCATAGAGGAAGGCTGGAAATTGTTTTGTGAGCAGAAATGAATGAAGTTTCAGTAGGTTTGAATAAATCTGCCTGCTCTTTTTAGCTATAGAAGATTTCAATCAACAGCCTGTATAATAGCCTGGAAATGGCAACTGATTTAAACTCATCGGAGTAAACAGACAGAAACTGCAGTAAGGTGGGCAAAACATAGTTGGATGCTGTGGTTTCTGAAAACGTAGCATGCTCCTAGGGAGATGCTTACTTCTGAAAAGAAATTATTCGTCTGCCTATTTTAGCAGACCATCTCGAAGGACATTGTCTTGAAGGAAATGGGAAGAATCAGACATATGGGACATTCCATTAATTTGGTTGCCAATGGTTGGAGCCTGAGATACTCTAAGCCAAACTTTCTAGCAACCTTCTCTGGCCAAACTCAATTAGAGGAATTTATATATTTACTGTGAAATAGGAAAATGTGTCCTAGTCTGCTTGTCCATATTGGATAAGAGTACAAGCCGAGCTTCTCATTTATATTTGGGAGGAAGGCTGCTGCAGCGTCTGTAGCAATCCCAGACAGATGCACTGCTGATCTGCCCTAAGTACCAACAATCACTCTATATTACAGAGGAAAACGTAGCTATGACATTTCTCATGACTGTAAGATGGTTTTGCTGCATTTTCACTCTTTCCTATTATAAGGACAAAAGCCAATCACTTTAAACACTGGTCAGCCTTGTGGATAGCTGAGACCTCCAGGTCACATCACTTGCATCAGCAAAAGTTTTTATGAACATGCATGTTTCCTAAGGGGCAAAAATGGGGAAGAGACCATTGCCCATCCCTCCTATATGTTTCCAGAACAAAACATACATAAATAGAGAGAGAAAATAGTATTCAATTTAGAATAAGCCATTTTTTGCAGTGAAATTGCAAATACTTCTTTTGTGAGAGATACAATTCCCATAGTCTTTTTCAAGATGCAGAGGCCCAACAGAAAAGTAGATAATTTCCATGATGATGGTGTTTTTGAGGTTATGCAGAGCCAGGAAGAGAACATCTCCAAGGAGGGCAAAGCCCATCACCTGCTAGGAGAATGAAGAAACTCCACATTAGTCCTATGCCACTCCCCAGTGCTGCAGGAGAGATAAGGACAAGCATGGCAGAGAAGAGTTCCTGGCCATAGACCACAGTGGAGTAATTCACAGCTTTGAATGCCATTGCATTCAATACCACCGTTGTGTAAGTGCAGGAGGCAACTGAATCAAAGTACCACCACCAGAGAGCACCTCACCAGAAAACAGAGCAGAGCCTGCACTCAGGTTTTGGATGGGTCCTTCTGCAGAAGGAAGCTTCACTCCTGCCACAAACAGCATGACGTTGCATTGGAGCCATGCCTGGCGCCGCAGGCAGGGTCTCCACCACTGAGCTTTGAGCAGCCTTCATCTGCACTGTGACCAGGCCACAAAGAGTCTCCAAGATAAGGACTACAAGCTGGAGTTTGTTTTTAAATTTCATAGCAAACCAGTGCAAAGAGCAGAAAATATGTTTGATGCATTTAGCATCAGCCTGTGCTGCTAAGAGATTAAGTGAGTCTCCCAAATTAGTATAAGCTCCTGAATCCTAAAGAAATGTAAGAGGGTCTTGTGATGGGAGGCAGGATGCAGATGGTTTCTGCAATGGAAAAGAACAAATTATTTTTCTTAGAGAATTTTGGAGGTACTGAAGGATCATTTCTACTGACAGCCAAGATACTAGCAAATATAAATGAATAGTAATTCAACAGTTACTTCTTCACAGTCACTTGCTATAGGATGTATGTGATTTTAATTAATAAGCTTAGTATCTTCAGCTGGATTGATTTCTTCTGTGCTCTGTCTCCTCTTTGTTTTTCCAAGCAATAACTGAAAACACAATGCACTGACCAGGGCATAATGGAAGGGACTGAAATATAAGAATCATGAAAACACTTGTTTACAAAAAAAAGCGTGGATTAATATTAGCAAGTGTTTGAAAGCACTGAAAAAACATTTGCAGTCTCCACCTTTATGATCAAGTAAATCCTTGCTTTATGTAGAAAATAATATTGAATAAAGAATACAATCTAAATCTTGAATTATATAAAAATCACAACACGTCTTTTTTGTCCTCTTCTAAAATTCAATAAACAGTTCAATAGATCTTCTTTATTCCTTTCACCCTTCTGGGGAAAAAAATGATTCTTAGGCAAAGAGCTTGCGGGCCAAATTTCAATCTGAAAATAATCTTTATAGCTGAGTTATAAAACAACGAGAATAAGGGTTTATGATGTGAAAGTTGATGCAGGCTTTACTGCTTGGGCATGATTGGTGAAGCTGTATTAAAAACAAATACATTTTTAAAAAAACAAAACACAACAAAAACCAAAACCAAGAACCCAGGCGTTCTCTATCCTTTGACTAAATAATGAAAGCTGTACACTATCGTGGCCATATAAATCTAAAGTCTTAAACCACGCCACCCCTATTATCTCTTCCAAAAGAAAAATGTTTATAATAATACATATATTGACTTTTGCTTTTTGTTCAATAACAAGATTTACTGCCCCACTCTTCAGTCAATTGTAACCTCTTTGGGTCAACAAATCTCAATACTGGTCTCAATAGAAGTCAATACCTGCTTATTACTTACCTCCACATTTAGACGCCTATCACAAATTCTTATGGACATCCCCTTGAAAAAAAGAAATGAATACTTTCTGTTTTGTTTCTACACAAAATAGGCTTATGTACTTTTTACGCAGTCATTTTTAAAGCCATGAGATGATGCTGTATTTTAGGAAAACAATATTATACATTAATTTCTGGACTTAGAAATTGAAGTTGTTTAGCTTCTCTATGTTGCTTCCTTAAAAATTCACGTACTGACCTTCTTGTAATTCCTGTTTCCTTCCCACATAAAATGTAATTGAGCTATCTAATACTTTGTCTTAACTGAGAAAGGCAAATAACAGTAAAAATTATAAAGCTAGTTGCAAGTAATAATATGCCAACTAGCATCCATGTTCAACAGAGAAACATAACAATCACTTCATCAGTTGCTTTTGTATATGGCTAACATAAAAACCAAGCCTTGAAATTCACTATCACACCTGAATTTGTATATTAGTTGATTCTGTACTTACATAGAGTCAATCTTCAGATGATCTATTTGGTATGTAAAATGTCAAACATTTGCTGTGAGAGGATAATTAAATCAGGATTTTGTGTCTTATATGTAAACAGATTAAGTGGGTATTTATTTACCATACAATCCAAAGGCTTGTGTCAGAATCTTATCATAGAGTTGGATACTGGGAAATGTATTTTAAAATACTGTCTCGTTGGACCTGGTTTTGAAAATTGGATTACTTACATCACGCATGTGTTCAGAATGGAAACCAAGAAAATATTGTTACAGAAGTCTGGAACACATGCTAAGGAAATGTCAACAGCTTGCAGGAGTTATGTTCAAAAATGCCTTTAGTAGTGTCTGAAGCACCTGCAAGGAACATCACTGTACTGGTCCTTTCTAGTTGTACATGCAGTATAGTATTAGTTGTGTCAAACACAGCAAACAACAAATGGAGCAATGGCCCTAACCTTGAATATTGTTATTTTGTTATCTTGTCTTAAAATCTTCATTTCAGAACATCACAAGTGGCAATCAGAGTGTATGTACTTCCAGCAACGGAAGGCTGGAAGGAAAATAATGAAAAAAGTGTATATTCAAGATGTAAACATAAAATCAATTTTTAACTTTTCCATTTTAGCCTAGCCAGTGAAATTCATGTGACACTATTTAAGGCTTGCTTAATGTTGCACATTCCCATCACTGTCCCATGACATCTGCATTATCTGAGGTAACATGAGGCTATGCACTCCGCTATAACTGCTTTGTTGTGTTCATCAGTTAAATCCAAGACTCTGAAAAACTTCCATAAAATGAAAATTTAGATGTGGTTTATGAGCAGGAGATCCCATTCTCAACTTACTGACATCAGGTTTACATACACCACAGGAGATAAGAGCAGTGTGATGCATGAGAATCATGCCTGGACCCAAGAACTATATTTGAATAACAAGGTAAGCCAATTCAGAATTAAATAGTTTTTCAGGCTAAACAAAATCAATAGTATTTATAGGATGTGATAGTAGGCCTAAAAAAAACCCCAACATTTATCGCTTTTTAAAAATAGATAAAGCTATATTGATTTACAAAATGTAAGGCATTAGGCTGCTCAGATCCACAGAACTGTCATGTAAAAGATCTAGGTCGAGAAACACCAATAAAACTCCCATCCATCTAATTAGTCAAAGAGCACAGTGAAAGGTCAAGCAAGGTTAAAGTGCTCTGTCTAGTGTCTGATATTCCTGCAGGATGACAAGTTATTCTTCATGACCAACTTTAATGATCGTCTTTGACAGGCTGGTGAAGGCTGTGTGCTCTTTGGGCAGAGGGGCTGCAGCAGGAAGGGACCAAAAGCCTCGTGCCTCCATCACACCCTTTCCCTAACCACAGTTTGCCTTCTGCTGAGCCCAGTCTAGTGACAGTGCCAATCATTTACACCCTCACAGGAAGATAACTGGACCTATAGGATATTTTGATCCAGAACACACATGGATGTGTAACTAAAAGAGAAGGTAAGCCCCGCTTCCTCAACTCATCCCCTCTGCTGTGGATCTCCATGAGGAGGAGGAGTGAAACTGAAGAGCAGACATGGTGGGATGCAGCCAGGAGTTATAAATGAGAATGTGTATGACTCCAGCCAGGAGTTATAAATGAGAATGTGTATGACCCAGAGCTGCTGCATGGAAGCTCTCCATGCATGCCAAGAGATACAGCAAAGATCCATCTAACAGGGAAAAAATGCTAAATGTAAAGTACTGTAGCTGCCCCCAGAAAAGAAGAATCTAGGATTTGGTTTCTGTTCTAATAAATAGTGAGGATTACATTTATTGACCCTGGCTGTGATGTATTTTCTTCACAAGAATTGATATTAGCAAAATGATCTCCAAATGAAAACATTAGTGCATTTTTATGTCATACTAATTGAAGTGAGTGGACTTTAGATACCATAACATGAAGGATGACAGTAATCAACATGGATGAAGTGCCAGTAGAAACACAACAGAAATTCAACAAAGATAAGTATCAAAGTAAGGGCAAGTGAAAGAAAGAGGAAGAGACTAGAAAACATTTCCTAAGGACAAAAATAAGATTAAAGGATGACCATTAAAGTACTACTAACACTCCACAGTTACAATGAGGACTGTGCGAATGAATATATAATAAAAAATAATAATGATAGTTGGATAGCACTAGCTAGATGGGAAGAGGCAGAGGATAATAGGAAGATGGGTCTAATAACAGAGGCATTCTGCTCTGACTGCGGCAAAGGCTTTGGAAGATACTCAGAGGGAGGAAATCTCCATGGAGATTCATGAAAGCTGTTCCTGATTATAATATTTTGCAGAGATGTTTCTACCTCTGCACAAGCCCTTAGGCCCATTCAGATTTCCTGAAGGTCCTAGAAGACAAAACCAAACTTTGAAACGGGAAAAGCTTAAGCATAAGTGGTGTTTTACCATCTTCTGAAGGAAGAGATAGGCTATCTACAGGTCTATCTGTGCAGAGGCTATCATGCTCTTGTCCCAGCTCTGACAACCCACCTTTCCCAAAAATCTCCTGCGTATTTTAAAATATCACTTATATCTCAACACTTCACATTTCAGGTTTTGGTTTCAAAGTATCTACATGTTAGATTATTGACCAAACACAGGATTCTGGATCAGTGTCTTTATAGAGCAGAGAGAAACAGAGTGACAATGGGAGGGGAAAACACTGAAACGTTTGGTTTTACCTCATGCTAACATATGCACCTCTTATTTTCTGAAACAGAGTTCAGTTAGTCAGGATATAAACCACTGTCACTATTTGCAAAACCTGAGCTCCCTCATTCACTAATTTTTATAGCTGCAGAATTAATGGGATTGATTACAGCTAGTATTTGACTTGATTAGATTTCCATTGAAAATATTGAGATATATTAAAGATTTTCTACTATCAGCCTTTCATATGACAAGAGATGATGAGGCTGATGGAGTTACCAATGCAGCCAACTTTTAAGTAGGGTTTTGACTGTAAGGGTTATCATTACAGGAACCTCTCCAGTTCCAGCATGTATTTCACTGGCAGAAAGCAAGAAGCACTATTGTGTTATGTATTCTGTTCAAGTTTCTCACTTGGAAATAGTTATGATTGTCATCCTTGGCCAGGTTTAAATTGACATTTTTATCACAACATTCCTGGCATGGTACTGCAAGTTACTTGCTTGTGAGTAGTTATCAGCTGGCAAAAGGAGGTTGGCTGATTAAAATTATATGCCAAGAGCTATACAGAGACAACAAAATAACCAAAAGCAGCCAAAGGCAGTCAAGATTTTTAAAAGAAAAAAGAAATCTTTTCTGAGAAAGGAAACCTATATATGCAAGAGTCATAAATCACACATCTCCATTTCATATTCTATCACCAAAAAGCTAATAATTAAAACTGGGAAGGTTAAGTTGGTCAAGTTTTACAGCTGAGCGCACTCCCTGATCATGCTCAAATCAACACTTATGAGATTAATTTACAAACTCTTCAAATTCTGAATCTCTAAGGTTTATGCTCTCTGTGCATTGTTTGCATAATGCAGTTTTATACTACTAAAGCACTACCTATAAAGGGATTACTTTCATATTCAGCACATTAAAGATACAGCACAATTCACAGATATCGTACTGTGTTTATGCCTGAGATAGCAGCTAAAGTGTCTCTTGTTCTGATTATCCGTGAAGCAAACATAGGAACGTGGATGTTTTGGGAGAGAGTGTACCCTTGGTGAAATTAATTCCCCAATGGTTTTATTAAAGTCTGCAAATTGCATTATTTTCCCATCATATTTGAAATATTGCACTTCCTTAATGTTTGCTCTAACCCATGGCATGCCATCTTCCCTGGGGTGTCTAGACATGGTATCTTAGATTTATGTGTATGATCTCAGTGTGTTACAACATCACTCCTGACTAATGCATTATTACAATACTTACATATATTCCCAAGTGTCACTGTATTGATTAGAAAATCACCAATCTGCATATGTACACCATCTGTGCAGGATAACATTTCCCTTACTCAAAGGGAAATTCAGATACTACTAAAAGAACAAATGGAAACCCTTTTTTAATGTTTTGTTTTCTAAAATAACAAAGAAAATGAATACTGTTTCTGCAAAAAACACAATCCATGCCTCTGACAGTTTAAAACAGAAGCCTTTTCCTTCCTACAGAGAAGGGAGGTCTACCTTTAGTAACAACACGCAAACAGTCTGCCCTTTCAGAGATAGCAAATAATATGGAAGGGAAGCATACTGCTGTAACAAATTGTAAAATTCCCAGCTCAGATGCAAGAATAGGGGACTTTTCAGCAGAAGGGGCTATAGTCAGCAGTGAGTCCTTTCTCAGCTGAAAGCTGCAAGAGTGGTTGTAAAAGATGAATGAGGCCCTTGCTTACTGGGGTGAAATGCTTTTAAAGGACAAGAATCTGCTTATCTTTGATTGATTGCTCAGTCTGATACTTTCCTTTATAAAGTTTATTGACTACAAGCCCATAAATCAAAGAAAAACAAATCACAGGTTCAATTTTGGGGGCATTGACATCCTGCCATCTTGCAGCAAGAGCTTAGAAGTCACAGGGCAAGCAAGAGGAGGGATATGGGGGACTCACAGAGCAAAAGCATCTATTTCAGGTGCACTATTAGTTCATATGTTTGTAAATGATTATTCATTTGTGGCCTATAACATTTTCAAGTCCAGAGAAAACTGCAGACAACCAAGATACCCAGATTATTTTTCTAAAAGTTCTTAAATGCAGAATTTACAATTAACAGACACACTTTTCATTGTGTTGCTGTGTGTCTCCAGTTATGCGAGATTACAGTCACATTCCTACATATCGCTCAGTGTCTGTAAGGACGGTACATTTACAATTTAAACTATCAAAGCAAGAATCAGATTTCTTTCAGGGACTGGAGGGTTTGGGAAGCTCAAAATCTCTGTACTGAAACACTCCATACAGTTGCACGTACGGAAAATGCTAGCCATAGATCTTGCTCATATGAGGCATACGGCATAATATGACAGCACGATAATACAGACTAATTTGTGCTGTTGACCTTGACACACTATTCTATTGTGTCTTCTTTTAAAGTCAGCACTCGGGTCACTAGAACATCTGGTGCTTAACAAAAAAAAATCCCCATTCTGAAGTGCTAAATGTGTGGAAACAAATGGTACTGTACTATCATTATACAGTTCAACCTCTCTGCTAGGGGTCTAATTTCAAGGCTACCCTGACTGAGCTACATTATTATTAGTGGTTTCATAATTCACATCTTGCCACAGTACACAAAATACCTAATTATCAAAAGTAGCCGTTTAAAAGCTGGATTGTGTTCCACGTAACTGGGACTGACTGTCTCTTTCTTTTCATTTTATCTTTGGAGACATCTGGAAGGGCTCAGCCCACACACTGCTGAACACCCTGGCCTCGACCCAGCAGAGCACTTTAGCATGCACACAGATTATTCACGCGCCGGACATGCTTTTAAGTTATGTGTGCACTAGACTACCTTGCTGAATGTATGAACTGGATTCACAACATCGGCTAGAAATTGCCCAGCACTCAGTATTGTGTCTTTCCCATTTTACGCCCTGTTATTTTCAGCTTGTGCTCAAATCTAACCTACAGCTCAGTGGTGGGAAAAGCTGATGAAGCCTTTTAGGAGGAGGCTGAAGACTGGGGAGATGATTGATAACAAATAGTAAGCAGCTTTGTTTCACAGGAGTATTTCCATGGTGTTCAGTATGAAAAAGCAAAGGGTGATGACTCTACCCTAAAAGGCATACAAGGACCTTACCACCCCTCTAACACCACTGTTGTCCCCACACCTCTCTCCCACTGCTCCTCCGGCTCTGTTTCCCAGCAGAGATCACCCATGTAACCAAAGACACTGGTTATCTCTGCAGGACCGTAGGGAATCTCACAAAGCTTCTGCGGAAAGGACTAATGGTTCCCAGCAGTCTGGTGATCTTTACCTGACCTGAAGCAGATCACTAATGTCTATTAGCATTCTATCAGCTTTGCTGACTAGTAGGGAGGTGCACCACTCAGGTTGGGCTCATCTGACTGCATTGTCTCCGTTCTGTGAGCCACGGTGGGCTGATTCTCCCCCTCATTACAAATCTGGCGGTCATGTATGCCCCAGCAAAGCAAATATGAAATGTTATTACTCTACTTTTTCACCTGATTTGCCCTTGCTCTGCAAGAACAGTCAGAAGGGAATTAGCCCCAAGAAGTACACCAGTAGCTGAGTACTACATATGTGACATACCAATATTTTTTTAAATAAGGTGGAAGAAAATCCCCACAATCAAGGGCATGGAAAATTACTACAGGCATCTATGAACCAAAACATGTGAGTCTCAATGCCTGAGAAGGGACTAGCACCTCCAGCTGTTGAGAAAATGGAACACTGCTAAGGCAAACTTGCAGATATATTTATGAAAAGCAAGGGATGTGCATGCTGAGCCAAGCAAAGAAGGGGTAAAGGAAAGAAGCTCAAGGTCATTCAGCACAGGAAAGTAACAGCCCAGAAAATGGCTTTGACTCACAGCAGGGCTGGAGAAGGAGGAGGTGGCTGTTACGCTGTGATTTAGGCCAAGGTGAAGTCATTTCCAGTTGTTTTAAATGAGATTTCTGCCATGAGGTCCCAGCCGATCTCCATAAGAAGTTTCTATACGGTTACTAAAAAGAAGAAAAAAGAAAAAAATATTGGCACCACTGTATGAGAAGACAGCATCAAGCAATCAGTCAACAAAGACCTAATCTCATTAACTCCTTCTAAGATTTCAGCCGTTAGTCTGTAGTTGGCAGCTAGTGGAAAACTGAGTACAATGAGATATCTTTTAAACATTATTATTTCAGGCTATCTTCCTGATCTTTTATACTTGTTTGTTCTGCAGTTTCTTAGAAGTTACAACTGCTGAAGGAAGTAGAGAAAATCCAGAAAAACAAAACAAAAATCCCCAACAAAACTGCTCTCCTATGCAGCTTCATGCCACTGGGTCAGTGATTAACAAAGACAAGGTCCTACTGCAGGGAAGCTAAATGGAGTTCATTATGGACATGAAAGTTAACAGGGCCAAAAAGGTGAGACTATAAGAAAGAGGATGAAATAAGAGCCTAACAAGTGTGGATTTTACTTCCTCAGTGCAATAGGACAGCTTTTAACTACCAGCTACTCTAAAAAGATATATCTAGGTAATAGCACCTTTAAGATAGATACTGTCTTGTACACTCAGGAAAATTAAAATTACAATGTATTACTTAAAAAGTTATATGTTGTGCTGCGATCTTTGTAATATTTGTCCTGCAGACTGAAAATTTAGTTTTGCACTTTCTCCTGGAAAAATTAGGAAAATGGAAAGAAAGATGAATAGCATTTAAGTGGAGTAGAATGATGTCATTAAACCTGGGTGCAAACCCCTTCAAAACTATGAGTTTATCACCAGTGCTCATTGCTTGAGTGCCTTAAGAATACCAGTGTGTCCTAGGGATGCTTCCCAGCAACAAACTTTCCAGAGAATGAGACTACAAGCAGCTTGCTCCTATACACATTGACAGAGCCTAGAACTACAGCCAGCAGACACTGAGATACAAGAGGATTTTATTTACCCTGAAGTCTGCAAGCAATAGCCTGTATCTCACTTGCAGATAATTTTTGACCACACACTGCAGAACGGGGTACCTAGGCAACACAAAGAGGGTCAGCTCTTACAGTGTGTCATGTTTTCTCCCCAAAATTGACAAAGAGTAATCGCTCTTTCAGGAGTATTTCTGCTTTAGGCCATTTCTGCTTACTTTGATTTTACACTAGCACTACTCCCTGTTCTTGTCGTTTGTTAGAGAACCTGAAGTTTTCTGCTACAGCTGCCAATATCCTGTATTACCAAAGAGCCCAGATGGCTTCATCACAACCCTCCCAAGGTGATGCTTGAGTAGGAGCCAGTCAACTGATGACCATGAGATGCTGGCCACTGTAGAAGTTGCTTAGAAGCGGAGCTCACCTGTAAAAGGTATATTTGATGGTGAGGCTAGAAAATAAAAGTACTTTTCAAAATAACTTACTTGATTAGCCTAGAAAAATCAGGCCCAAAGGAGTTATGAAAAGTAACAAACCAAAGTCTCAATGAAGCTTCAGTCCACCAGAGATCCAAGGCTCCTAAGGAGGAGCGTGTTGGCAATTACCTTTGTCAGAAAATACATCCAGTAACTTCAACATGTAAATAAATGTTTTCAGAGAAACTGGAGGATGAAATGTGACTTGAGGTCCCTGATTCTAGGATTGCCTGGCACCTAGAAAACAGGGAAGAAAAAGGAGAGTGGGTAAGTAGCCAATGAATAGTAATATATTACTTGGTCCCTGTAAGTAACAAACTCAGGGATCTCTATACAGAGCAGCTCTCAATAATTTTAACCATACATAGCATACCAACAACATCTTTTACTTTATTTCTATTACCAATATTTTAGTATTACATAAATTATTCTTCTGAACTAATAAGCATAGTTACACTTTTCTGGAGGTGGGGACTTCAGACTTTTATGAGATACCATATAGGAGATGATCTGTTGTCTAAGCAACTGTTAGAATAGGCAGGAAGAATCAGACGTTAGAGTAAATTAATGTGGCATTAACTTGCTTCCAACAGCTTGTTAATGGAAGTGAATTCAACAAGCAGCACATCATAGAAGGAGGAAACTGTCCCCATTTGCACTGTTGTGCAAAGCAAACCTCAAAATAAAACGATAGGATGGACACAAAGAGCTACTTACCATGAGCATCTCTGAACAACTGCAGTCTCAACAGAGAAGACAGGGAAACAATGCAAGTCTGAATAAACTAGGCAAGAAGAAAAAGGAACCAGTGGACAACAATGTAAACTTCCAGCAGTCATTAACATAAGAATTTTGGCAAAACTTCCCAGGACCTTATAGCCACATTTTAATTTGGAAGGTGAAATGCAGTTTGAAACAGGGCTCTGTGATTTAAAATTCTTAAGTATTTGAGTGAAAATCTGGCTTGTAATAGTAAAAAACAAAACAAAACAATAGCAAAAAACCTACCATACTGGCACATAGTGATAATCGTTATAATAAGAGAGAGAATCGTTATAAGAACCATGTAAGATCTTGAAAATATCATGCTTTTAACTTTGCTCCCGCTGTTACAGGTTCTCAGACTTGCAGAGAAAATGAAGAACCTAGTTTGTTATTTTGCTCAAATAATAACAGTTATAAAAATAGATTAACTGTCAGTATCATGAATTAATATCACAGAGGTACAGGGGCTCAAATAACAGGCTTAGGCCATAAGCGACGAAGCAAGAACAGAAAGCTTATGCTTTGACATGGGAAAGGATAGCCACATCACTACAGCGGGAAAATGCTTACATAAATTGAAATTTGTGCTTAATAATTCTGTGAGCTTTTAAAATCTACATTTTGGTCTGTTCTACAGAGACAGATTTTGATGTTAAAGCACACTAGCTACAAAAGCTGATGCTCAAGTTAAAAATCTATAGCTTTTAGTTCATTCTTTCAATTTTTTTTCTTCCTTTTTTTTTTTTTTTCTTTTTTTTTTTAAAGAAGCTCTGAACGTCTAAATGATAACATGTTTCAAGTAGCTGCTCCTTCCCTGGAGTTGAACAAAATTGAAAAGATCAAAGTTACTGCAATCTTGTTCAAAGGTGAAGAGGTGAAATCTTATGTGTGCTGGAGGATCAGAGCAAATAGAAATGTACAATGCTTAGTGTGCGACACCTGAAGCCCACTTTCATCAAGGTACCTCATTTTCATGTGAATTCAGATTGTATCTCATTTTATGGTAAAATAAGGAACAGCACAGGATTAGCTTGGTTACAAAGAAAAGAAGCTCTTGCCCAACACTGAAAAGTAAACATTGGTAAAAGGTGAAAATGGTCAATTTTTTTTTAGAATTACTAAGTTCACCACACTGAATTCTATATTCCTTCTTTAAGTAGCATTTATATAATTCAGTAAGATGAAGCTATTACCTCCACAATGTTTCAAGTATCATAATGCTGTTGATAGTTGAAGAATTTCTTGAAAAAAACACTGTGTTTTGAAGGGGGCTGCAGAGAGGGACATGTAAAAAGAGTATGTTTTTTTCCATAAAATCTTCATGTGACTGATGTGCCCTGACATAATGTATCACGATGAAATACAGCTGCCAAAAAAAACCCCACAACTTCAAATGATGCCCTTTTTCTGGAGACAGAGAGAAAAAAAAGTGATAAGAAAATAGGTACCTTTTCAGCAAAAGCTTTTAAAGCTTTAAAAGCACAGTAACCAGTAAAAGGTTCTCAGGTAAAGGCTTCTTTACTCAATTTTGTCTAAGTACCTAGAAGCTAAATGGGGGGAAAAGGGTGTGGAAAATAATGCTCCAGCCTCTGTGGGAACTGGAGACATCCTGAACACAAGACACCGTGACACAGGAAGACAAGAGGATTTTAATGTCCTTGTCCTACCATGGCATTTTCAAACACATGGGAAAATCCATTACCAGATTATTGGGAATTGTGCTATATTACGCTAATAATGCTGATCTGAGAATGTTTTAGCATAAACTTGCACTTAAATACAGCAAAGTAGTCACAAACATTCAAACATTCAGAAGTGGAATAGAGATCCACTCCCTTTTTAAATATGTAGAATTTCTTTTGCATATTTTCCTATCCTAGGGCTGTCACATTAGGGCTTTCTTAAATTCCAACCTGCACTTTGCTGCCTGAAAGCAGTATTATTGTATATATATTGTCTATTATGGGTCAAACACTGACCTGAAAATTCAGGTCTGCTCTGGTATACTATGAAAGTCTTGTATATACAGCCCTTTTAGGAGCAATCCCACACAGCTGCCCGCCAAAGCCCATTTCCCAAGGATTCACCCAGCACACCCACATCCATATTCCTGCTTTTGTTTTCTTTCAAACCTCAACCTTGCCAGAAGATTTGCTGAAATTGTGTTTAGTCTTCTAGTGGTAGCTCCAGAAAATGAACTCCTGGAAGTAGAGCATGTGGAGACGCTGGGGTCTGCAGGCTGGATGTGAATGGACCTTCAGGGACAGAACAGAAACAATGGTGACAAGAGACCCAGAGAAGAGAGACCCAAAGATTAAGAAAGCACGTGCAGAAAGTGGCTACCTCCAGCATAATACATGAGCACAACTAGGCTGGATGTAACTGAATCTTTCACCAAACTACTACTCTAAACTTGAATACCTTCTGGATGGTCTACTAGTTTTTTCTTCTTGGCTACATAAACATCCACTTCTATCTATCATATAGCATGATTTAAAATACACATAAGCAGGTCCCAAAGGGGTGACACAATCTGCTGGGTCACACGTGTTAACACAGGTCTTAGAGAGAGAAATCAAGCCTCGTAGTTTCCTCTTCATCTGTGTTTCAGGTCACCATTTCTTATTTTACCTTTGGGGTAAAGAATTGATCTATTGCACCACATCCATTTCCAGCATCCTGTGGTTAATCTGAGCAGATAACTGTAAAAGTGCTGTGGGTAGACTAAATCTCTTGATGACAGGGAATGTCTATGTGTTTCATAAGAAACGTTACATTGACATAAAACACCTAAGGATCAGTCACATTGTGCAGCACAAGGTGGCTGACTTGCACGCAGAGGTTGTGCCAACAGTGTGTCCTTATGCCCGATTTCACTCTTGCATTTTGGTGGCATGCAGCTGATTGTATTTGCTGCTTTGAAAGCGGTGTCCTGCTGGGATTTCTGGCTTCTTCTGAAGTCCATTGCAGAACTTCTTTAAGCAAACATTTCTGTAGCGTTCAGATGCTCCCAGCAAACCTCCTGAGCTCCCCAGTGCTACACCAACAGCGCTGTGTTTTGAGACATGGCTTCTCCTTCCTGCGTGACTGTCCCATTTGTCTGCACAACATAAAACATGCATCCAGTCATGAGCCTGATACTCATGACAAATTCTTGCAAGGTGGGATAATAGGTCAGATGTATCATACTGTTATTGTTCCTTTCTGTATTTGTATTTGTTATGGACTATAAACCCTGATGATCCCATGAAGAGCTGTGACCATGAATCCCAACTGGCTGAGCAGTGCTATTTCATGGCAAGGCGAGTCCGGCGGTAACGAATTCAGTCAACATAATGATTTGAGTTTCACTGCACTGCTCTGCTTCCTGGGAACCTGCAGAAGATGAGTGACTGTGTCACCATCATAAATTCAGACACATACAATGCTGAAATTTCTTACAGAGCTTTAAGTCCCTGTGAAATGTCAGACTAATAAATATGGTGATCATATTTGCTATTTGGCAAAAATATTAATTAACCAGGAAAAGTTAATAAAAACGTATTCCTCAAAATTATGCAATAGAAAAAAATTGAATTTTTTCTTATTCATGGTTATACGAATGCAAAATGCCATGGATTCTTCATCTTTAATACCTAAGGGATTTATAAGCATATTGCATCCATAAAACTTGGTTCATCAGTACAGTACACAGCATAGATATGCATATTTAATTACTCTGAAAGTAATTTACTTGTACAGATGGTGGTATTAGAAGGTCTTACTTCAATTTAAATTACTTCTATTTGAAAAATAATGTTATTTTGCTATGAATCTTGAATGAAGAATTCACTCTTATTACAGATGAATAATACTTGACAATTGTAATTAATCTGTGACTAATCTAATACTTCCTCAGTTAATATTTTGTTCCAAATCTTACAAACCAGAGCATCCTCTTTCCACAACATTCCACAACCAAATATGTTTACTGTAAGGGACCCCAACTTGCTGACGGGATAAGCACATCAAAAGTCATAGAAGATTTTGTTGAACACCCCTGTGACTTCCCAAGGGAAAGAGACATTGCAAAATTGTTTGCATCTTCAGGAATATACCTACCAGGCATAAGATTTCAGGAAAACAATGACTCAATGTGCGTGTGGGGAGTTTGGGACAAGCTTTAATGGGAAAGGAGTCAACATATCATGCCCTGACAATGGGCAGCAAGCTCCCCCAGCAGCGCATGCAGCAGAGCTGTGCCAGGTGCCCTCCCCACCAACCGCCAGCCCCCAGCTCACACCATCTAAAGAACAGCAGTTTCCAGGAGCAAGCATGCAGCAGAGACAGTGAAATCTGGCAATATATTGCATTAACCCTTACACCTCTATTGGGAAAACATGACTGCTTCCTCAAGCAAGATTGTTTTCTTGTACGGCACCATAAAAGGTCTACATATGTTTGTTAGACTTTCTTCAGAGAACGTCCATCTTTATTAAAGCAATGGCTATCTCAGAGGTGGCTGCTGTGGTTGCTATGGTAAGCATTCATGTTTTATTGAAACCTAAATGGCCACAACCCACATAAAGGGCTCCCAAGTGGCTCTAAAATGTGCTCTGCCTTCCCCTTCCCCCACCTCTCTCCTCAGGACAAAACAATTTTTTTGACAGCCAATCTGATTTTGAGGGCCTGCTCAGAATACGGCACTTTGTCCCTTCTATCTATGTAACTTTAACCTTCTGATCTGGATTTAATACAACAAACAACCCCCTCTGGACCTGATTCAGAGAGCTGGAAAGCATGTGAATTTTCCAGAGAGTTCTGGAGAGGCTGGAAATGATGGGTAAGCAGTACCTCTGAGCCACTGTAAGACTCCTAGCACCACATGCCTTTGTCAAATTAAAATTGGAGTGGCGGGGGGGAATACGGGGAGGGAAGTGGGCATGAAATTGTACTGGCTGGACCAGCAGTGCTGTGTAGGAAGGGCTGTACAGCCCAAGCTGGATCCCACAGCTTGAACTGCAGATGTTTCACCCACACAGGGCAACTTGGGTGCCAGAGGAGAGAAGAGAGGCAGGATGCATCCCCCCATTAGTAAATCTGCTCCCGCTATAGCAAAGGCACAGTGGTGCCTTGGCTATGGCTGGCTTCAATTTCCAAGCTGCTTTTCTTTTTAATCATGATCATTAAGAGAAAATTTTACCTCCTTTGGCTTTCATGCATTTATACTTACACAGAATTTCCAAGAGCCACTTCCCCAGGAAGTTTAAGCACATTCACTTCTACTGAGTTTAAAAAGGATCAAGGTCACTTTTTTCAATTTTGAATATATTTTTTTTGCAAAGTGTCTATGGTTGTTGCGTCTCCAAGTAGCCACCCAGTATTCACATTTTCATACCTACTGCTTCAGTTTCCTGGCCATCTGAGTTGCGCAGAGCTGAACGTGCAGCCACTCTTCGCACTGCTGCACAAGGGTCAATTGGAGCATGTTGGTGCTCCTGAGCTCCTCATGCCTAACCCTCGTCCCAGGACATTTCTCACCAAGTATTCTCTCTCCAAAGGAACAGGATCCCTGCTTGTCCTCATCCCCTCAGAGCCAGCGGGACCCCACAGACTCCTGAGCATCACTACCATCCCACTCCTCCAAGCACTCCGGCGCACTGGCTTTAACCCATAAAAGACCCACGACAGCTGTATGAGCAAGGCAGAGGCCCAGCAGAGGGTCACAATGTGCATGCCCAAGTGCGAGGTGCCTGGTTAGCAGGCTGCCAGCTGGGGTACATTGCAGGTGATGGGGAACAAGGCGTGAGGAATGAGTGTGGCACATATCTGCAGCAGGAGACTGCGTGGGGAGGCAGAGGGTTGCAAGTAGCAGTCCTGTAGAAGTGTAGTATGAGAGAAGATGAGTCAGGAATTTGGAGAAAAGAGAGAGTAAAGAGATGCAAACTGTAGGATGGCTGTTGCTGAGCTGCTCTAAATTACAAAAGTTCTCTTTTAAGTATGCCATTTTAAAGCACAGAAATTCAAGGCTACAGTTTGTATTTTATAACACAGGGTCCAAAGCCCCAAACAGCAGCAGCATCCTAACAGTTCTGTCCCTTTCATACAAATTCACACACACACACGCTCATATGCTTATAAAATCAGCCTTAAACCCAAGATCTATAGTAACTTTTTCAACAATATAATGCTTTAGACACTGATAAATCAAGCGACAATGGCACAGGGATATCACAGCATCACTAAAAATGTCACCACAGTTAACAAGCCTGCTTGCTTCAACAAAAAATATTGGTGAATAATCATCCATCAGCACGTTAGAAAAAAAAATACACCTGGTGTTCCTTGCCTAAAAAACAATGTGAGTGGAAACATTGTTTTCTTGCCAGGTTATTTTCATTTCAGGATGAGAAATAACCAAGGGAAACATGGAGAGAAGAATAAATAACAAGAAGCAGTATGAAGGGAAAAAATCCTTCATAATTATGCTGTTGCCTCTGCCTTTCTCACTATCAGATTCCTCTCCTGTACCATACTGTGCCAAAGCACTCACATGCAGGGCACCCTCCAGATGAATCAGCACAGTGCCACGTGGACTCAAACATACATCAGAGGCACAGAGGAGGTGTTTGATATTGGATTTATGAACAATTCAAAGATAAGAACTTGGTGTTTTGGGTTTTTTTTTTGGAGGGGGAGAAATAAGGGAAATAAGACTGTATGTCATCTTTTATAAATATAAAATAAAGCTTATAAATTTATGTTAACCACAGACTCTGCTCAGCTTCATCCTCTAAGTGATAAATTAAAGCAGCACACATGCAAACTGTAGATTTTTTTTTCCTTTATCCATCACTCAGAAAATACAACATGAAAGGCTGCCTGTACTAATCTGGGCTCTTGCATCCCTTGTAACACTAAACACCGAGGGAGAGGGGCTGCACTGGGGCATGGTGTGCTGCCTGCACTGCATGAAGGTAGCCCCAGGTGCCTCCAGGCAAGCACAGCCAAGCACCATGATCCCAGCCAAGCACACAACTAACACGGGAAAAACTCCATTTTGGACAATCTCACCGTAGTAATTCTTTATTTCACTTTGCTAAAGCAAAACCAATTGATTATGTCCACAGGCCCTCAGGTGTGACTACAAATCACCATGATCTCCCAGACGTCTGGTGACTTCTCTGAAACCAACAAGTAAGGACCTTTTCTTCAGAAGTAATGCTGATGATACACAAAACCTTCTTTTCCAAACTAGGTTGATGAAACCCTCTTAATAGCTTAATAGTTTTTTAAGACACTCCAACATGTCTCCTGAGGAGCAAGTAATACTACTTCTGCAACTGAATTGTAGATCATTGTAGATCATTCAAGGCCATCACAAAGACTGAAAATCATTATGCTTCAAATATTTCATTGGTAAAAAAAAAGGTAGCCAGAGGTAATCAGGCACATAAAACATTTAATATTTGCATAAATGCTGTTGTGTACATCAGTGACAGAAGTTTTTATGCTGAGATGGGGGTGTGTGTGTGACCTCCAGAAATGGAATGAGTATCTCCTTCCTGCCTTGTTTTGCAGCGTACACCCTTGCAGCAACCGAGAGCTGAAAACAAAACCAGAGCGTCCTGCTAAGGTAAAGAGCATCTGAAATGCAAACACATTGTCAGACTCTGAAGAACATGACTAAGAGTTGCTTTCCTTAGATGGAAAAATCTCCCAAAGCTCCAAATGGACCTTTTCCTACATAAAGGCTGGCCAAAGGCTTCAGAGGTTGGCTGTGCAGTTTCAGAGGATTTAAGGCCTGGATGGACATAAACATAGACAAAGAAACAGAACTAACTGACCTCCAGCATCAGACCCCTGGTTGAGTGGAACACATCCTTTGGAAAACACGGAGTTTTGACAGGTAATCCACCAGTCCTCAGCTGGAATCCTTTCTAGTGCCTAATTACTTCCACTCTCAGAAATGTGTGACTTAAGTTTGAATTTTCCTGGTTTTAATCTCAAGTATTTTGTCTTTTTCTATGTATTTTTATTGCATCATTGGCTTTATTACAAGTCTTCAGGTAGCAGGCAGCTTCACTATATCTAGGTACTTATGTATCCAACTGTTTGTCAAGTTAATAAACTGACCTCGCTCTCATTGTAAAAAACACATTTCCCAGAGCTCAGATCATTCCTTCAATTCTTTTGACCCTACTTGAATTTTTCACCATCCTTTCACTGGACAGAGTACACTAGCAGAAGGCTCACCAAGAAAATACGGGGAGGTCGTTCCAATTCCTTGGCACACTTTTAAAGAAAGATTCCGGTATGTTCTGTCTAGCCACTTCAGAGGAATACATTTTGTTTTGTGGTTTTTTTTAATTAAAAAAACCCCAACACTCAAACTCCAACACTGTCGGTAATATGAAAATCAATCATTAGATAAAATATATCTTTCTCCTTGTGCTGCTCAAATGAGTAAAAGTGTTTACAGGGAGAGAGGGATGCAAATTTCGGGGGGAGTGAATGGATGCATGATTCAGACAGTGGATGTGTGTAGGTATGCACGCCCAGGGGGAGGCACCCGGGGATATATTTCCCTTGTCTGTGCATATGTGGACTTGTTGAATATCAGAGTACTATGGACAAACTGTACAAGACCTTGAGTATTCCCCTAAATAAACTTTGAAAACTTAAATTGCAATAAATTATGGGGTTTGTAAAAAAAAAAAAACAAAATAGAAAATAATCAGTGATGGTAATTGAGACTGTTGTGATATTTCAATTCAGCACTTTACCCAAAATCAAATTTTTTTACTAAAAACAATAGCCTATTGTTTTATTAGATTATTTATTGCACCTCTATTTATATTACAGATGCCAGAATAATAAATTAGCTATTATTTTTAGGTGTTTTATATATATATTAAATTGGGTATTATATATGGCTCTGTACACAACATGTTTCTGTATGCTCACTATTTTTCTTGTAAAAACTGTCCGTGAAATGCCCAGCCTGAGACTACTTTAGCTAGCTAGCTAAAAACTAATCAGTTGCAGAAAGCGGAAACTTCTGTCAACTTTGTGAAATGAGAAGGCAGAAGGCTATGCCCCTCAGTATTTTGATTACACAGATCAGGAAAAAAAAAATAATCAAGAATTAACAGTGCAAATTTTAAAATATGCCAGATGCATGGTAATTGTAAGTGCTGTTACGAGTTACGGCAAGGGAAAGGTGTTGCTTTCAGATTTGGAAATGCCTACTACAGCTGAACCTCTTTGTCAATGCATTTGCAGCTTTGCAACATCCATTTCTAAATGAATTACCTTATGGAGGAAACCAAAAGGCAGAAAACTAAAGAAATAGGGGTCAAATTCCTCCTGTGAGATCTACCTTGTAAAATTATCCAGAATGTAATAATACCATGTTATTGACTTAAGCACAGTTCCCTGTGACATGCTGCAGCTGACCTGTAATTTTTATCCTACATGTTGCCAGCACTATTAAAATGACACTTGTGAATGTAAATTAAGCTCACAAAGGGGACAGATTGTATGATTCTGGTTTCTCTCAGATGCCTGTAGGCTATCACAGGTTCCATATGTGAAGTAATTATGTTCACTGAAGGAAAGAATAAATGCTGTCAAATTGTGTACTGAGAGAGAAAGCAGCTATTATATTGCAGTAGTCACTGGAGCATTGCCTTAGAAAGTGGAAAGATGCATAAGAAAATAATAATAAAAAAGAAAAACTGAAGCAGAGCTATATTAAATATAACCTTTAAATTAGTATCTGCTTTTGAATATATATTGCACAAAGTTAATATTTCACAAATAAAAGCATTTCAACTCTTTAATCGTATTTCCTTCCTCACATCTAGAGGGCACAGGGCAGAATATTTATCAGAGGGGTAAAGGACAGATGGAGCATCTTTCAGCTTTCTATGTTTCCCCAGCAAAAGGAGCCCTCATCACCCCAGAGATGCTGTCCCCACCTACTTCCCCACCACAAACCTCCTCCCGAGGCAGCTGTGCAGCGGCCAGCCTCCCTCCCGGGCGGGTGGAGGTGTCCCAGCCCTGCTTTCCCTGCCCTATCCCTCCACTACAGACAGCTCCAAACCAACACTTTCTGCAGACCCCGAGTAAGGACAATAAGGCTGGGCAAGGGCACTGCTGAAGACTGAAGGGAAGTGGTCCCCGTGCAGCCCCACAGCTGTCAGTGAGCAGCAACCTCATGCTGCCCAAGCACCAAGCTGCAGCAGCATTGCGGAAGATGCAACTTCAATCATGGAAGCCGACAGAGCTGCTAAAAAGAAAATCAACACTCCCATCACCTCCTCAGCTGCAGTGTGGTCCTGCTCTCCTGTGCCTGGAGGAGGTAAGCCTATATTTAGACCAGTGAGGTCATCAGTGAGCCAGCACAAGAGGGGAGAGAACGTTGACCTAGGAACCTAGCACTTTTAAAACCTTTCCCTTAGAGAGAGCCAAGAACAAGAAGCAGGGAAATAAAAATTCTGAGTGCTTGGTGTGGTTTGGGATTTTCATCCAGAAGTAAAAAAAAGAAAGAATGTTAGGGTGCTTTGCAAGCAGCCCTGAAAAACACAAGCAGGAAGGCACATTTTCTGACAGGGTGTAACCATAGATATAGAGCTCATCAAGAAGCCCACATACTGAAAAACTTAAGATCGAACACTTCTGTGTGTTTTTGCTGTTTACTAGAGTGGCATCATCTGAGCTCAGCACTCTGGAGCTTCCTATCTCAATGGAAAGGAAAGGTTTCTGCAGTGTCACATTAGTGCTAGCTCTGGCTCTTTCCAACCTCAGCCTTAACAGGTTGCAAGAATAACCGGGGGCAAGCAACTTTTCAACACAGCTGCCCACCACACCTTCCAGCTGCCTGCACTGCCGTTACCTGGAAATCTGTTGTTAACCTCACTTCCTTAATGGCAGCACATGCCTGGGCCAGGAGAACCAGCTGCTGAGAAGTGCAGAGAGAGCAGGCTGGCTGGAGAGATGGCACAACGCGTTTATTAGCTACACGAGCAGTGAACCCCTTGTGTGGCCCCGATACTTGTCTGTAGCTCTGAGCTCTGTATGTAATACTCAAAAGCTATTATGTACAGGAGACCAAATCCTTCAGACTGCTCTAAGATGAGAAGGCAGCTCTTGGGGAACCAAAGCAACTGCGGAAGCAGCAGCAATGCCTGGAAGCTCCCAGTCCTCCTCCCTCTCCCAGAGTCATGACCAGCTGTCAGACAGTGCTGCATGGAAGCAGCCACTGTAGGTCTACAGGGTCCTTCTCCAAGTGGGTGAGTTTCCTGACTGACACCATTGGGTAATTTGGGAAATTAACTTGTAGCCAAGGATCCAGCCTGATCCTGGACAAACACAGTTTCCAGGCAAAGTGTTGTTCTGCTTTCACCAACACCTCTCTCAGGAGTCTATGCTCATGGGAACATTACCCCCCAAATCCTCGTGTCCATATTAACAGTAAAAAGAGACTAGGAACTGGCATCGGTATTTCCCAACAAAGCCACAGCTTGTAGAAAACCATTCCATTAGCATAACGTTAAATTTCTGCTTTTGTGAAAACAGAAACTGTGACTTTTTTTGAGGTTCCTTAGGATAAAAAATCCGCCAGTAAGCTTTTGCAGTATCTCCATAGAAGCCATTTTACCAACTGCACATTGCATTTAGTAGATTCGTTGAGCACAGAGAAGCACTCACTGCACTGAACACCAGGAAATTTTCCGTCGTCGTTTCGAGGCACACAGACTTCATCTCCTCTACTGAAGAGAAGGGTCCCCAAGCTGCCCCTGGCACTGGTGCCATCAGACACAGACAGCTCACATCTGTTTACCTAAACTCTATACATTAAAATAGGGGGGTTACATCTGAATTGCCCATCAGGAACAGGGCCTGGCACACACTCTCCCTAGTCATCCTCTGGGTACCTAGGAGCAGGTTAACAGCCTGCTCCAGACATGCTATATATTCCCCTTGACTGAAAGGGCTCCAAAACCACTTTGATTTCTCCACACCTAGCACTGTGAAAAAAGCAAAGCATCACCCCATCTGCTTATTTTGGTCATTGCTTTTCCACCTCCATTCCTAAGGTAAGAGGAAACAACACTTGGATCCTGGCAGGATGCATAGGGCACACATGGTCCCTGTTCTTCTTCCACCTCCCTCAGCTCCCAGCCCTGCTCCCTCCCCAGCTGCCTGTCCGGATTGTGCCAACACCCCCCTCTGCAGCACCAAACACTGGCAGTAAATTCCCATCAGGGAACCTCAGCAAAAAAACCCTAACCACTTCTTTGTTCAGAGCTGGCTTGGTAATGAAAGAACTGTGATCACAGCACAGAGCAGCGTCCAGATGCATACACGAACACGGAGCAAACCCTTCCATCCCAGGCATCAGACCTCTCTTCCAGCCCATACTCGCTCCCGCAGGCTTCAAAAGGAGATTGTGGCTAGCAGCTCTTTGATTGCTATTTCTTTCCATGCATTAACATCTGTGAGCATGGAGCCAAGAGACAAGGGGAAGACCCATGCAAGCAGAGCACAATTTAAGCCCTAGGCCAGACCAGGCAAGAGCTAGGTGCAGAGAGGCCCGCGGGCAGAAATCCTCCTCCAGGCCCCACGGCCATACCCCCCACAGCCCTCCCCACACAGCGCAGAGGGGCACAGACCCTCGCCTTGCCTGCCGTGTGCTGCCAGCCTGCAGCACGCCTCCGCAAACCCCCAGGGACGCACCCTGCAACACAGTCCTTCACAGATAATTTTTCGGGGGTGCTTGTACACAAACGATTTGCATTGTACAGACTATTAATACCAATTGGTCACAGATGGGTGGGCAGTTATATGGGCAGACAGACAGCCTGCCTATTTTCAATTAAACACAGTAGCAGTTGTACAACACGTTACTGCAACTTCTTCTTTAAATAAAGAATTGAAATCAACTACCATTTCCTAAGCAGCTCAAAACTATTAAACAACTGTTTGCAGGGTAGCTCGTGTCATACGTGGGAGGCTGAAATGTAATGTAGAAATGAGAGGGTTTTTTCTAGTTGGCAGCATTGACAGCAACTATAATGTATGACTCTTTTGGATGCAGCGTGGCAGAAGCAGGGTGAGGATCATCCAGTGCTATTCACTAGAGAAATTGTTACACATAAAAAAAGAGAAGGCAGAACCAAAGATCTCAGGATTGTGGCAGGAAGGAGAGGGGGAGGAAAAGAGGGAAAGACGTGGTTTGCTCTTGCAGTTTTAATAAGAATTTGTGGGGTAATGTTGTGTAAAGGTAATACAGCCAGATCTTTAATAATAATAACTAGAACCAACTCTCCATGTTAACTGACCTTTAAATATTATTGTCCCTTACAGTTTACCAAAAAGACATTTACTTCATGAAAGATGTTATTCAACTCTGTTTAAAGATCCAATAGGCTAAAATATGCTAAACTGACATTTAGAATTATCTCATAACACTTTTTTATGATAACTGGTATTATTTCCATGTGATTTGAATGTGAGATATTATTTTTTTAAAGTATATTTTGAAACCATTTCAAATAATAGGCCGATATTGCCTGGACGTTCAGGTTATCTGTAATGATATTAGGGCCTTTCTCAACAGCTGAGTAATTACTTCCTTATTACACTCAAGGCAAGTTGAAATCGCATGCCCTGCTCAAGATTTAAACCTACATCACACAGGCAAAGGAAGCATTCACACTGACATTTTACATACCTAACTGCATTTTTTATAATAAGAAAAGCATCTGTGGTATATTGCCTTGATAATCTGTGAAATGAAGACAACTGGGAGCACCAGAAAGAAAAAAAATCTTCTCTGTTAGGGGAGGAAAGGCAGCGGGACTTGAGTAAAGGTAGACATATTGATCCTACCTCTATTGCAACCATCTCCCAGGGCCCATTTTAGACATGGCCATCGCTTAGGGCAGTGGATCAAGGCTGGCAGCAATGTGCATTAGCATGCCAGAGCCCCCGGCTGCTGCCCTGAGGGCTGGGTGTGTGGCATCACGCCCTGACGCCCCACTTCCAGTCTCGGCCTCCCCAGAAGACACAGCAGCCCAGTGCTCCTCCCTTCCATGGCCACATTGCCCATCCTCCACTTGGGTCCTTTACAGAGCCACACTCATGATTTTTCTACACCACTGAGCTCCAGCCTTCACATCTACCCTCCCCTGCCAAATACTCCAAGCTCACCTCCAAATGTGTTGGCCATCACAAACTATGGTTGAGAAGACAAGAAACAAACATTTCTCATTCCTTCTTGGCCCTGTCCTGTGTAAGAGAGAGGAGAGAGACTCAAGTTCTGATTGGGAATTAAACTGGGAAGAAAGCAGGAGGGGTCACTCAGCAACAGCAAAGGCACGAACCTTTCTTCATTTTTTAAATTCTACATTTTCTTACTCTGCAGCACCACTTTCCATTCCAGGGGCCTGCCCTGGCTAATACACATTACAGCCCAGCTATCTCAGCATCTGGTGGGAGAAGGGCCCCTTTCCCTGGGCATCCCTCAACTCCAAGAGGAGGAAAAATCAGCACAGAATGCCAACATGCCAAGAACGTGGCTAAGTGAAGACACGGTGAAGTAACGCATGATAATAAATGCCTTCCAGCAATTCGCTTCAGCACTCTTAGTTTATAGCTTTTCACAATGAAAGAAAAAGCAATGGTCAATACGTGACAAAACATTGTTAAATGATTAAAAGAAATACACACACAATAAGCAAAGAACTTAAAGTGGAAGCTACAAAGAAAACCAACCACTTGTGAGAATTTTAGTATTCTGTAATTTCAGTAAAAACTAAAGAAGCAAAGATAGAAGGGACAAATTAAGTAATAAGAGAAAGAAGGCTAATTTAATAAATAAAATCTCTAATGTTTTCTAAAAACAAATGCTAGTTACAATACACTCATTGGATGTGTTTTAGTTCAGGCTGGCTCTTATTTCATCCACAGTATTTTTAACATTAATAATCTGAAGCAGAGAAACCTGAATTTTAACTGGATATTACAGTTCATTTCAATTGAGCTAGCAGCAAAATCTAAACAGAAGACTTGAATAAAATGCTTGAGATAATCATAGATTATCTAGTTGTCATACAGCTCTACTATGGAAACACTCTGTTTATCAGTTTTTAATCTTCTAATGAATTTTTTAAAACTATTATCACTTTTCCGATTTCAACATTTCTTTTGTGAGTTCTGGTAAATTCTAGGTCAGATATTATACACTTGGCAACAGAAACAACTAATTATGTTAGAAATCCACAGTGATAAGAAAACTGCATGTTAAATATATTATATCCAGGCAACAGCAGAAGCTAAGCTTGTATTTCATTTGCTGTGGATTGCATGAGTTGGTCAATGTTTTCTGGCAAGTATCCTTCAAATTCCAAAAATAATGCATCTATTTTATGGCATTATCTCATTTTCTATTATATTTGTTTATATCTCTGCCGTGAAGCCATATTGTTATTAAGGGTATCGTTATAATAGAAAACTGCATTAGCTTTTAAAACCCTGTACTATTTTATGTGTATATAAATAGGAACATTATAATCATGCAAGATTCCCATTTGTCCTTGCTATACTCTTGATACTGCTGTAAACGCGAACAGAGCACCAGGCCTTTACTAGGGCTTAAAATATTGCCCCTTTGATTAGCTACACAGACATCTTTTTTGCTTTTACACACAAAATGCCACCCTGCTGGTTATGTACTTGAAAAAGTGCAAACACTGTGTTTCTCTTTACCTTTGACTACCAAGATGGGTCTCCATGCATTTGTATTTGCATAGTATGGTGATTGCAAATAACTAACATCTGGCAGAGGATGAGTATTTGAAGATGCTTGGGTGGCTAATGACAGCAAGGTAAATACTGGGGAAAGGCGTATGCCCAAAATGGGACCAGGATGCCCCATGTCCTGGCAGCAGAGTGCCATGTCCCCTGGCCATGTGCATGCAACACTGATGTCCTGACTACACCCTGAAACTGAAGATAAGGCACTTCTTTGTTAGGCAAAACAAAAATGCTTTGAAAATTATAAGCAAGGTCTTACATTAATAACAGTAATTAATCTGTGGCTGCTGAGAAATCAAATGAGTCCGGGTGATTTCGTGTCACCTGATGGCCAATTAAAAGCTGTGAATTTTGAAAGCAATTATCTTTTTTTTTTTTCCTGAATAAGATGGAACTTTATTCCAGTGCCTTGAAAGGTTTTACAGAGTGCAGTTGTGTCTCTTTCTCACTGCCATAACATCCAGTAGTTCAGGGAACGCTAAGGCATGTGATTACAGGGCAGTTGCCAGTCAGATACACCATGTAATCAGGGATGATGTATAGTGCTACACTCTGAAGAGTCTTGTCTAAAAAGTTCTCTGAATCAGGGTAATTACAATATTAATCACAATCCATTGAACTAAAGTGGAATTAAATACAATTTTTCTGTTTATATAGTAAACACTGAATGACAGTAAGTTAGGAACAGCCATTTTGGTCTGGTTTAACTGCCTAACATCTGTAGAACACTATTACAGAGTCATCAGCCATTTGGCCAGTGCCCAATATGGAAACAGTTTTACCCTCTTTTCTCTAAACATCCGCATAGCCTTGCCAAAACACGTGTATTTCTCTTTTCTCTTCTTGAAACATCTTCTGAAGTAGTTTCAATATTGCAGAATTAAGATGGGATAAGCCACTTGCTTCTGTTTAGAAAGCAAACAAAATCGGATCAAAATAAGAGGCCAATTTTAAACATTTCATTTAAGCAAAGACAGTGCTGCTTATGGGAGTCTGTGGTAAAGGCAGTTGTTCCAGCTATTTAAACAATATAATTACAGGGCATTTCACAGTAAAGAAGAGACAGTTGAAAACTGTATGCCCTTGTTCCTATATAAATATGTACACAAACTATCACTGGTCACTACCAAATTTATATGAAGTGTAATTTGGTCTTTATTACAGTTGCTGGGCTTGAAAAGAACCTCTTTACTTATGAAGAAACCTTTCTTTCTTTTTTTTTCCTATAGTAATGAAAAAACACAGTTGTCAGCATAATATCCTGACATTCAGGATGCCAGTCTGTCTCTACTGGAGTCAGATGTGAAAATAAATAGATATTAAACTGTCAGTCAATGAAATTACAAAGTCAAGAGCAGCTCTAGCTGCGATCCTGTGTGTTCTGTTTGATGGACACAGGTGTTTAAGTGTTATGAAATCCAGTGGAGCCTCAGAGTGAATAATGCACCTTCCAGCAGTCCTGCCTCAGCCAAAAGAGCTGCAGTGAGCTCCCCTCTCACCCTGAGGCCCTTACGCAATCAATGTGCCCTAAGAAAGGGGCCAGAAAGGCCTTCCAGGTTTATCAGAGCTAAAATCTGAGAAGGCTTTAAAGCCTGTGTTATGGCATATGTTCAGGAATTGAAGCTACACTCCTCTGAAACTGTGAAGTTTAGTCCCACTGGCTTTGCATACAAATCTAAGGCAGATGCCCAAAATCCACATCATTTATTTATTATTCATAAGGCACTTAAAGTCAATCATCTGTCACTAATAAACATTAACACTATTAAAAATTAATGATCATCCTACAGCATGCTGAGACAGATTCTTCTTTTTGTTTGATGACTATTGGAGCAAAGTACATCACTTTCATTTACTGACTCTTAAAAGTGTTTATGCTTTGTATAATACTGCTCCTTCAGCTCCTCCTCTAAACACCGGTGACTTCCTTCTCTTGGGATGCCAAGAAATGATCTGTCTCATGAGAGGAGCTTGAAAGGATGGGTTTAGATACAAATTTGTATCTGCAGAGAAGAAAAATAAATCACAGATTCAAGGTTATCACACAGCACAAGCCTTTGTGATTACAGGGCTTTTTGTCTCCCTTTCCACTTTCTGCTAAACAGTACAATGTCTGTAACGGTGCACACGTGTCCCTGTGCTCTCCGCTGTACAGGAGGGTCCTGGCTCAGGTACCATACCACAAGTGGACAATAAGGCTGGAAATAACAGCTCTGATGAGACTACCTGAGAGTCTCACAAGCTCGAACAAGAAAAGGCTTCCTGAAGAGCAACTAAAAAAGGTAACTTCACCAAAGGTCCACACAGTGTCGCAGGGCACTTTCTTCTCTTAGTGGGTGGGAGGCAAAGCCCACTGCTAGAGATGAAGAAACAGCTTGCACCTTAACCCTCAAAAGGACATTCCCTCTAAAAGTAAAAAAGATCCTAGACCCTTAATCTTTTGTGTTCACTTTTTCAAATACAAATCTTGGGGAATGCATTCTACCCTTACCTTTATCGCATTTCTATCTTGCACAGGGAGAACTCATAATTCAGCACTGCTCCCTAACACACATGCATCATGTTTTGCCCTGCTCCTCGTTTTAGCAATTATTTAATTGTGAGAGTGCTGTAAGTATAATCACTTGAGAGACAGTTGATTCTGTTAAAACACAGATAAATAAATCTAACTAAACCTGCATTAAAGACCAGTCTAGTGGTAGAAGAAAAGACCCAATATGATTGTCTGTATCAAATCAAAATAATTCAAATTTCTTTGAGTTATATTAAACCTGTAAAAACAAGCTAAACTTAAGGTCTCAGTACTAATGACATAATGGGAAAACTTGCCAAGATAGGAGACATATTAGTCTTCCTTTTGCAATTTAGACTCTGATATTTCAGTGCCAAACCATTTTTCATGGAAGAACAGTGACTGTTAAGAAATAGAAAGATCTGTAAGTAGAATTCAGTGACTGCAATGACCTCATTTTCATGAAATAACTAATAAGGATTGTAAAGAGCAGCTATCAGAACTAGAAACATACTGACCAACTGGAAAAACATGATGCCACAGGACCATGCTCACTCTGCTGAGGAGTTCACATTACGTATGTGCTACCTTGGTATCAGCTGTTGCAATTACAAATGAAACTTGGGGGCATTAGAAAAATGCTGTCATCCCAAACTAATACTGCCTTTTAGCATACAGCAAGGCAAGAAGTAGTGAGAACTCTCAGCAATGCCCTCAGCAAGACCCGAGGAGAACTTTTTTCGGATACTGCAGAGCATCAGGGACCAGATGAGTGCCTGGACACCATTTTTACATTTGCGTATCTGACATCTTCTGCAGAGCCACACAATGGTGGGCAGCTCCATGAGTAACGACTAGGGACTAGAGACCTGGTCCTCAGTCACACATACCAATAAGCCCCACAGAACCTGTAATTAAACAGTTTTGAAAAGAATTAAGGTACACAACCTTCTAAATCTCAGGCTGAAGACTGTTCTGGCAAACACTTTCTAGTCATAGCACCTTTCCCTGCTTTCAATTCTCCACTCCCAATAGACTTCTTCATAATTTGTCTCATTTTTGTCTTAGAATTCATGCACTGTCAAGCCAAGTTACCCTTATAAAGAAAGTGGGAATTACAGTCAAGAAAAAGATATATTAAAGCATCATTATTCAAATATAAAAATGCAATGAAAATGTTAAGCAGCTTTCCCTAAGGTGAAGGTGTTTATTGCTAAGATTTTGTAGCACAGGTTACATTCAAACAGACATAATGCTAGCTTAAAATAAAGCACTTATTTTTCTGAATCTACCTAGGAGAAATGGAAAAACAACTTGAAAGTAAGCTGCCTCATATCAAATACTTACCCTAAAAGCATTTATATTAAAAACACTAGATTTTTAAGAATAATTTTGAGAAAACTAGGCTGCAAAAATACCGTGCCCAATTTTCTCTTAAATACAAACACCTTGCACTGACTTTCTGCAGTGGGTAGGTATGGAATTTATATTCACTTCTAAACCAAAACATTACGCTGTGCAAGCCACGTTTCCATCGACTGCAGAACACAGACACACCCCAGCCACAGACAGGTGTATACAGGGTGGTTCACACGCCTGACTGCTGTCCTGGAGCAGGTCCTCAGGCCACAGGGGCTGGGAACTGCAGGACCTGATGAGGGCTTCACTGAAGCTTCACTGAAGCTGAGCTGCGTTTCAAATGGGCAAGGATTGGCATGGCACAGGCTTTTGCAATACCATCAGAAGAGGTGGTGGATGAGGTGAGGTGAGGTGAGCCTGGAAGGTTGCCCACAGTCCCAGCCCCTTTGTTTTCCAGCCTGCCCTCACTGCAGGGCATCCCCTGGATGGGGTCTCTCAGCTGTCCTGGCTGTTCTCCTCCCCTCCGTTCTTAGGCGAGTCACTCATGTGTCACCTTCTTCCCACCTGAAAAGACACAGACCCCCTTTGCCTCCCCAGACAATGGCAAGGCAACGCTGCTCCCAAGACCCATCAGAGGCCATACAGATTATATATAGCCAAGGACCTCATGTAGTCTTCTGGCACAAATGACTCAGTGAAAAACCTAGATCATAACAGCAGGAGGTGATGTGACCCATACTGGGCCACAAGAAACAGCAACTCTGCAGCACCAGTATTTATAAACATGACTGTCTGTCTCTTTCATATGACTGCTGGACCACAGACTATGGGCCATCTGCCCACAGTCTATTATCACAATATGTGAACACTTATAGACAGGATGTTTCATCTTAGAAAATGGCAAAGTTAACAAAAAATGCACTAAAAAAACCCCAAAACCAAACAGAAAACAATCAAAAAGCAAGTAACAGAGCAGCGGTCAGCCCCATTTGCCAGCCCTTGAGCCCAGCAGCACTTTGTTCCTGGCCCCATGACCACCACATCAGCTGCCCCAGAGCAGACATGATTTCTGCTACTTCTGAGGCCACAGCAGGTGCCAGCTTCAGCCCTTTTCCTGCAAATGCAAGTGTGTGACCCTGCTCTCTGAGACCTGAGAGCACCATTGCCCTACCAGTGCAGCCAGCTCATCGTGAGCAGGAGGCATGAGGGCAGCTATAGTCAAGATGGTACTGTCTTAGGGGAAATTGTCCCAAACCCCTTTTCACGACTGGCAGCTGAACTTGCACCAGAACTGCCAGCCCTTCCTCAGGTTGCCCTGTCTCTGTCTGCCTCATTACCATCCTCCACTTCCCTTGGCCATACTGGGGTTGCTGCTGGCAGAGAGCCCTCTGCACCCTTGCCCAGCTGCACCCCACAGGAGCTGCACAGGGCTGCAGTGGGAGACAGAGTGCTCCAGAGGTACAGAACAGATGATGCTCTGGGCTTCATCTGGAATGGCAGGTAGAGAGGACAAAAACTTACCATTCCTGGCCTTTGATCCATGATGCTGTTGCAGAGAAAGCTGGGGAGATTGTAGATGCTTCTTAGGTGGTTGTCTTGCTGTCACTGAGTGGATGGTGGTAATGTGTGATCAAAAGGAGATGTGGTTTGTCAGTGCTGCCTGTTCCCAACCTGCAGACTGTGAATGTAGCAAGGGAGTATCCCTCTCAGAGGAGCCTGCTGAATCCCCAAGCAAAAAATTCCCTTCTGGGATCAGGCTGTTACCACAAGGCTGGGGAAAGGCTAGGTCTTGGGATTTTACTCTCTCCTCATCTTTGCCTTCATTACACGGCTATCATATCAGAGCTGAGCCTCTCTACCCACAGCTCACCCTCTGACCCAGGACAGCTCGCATCCAGACCAAGCAGACTCTGCTCCTTGGTGCCCCTGGGGTGTCCACTTTGGTCAGCCAATGGCTGACCCTAGGAGAAGGCTGCCTGGAAATGCCATACTGCCTTCCACCTACTGATGGTCAGGGTGGGAACAGGCAGGAGTCCTGCATACTGAGTGACCTGAGGAGAGCAGAAGGCAGCTGACTGCTGTCTAGCACAGAGTACTGCAAGGGTGAGATGTGAGGCTGCTGCTTCCATTGTGGGATAATCCCAGTTCAGCTGGTGCTGTGGTCCCAGCTAGGGATCTTTGTGCCCTGGCTGGGAGGTGAGCCTGGAAACCCTGACACCATTGGAGTCCTGCTTTCCCCAGGTTTCTGTGTTACGCTCCAGGTGGGAGTCTCCAAGGATACCCCAGCAGACACTGCCAGATGGGACAGGGTAGCTGTACAGCTGCTGGGGAGGCAGTGTGGGATGGCACCGCTGGGCTGAGCCAGCACAATCCAGCAGAGAATGCTTAAAGAGCAACAAAAACTATGTAAAAATGCTGCATCAGTCTTCAGCGTAGTCTGAGTAATTAGTGGTGGGTTTTTTTTTTTACAACAGGGAAACAGTACAGAAAGTAAAATTCCAACTGCCTTAAAACAACAGATACTCTCAATTCATTTCTAATTTATGCATTCCTGTCATCTGAAAGCCACTTGCTTAAGCTGCTTTTCTATCTATTTGCAGTCTATTCAGACACACAATGCTCAGTAGGGGTCTGTCTCCATGATTCATTGGCTCAGATTTCCTATAGAGTTTACATGATGTCTACTAAGCCCCATACAGTTTTGTATCCATTATAACCAGGGACAAGCAAGCAGGGCTCAGGAGGCTGAGCATCCATCTAAGAATAGCTTCCTGTCTTCCAGCTCTCTTCACAACAAATGAACAATGGTTACATTTTACCGGCTAGCACTGCATGGTGAGGGGAAATTAGAGGAACTTGTCTGAGTTAAATAAGGGAAGAAGCATTTAGAGTGAAGCTCCTTAAATGAGCAGGTCAATAACTAGTTTACTGAGACCAAGGCACATAGCTAATGAGAGAATAAAGAATTATTCTTGTCAAGAGAGAGAAAGATGCTGCTCTGGTTTTGTGCTAAATAATTACATTCATTATGTTTAGGACAGCCCTGCAAGTGGTCTTTTGCACTAGTAAATTCATTAGCAAAGCTAATAGGCAAACTACTATAGGGGCAAATTTAAACGATTGCAATAGGATGGATGGCAAAGATGAGGAAAGGTAGTATGAGAGCTAAGAGCCAAAGTCAGCTCTAAGTATAATTGAATTTATCTTCTCATCAACTTTAAGGCCTCCTTCTGGGCTTGAAATAAGGAAAGGAAAAGCCATTGAAACAAAAGGATAGTCACTTGATTGGATTTGCTGCTAGCTTTTCCAGCTTACCGAGCTGTCTAAACTGACCTCTTGACACAAGACAACAATTATAAATCCAACAAAAATTAAAGCGGTAACTAAATTGGCTCAGTGTTTCCAAATGACAAAGGATCCCAGATGTGTTGAGAAGCCACCTCCACAGCAGAAACAGTGAAAACACTTTCGATTTACTCAGAAGTTCATGAAACTCAGCTGGGCAGCAGGAAGACAGGCTGCAACACCTCTAGGCAAGAGTCACTGTAGTGCACGGGCCGCAGAGGAGGGCCACCTCCCATGGCTTCGGAAAGCAGCAGCATGTAGCCCTGTGCTAGCCAGCGTGGTGGCCATCCTCCCTGAAGTGCAGTAGTGGTGGTGGTGGTCCTCCCTGCCTGCTCAGGTTGCAGTCCTCCCATCAGCACGGCCCTAGGTTCAACGTGCCACGAACACACACAGTGCCATCAGCCATCTCTGGTACTCTGATTCAGGCTGGCTACATATTTATGCGGACACCACTGGTGTCAGGTATGCTTAACTAAGGTTTTCTTTACAGACACATTTTTAAATAAAGAGAGTCTGAGAAAATCACAGTAAGAGCTGTGGGCATAAGTACCTCTTCTTTAATCGTGTCCTGCCTAGCCCGTAATCACAGGCGCTTCATAGATACAAATGCGGCATATTGAGGTGAGCCTAGAAAATGATTGAAATCAATCTAGCGAGTCTGTGGAACACAGCAGTAATGTGTGTAGGAGAGAGCAGACAGCTGACCACACTTAGGGCACTGTCTGGCACTGGCCACCATCTCCAGACAGGTCTGTGCAGACCCCCCAGCCCTGCAGGGCTGCCCTCTCTGACAAACTGAGTTACAGGGGAATGGAGACGATTTCTGTCATTGGGCTCAGTACAGGGCATAGCTTTGGCTGAAAAAAAAACAGAAGGAAATTTTATAATTATTTTTTAAATGTTGAAACATTTTTTAGCATTTTAAAAGTGAGATTCCAAAGTGTGTTTTTTTTTTTTCCTAAAAATAACTTTACCACTGTGAAAATGTGTTACATCTGAAAAAATACTTACTAAAAAAAGAGAAATGAAATAATCAAATATTAAACCTTTTTGCTTTGGATGTAGAATAAAAATATTTGTTGTTGTTGTTAACTTTGTAAATTAAACAGTCTGATTCAGGTCCCACTGGGTTGCATTAGGTTTTGCCACTGAACCAAAAAGCTGTCACACAACATATCTGTGTCTAGCTCTTTTAAATGGACACTCACAGTATTAGCTAAAGGCATCCAAAAAGTAGCTTTTCAGTAATTGAATTTAGGAAAGACAGGGAAGAATTAACTGCAATGAAACCCATATCTGAAAGAGAAGAAAAAAAAAAGAGAAGAAAAAAATCTTCTTTGCCAAGTGGAAATGGGAATAAATGTTCTTGGCTACTACTGCAGTCTGAAAAGCCAGAAGGAGCCTGAGGCTCCCCAGTAAACCTAGTTTAGAAACCTCCTCAGATGATCACTTATTTCTTCTGGCTGGTCGCCTTATCCAGTCAAGTTAGAAATTCAGGATCTAACTCTTGGTATGGAATTGGAAAGACAGATATATTGTACATCTGAAGGAAGACATCCAGAGAATTAAGTGTCTTTACTTAAACTAAACACTGGGGAAATACTTGACACCTTTGTCATTTCAGCAAGAGCTGATCCCTTCCCTCCAGCCATCATGGTCTACCTCCCCTGACAGCAGGTCCAGACTGCCTGCACTGTCAGAGATCCCAAAGAGTCACAGCACCTCTGTCCATTGCCAGAAGAGCACCGGTGATCATCATCCTTCTCCCTCCACCATCTTTCATATGTCTAAAGCCTTTAAAACCAGATTGAAAAAGTGCAGAAAAATCTGAGGTCTCTAGATAGTGACAAAGCTTCCTTCCCAATGAAATCTTAACTAATAATTTCCATAGGGAAGAAGAAAACTAGAAGATAACTGTTAAGAGAGTGAGAAGGGTGTCAAGAAATGTTTTACTGAGGACAGGCCTAAGCACAGGCTGGGGAGAAGGTGGGACCTTGTTCTCTCAAAGGTTAAGATCAGACCTCTGGCCTTCCTTGCTAGATTTTTGCCAGTTACTAAGTAACACAAACACATTATGCAATCTATATATTTAAAGAGTCTAAAAGTTAAATTATATGGCTGTACAAGAGTAGTTATGGTCAGAAAAGCGACTATAAAAATGTTACCTTTGTCCTCCACTTACCTGCTTCCTCAAGTGTCTGCTCTCTTGTCAACATATGTCCATTTCAGTCATTAACGCTAATGGGAACCAGGCATGCCAATCAGAGAAGATTGGCCCCTTAAGCTGTACCTATTTTCTCTGCTAACAAAGCAAACTTTTTATCACAACAAGCAAGGGAAAGCCAGCACAGGTGTGCCTCAGTAATATGCATCGTACTTTGCGTCGTGCTGTGCCACCACCAGTGAAGCTTTATTTTCGTTCCAGAACCTGTGCACTTGCTGAAGGTTAGTTTTGAAGTACAGTGCAGGTCATAAACAACTGAGGTTCATTTTCCACAACTAGCGGAACAGCAGGCACTTAGGAAAAAGATTATACTAGCTTGTAAATGGAACAATTTAATATGGAAGTAATTGATGGCAAATAAACACAAAATGCCAAGGCAACTTCTCTGTCACTAACTGTACTCTATTCCTTCCATTTTTAAAAAAGTCAAAGCTAGTGAACTAGACTGTATTCAATCTTACCAAAGAAATTGATTCAAAATGAGAAAGATACTCTTAAGAAGGAAGAACACTGTGTTACTTCCTGACAAAAACCTTTTCTACAGGCAGTGCAGTGGGAAATTCTAAATACTTGCAGTTATCGTTCAGATTTTCCAGCCATGGAGCTGGAAACACTCTACACTGCCATCCTTTGACAAAGTCATTTTGTGTGGTAAAATCTTCTCAAAATAGCAGGGCCTAAATGATATGAAAGGTAAAGCATCTCCTTGTCTCATTTCTTCTGCTACCTTCCAAGTGTATAGATTGTTTCCCCAAATGGGATGCTTTCACACATGCTCTGACCAGCCACCTCCTTTTTAAATTACATGATCATTTGTGTTATCCACTGCAGCTAGTGGTGCTTGAATCTAGTCTCTTCTAGCAGCTGAGACTTTATTTTCTGACTTCTTGCAGCAAAAAAGATTCATTGTTTATGGACTGTCATTGACAAGTGAATGCTGTTTCAGTGCTGCATCAGCAGCAGATTTGAGTCTTTTATCAATAGGTTTAGCCATAGAAATCTATGTGTGGCTCTAAGAAGCACTGGCTCCAAACCAAATCATGTTGGAGCTAAAGAAACTGGTGAAAAGACACATTTATACTTTAGGTGTGATTTCTGGGCAGGGTCCCAGGGAGGCTGTGTCATCTCCGTCCTTGGCAGTTCACAAGAGCAGATGAGATGAAATTCTGAGCAACCTGGTCTGGCTTCATGGCTGACCTTGCTTTCAGAAGGAGGTTGGACCTAAGCCCTCCTGCAGTCCCTTCCCAACCAAGCTGGGATTGGGTAACATGAGGTCTCGCTCAAAATGGTACCATCTTCAGCCAGCCGCAAGTCAAAGAAGAGATTCTTACCCTGCCCCTTCCCTGAGCGCATGGCATTTTGGTACACCTGCAGACTGCTTGCTAATCCGTTCCTACACATTGTTCTGCCCTATCAGGCAAACCCCACATATTCCTGTCTTACTTTACACAGCCCACCTTTCCTAGGAGCCTGTAGGCTTTTCAGCAGCACAAACCTACAGGCCTTACAGAGCCTCGTTGGTCTTTCTCAGCAGTTTGTCAGAACAGAGAGTGCTCTGCAGGGAACAGCAACAGACATCTGTGATCTTAGTTTCCAACCATTCTGGTTAGTATTCTGTGTTCACTGCTATTTATACCTTCTAACTTGATACATACAGCTGAGTGAACTTGTCCAAAATATCTCCCTGCTTTATGAGCATGGATTTAGTTTTTATGTTCACTGACTGCTAATGAGGCATCTTCCTGCCTTAACACTGCATAAAATTAGGTACCTACCATAAAACACTCCTCCCTAGTGCTTTTCATTGACTGCACAGGGAATTAGGACCTTGCAACCATCAATAACAGCCATGAAGAGATGCTCATTGCTCTCTTGATCTTACCAAGTGAACTTAGTTATAGCAAGTGGTCAAATAATGGTTCAGCATGAGAAGGAAACTATTCCCAGTCAAATCATACCAGTGAGGATCCTTGCAAACAGCATAGAGTTGGACTTCATCAGATCTGAGCAAAGTTCCAGGTAGCACAACTGCCAAGACACATCGTGACACTGCCACCACTCACCGGCCCCCACGTGCTGTTTCCAGTTTCTGAAAAAACCTTACGAATGGACAGCAAGCATAGAAATTTGTGGTGGTTTACAGTGTCCACGTTACAGTGCCTCCAGCTTAAGCTTTGCCATGTAGCCAATGCGAAATAAACTGAGAAGCTCCCCAAGACATACCTCAGTTGAATCAATTCATCTGCTTTGGAAAGGGAGGAGGCAGAACTACAGCACTCACACATTCCCCTATGTGCAGAGCCAGGCTATAGGTGTGGAGGAGGTACAGGACCTAGGGAAGGAGCTCTTGCTCCTTCTTACCCTGCCATGCAGGTGAAAAGACCAAACTACAGTTTAGCTTTCTGCTATTGCAGTCTATGGGAAGAGCAAACACAGCAAATGAGATTTGACATAACAGTCCTAAATTAGTGATGGAAAAGCTGGCTAGCACATCCATGGCTGAATTCAGTTATTTTGTTTAATGTAACAAATTATGCTATAATTATATGTAATCTATATTCTTGGCCTTTAAAACCAAGGATAATCTGTGGCTTTTAAGCTTTCAGTTTTTCCTTAAACAATATTAATGGCTGTCCACAGCATACACAGCTTTATCAGAGGGAAGAACATTGGAAATTTGAGGAAGAACGTCTCCATCTAACTGCCTACCTGTAAGCAATAAATTAATGTTCTTCCCAAGAGTTAAAAAAGGCTGAGGTTAATTGGGTGATCATTGAAGAATACATGCAAAGTTTCTATCGTGAAACATTATTTTTGTAAAGAAATATATGCACATCCCCACCTTGACACAGACTGATAAAAAATGGAGAGTACAGTACATACCGCCAAATGGATGACTTCATATAACTTGTTCTGAAAGAAAGCAGCCTGTTGTTTACTGCATTTATCGACAATCTGTGAAACTAGACCAGAAATCAGTCTAATTACCAGAGTGCCAGTTGTGCTTGTTAACACCAGCTTTGTGACCAAATGTTATTCCACAGTTGTCACATCACAAGAAGGTTTCATTACTAACATAATAGTGAACAAGATCACATGCCTGGCTATTGATTGATCTGCCACACAAAGAAAGGACATTGTTGTCTCTATTATAACCGGTTACAACTTTGTCTGCCTGTATAATATGCACAGGAATGTATCATGAGCAGTTGCTGCAGTGTTTCCTAATTTCTGCCTGTTAGCCCATTAACAGCCCATTAGGATTTGCAGACCTTACCACCAGAGAAGATATGACCTTGCCATAATTCTGTCTTGTACAGTCTTCAAAAAATTGTTGTCATCGGCCTTCCACTGATGGATCCCACAAGGACTGAGGCTAACTCAACATTTGCTTTATAAATATATCGTTTCTGCCAAATCAAAAGATATTTTAATTATTTCCAGACACAATTAGGTAACACTGCAGGAGCGGTAGAAATATTTCTCATTATTGGAGTTGAATGGTCCTGAAAGAACTATATCTTAGACCAGAGAAATATTCTGCTAACAAGCATCTCAGACAAAATGAACTAACATTGATCCTCAGACCATCAAGATACTGCTTTCTATTCACTGACCAGTCATAAAGGCAAACAACAGCTTTCAGACCTGTTAATATTAAAAGTGAACAGTCTTGTTTATTTTTCTATGAACTCAATAAATGATATAAAAGTGGATTTGTTTATCATTGTGAGCCTACAGAAAAACAAGCATGCTTCATCATCTTATCTGATAATGAATGATTTATCAGGCAGAACGTGAATCTGCTTCTAACTGAGTCTATTTTCCTGTTTATGCTTGTTGAACAGATACAATTTAATGAATAATATAAAGTACTTAAAAATCTGTCTACCATTAATAGTTTAATTAAACTGACATGTACTTCAAAAACAGAGAGACAGAAAACATTAATTTTGGTTATAAAGGGCATGGCATTATTAAAGTGCAATTAAAAACAACGTTCACTTACAATTAATAGCTAAAACAATTTAATTCTTTAACAGTTGATTGTCAGTTTTGGCTAACTTAGCCACCCCAAGGTAGGCATGTTCTTTGGTCCTCTTGTGAAGTATATTACGTGACTGCTGTCACACTGCAAAAGCCCAAGCACAAGCTAACAAGTTGCTCCTGAGGAATATCTCACTGTAAATCCCCCTACAAACACCTCACTGTGCTATTGTCCCTTGGTGCCTCCTGTGTCCTTGAGGTGCCAGTTCCCAAAGGATCCCTCCCTGACCTCTCCGCTTGGGTAGGTAACAGCCTTCGCTGAGGCTGGTACAAAGTCTAGGGGCTGACTGGTGAGTTGGCTCCTGGCTTCTCTATCACTTTTCCCTGGTAAAAGCACTAATTTGGGTCCCTCAGACATACTCTAAAGCACCTGTTTTCTTCTTAAACTTCATGTCTCTTACAGCTCTCTCTTTCCATCAAACTGGATGGGAATTTGCCAACTGGCTCAGCAATTATTTGAGGAAAGGCACTGGAAAAGAGCAGCAAAGAAAAGCAGCTCAGCCACACAGGTCTCATTTCACTTGAAAACAGGAAAAGAAAAACCCTCTCCTGTCAAATTCAGAGTAAAAACCAGAAGATGCAAAGAGTTTGCAAAAGAATTCTTCTAAGACTACTTACCAGAAGCACAAATCCTTCTTGCACAACGTAGCAATGGAAACATCCTTGAAATTCAGCCTACATTTTTTTAAGACCATAGCAACAAAAACATTTAGAAATTTCATCAGAATTTCAGAATCAGAGTAAAATCCAGATTTAAAACACAGGACTGGTCTGAAAAAAAAGGAATTCTGTACCATAAGATATTTCAATACTTTCAGATATATGCTGAGAAGAAATGTCAGCATATTGAAGCTTTACACTAAAAGCAAGACAAACCTATCCCTCAGAAGCCAAGAACCCTACTGCAGACCCATATATCTGTGATTGGAGTAACCACGTCTGGGTTACACTGTTAGCCAATACACCGGCCACCAGGCAGCTGGCTCTTCTGGAATACAGGTGGGAGGAAGATTGGTTTCAGTTACTTCCTTCTGAAAAACTATTTCAATGAAAAGTTCTTGAGAAACACTGCTCTAATCACAATTAAAGAAAACCAGATGCTACAGTTTTCTCCACATGGGCAGAATATCAATGGCAAGTTCCATGGCTCTCAGCAGGACTTCACAGACCTCAGAAGTTTGCTCTTACAAGGAATTTGCAGGATTAATATCCTACTAACCAAGCACGCTTATTCTTGAACACAGAGTGGAACAGAATTTGTTTCAGGACTATTCAACTAGTTCCTATAAATTTGGTTTACTCATTTCCTTATTATTTTAGGTATATGGAGTGTTTGTAACTGCTCCCATAACACATAAGATACAGTCCTTTATTATCTCCCCAGGAGGAAAGGAGGAATCAAGAGAGCACCATAGCCTGTGTCATACCACCTGAAGAGTACCAACTGACTTTGGAAGGCCAGGGGAAGAAGTCCTTCTGCCCATACTGCAGGTGGCTGAGCCAAGCTGGAGCCTCCCGGGTTAGAGAGAGGAGTGCGCTGAGCCTGGGTCTGCCTTCCAAGGACAGCTTTCACATCTGGGAATTACACCAGGGCTTTAAGTTGTGCTGTAAGTTGGACAAATGTGCCGCAGAGGTTGGCACCTGGTCTTCTGCTAGTAGATGAATTCACCAAGAAGCTGCTTGGGGAAAAAATGGCTTTATTCATGCTTTCAGAGGGAACATCTTAATGAAAAAAATATCTTCTACACTGCATCTGTAAATAATGTACCAAAAAAATAGAATAAAAATAATGACTACAAAACAACGTATGGTGGGGCTCTGAGCAACTTGATCTAGTAAGAGACATCCCTGCTGACTGCGGGGGGGTTGGACAGATGACCTTGGAAGGTCCTTTCCAACCTTTCCACCTTCTATTATTCCTGTACTTAAATTTCTCCATGGCAAAAATTTAAATCTCCCTTAAATTTAACACTTTTCTCTATGGAGAAATTTGAAGGAAGAAGAAAATGGTAAAAGGTGGGAGTTAGTAGGACTCACTGAAAAAATAAAACATAGACAGTCTTCACCTTTTTTTCTCTGAAGAATTTTATAATAATGGATTTATTTTCAATGCAGTCATTAAGCCTACCACCTTCCTATAAAAACGCCTGCACTGACACAGCTTAGGCTTTGAATTCAAATAACTTATCCCCAAAGGAGTAAATATATCCACAAATGGTCAGAGCTAAGGCATTTCAGCCCACCAGAAGAAGTGATTATGAGAATGGATGTTCATTTGAAGATCTTGTGAGGAATTTAGCAACTGAAGTATTAAGGAGTATTCACTGCGGAGGTACCAGACACCCTCACTATAAAGCTAAAAGCTGATTTTGTACCAAGCCAAGCAGGCAATGGTGGCTTTCAAGGGTTTTAAGGCTTTTAAAGGTTTTGGCTCTACAATCACACATTAAAACCTTGCTCACATTCTTTTCAAGATCTGTAACTTCCATGTGATTGCAGTCTAATATAGACCCTCTGAGTAGGTAGAATAGAGGATAAAGTCTGGAAATACATTAGAAAATAAACCAAGAAATATGGACAGTCTATAAACCATTGGATTTAAGCTAGAAGAAAAACCACTTGTGCCTGAACTTTGTTTGCATGCGAATTTTTATCAAATTGCTAGCCACACCAGTAATTAGTTGTTTGCATATATAGAACAAAACACCAGGCACTTACTGAACTTTATTCTCTTCATGGTTTATTCACTGTTATGTGACCAATGCAGCCTGGAAAGTAAAAAATCTTATTAAATATTGTATTAATAGACCACAAGTTTTAATCTTTTCTTTAAAGATAGAATGTTGCCCATCATTTAATATTTTGTAAATGTATATATCTCAAACATTATCCATTAAGAATGTTTTTTCAGTTTTTCTAATTTTTCTTACAAGTCTACAGGTCATCAGTAATATATTTTAAACTGCCATTTATGAAACTATAGCTTGATCTCTATTTCTTTTTTAAAAAAACAGTGTAAAATCACAATAAAGTACTATGATCTTCCAATTAAGGCTTTTCCTCACTTAAGACTCAGGCAAAGCATGTTTGAAGCATTCCCTGATGTAGAACCTTTAAGAAAAAAACTTCCCAGGGCACGTGGTTGTCTAGGTGGCTTTGCAAATGAAATCAAGGCACTGGATGTAGATTTTGTTATTATTGTGTTTAAATTAAGCTTGAAATGCCATGCAACTGAAATAAAAATCAGTAGCAGAGCAGGGTATCGTTTGGTTTCTGAATATTAAATGCAATCAAGAGGTAATAGTACTTACAAATTTTTTCATATACAAACAGATTTATGTAACTGATGAAAAACATTTGCTCACTGAGCTTCAAAAATCTGGATGGTTTCTTCTGTGAATAATCAAATAAGCCAACTCAGGCAGCTTCTTTGGTTCAGTGCTACAGATATACAGGATTTATATTTAAAGGGCTACTATTGGCTAGAAGGCATACTTTTTAAAAACCAAGTAACTTTACCGTAAATGTCCTTTAGGATATTGAGATAAAATATAGAGTGAAAAATAAACCAAGTTCACAGCGTTCACAGCTGATAAAAATGGCAAGTCAGCAAGTTTGATTTTGGTTGCTAATAATTTTTACTTTCAGGTTTGCATACATGAGAATAAAGTTGCAACGCCTGAAGGCAATGGTCACTCACTTTTACAAATTTGTATCTTTATATATCTAATTTTTATAACTTTATGAAAATGTTTGTTAATTTGAAGTTCCTGGAGAGCTCTTTTCAGTTCAGAAAAATCTCTCGGTTGTTTTTCAGCATCTCTGATTACTGTAAACAACCTGCTCTTTCAGTAAGAGAAGGCAGTCTATTGACCCAGAATTTTCTTGTGATAGCGTTTCAAAAATTAGTATTTATGTAGCTTTATACATTAAGAAAATAAGCAAAATTGTACTGCAAATTTTAGGGGCCCTAGTGCTTTCTCAAGATGTATGATGTGTCTTCAGTGCCACAAGAATGCTAAATAAGGAGTGAGAAATCCCTTCCTTCAGGGGAAGAAAAAAAAAACCAAAACAAAAGAAAATACCCCACCCCCCCCAAAACTAAACACCACCCTCAAAATCCTAGATCATGTCATAACTGTGGGAAGAGGTTTCAGATACTATCAGCTGTGGTTTTATATTCATGTTCTGCTTGCCAATATTTTGGGTAGTATTCTGAAGCTGAGTTTTGATCCTTTAAGGACCTCCTATCCCCCAGGCTCAGGTTTGACTCCGTGTTGGAAACGCCAAGACAGCAACTGCTCCGGGATCAATCTGGATGAAATTTCACAAGAGCAGCTTTTCCTGCAATAGTTTAAACTCATCTGAATTGAGAAAAGCAGGGAGAAAATTAAAAATAAACACAGGAATCAGAGTAAAACCTGGAAGGGGAACGTGGAAAGCAGAACAGGAATGAGGAAATACACGTGCAGAAGGATTAAGGAGCCAAATGGGGAAACTGAGAGAAACATTTGGAAAAAATTCTGAGGAGCAGAAGGCTGACAGAGGAGGCAAAATCTGTGAAAGGGAAAAGTGGAGAGGGGTAACACATAAACATAGAGAGGAAGCTAAAAAATCGTGGTGAAAGGAGGCAAAGGAAGGACAAAGGGCACAGAGACATAAACAATCAGTGTGAAACAAAAATAGCAGAGCAGAGAGACAGTGAAGAAGATAAATTGAAAATAGAGATCCAAAACAAAGGCAAACATTTTATAGAATGAAAGCCCAACTTATAAAGCTTCACAAAGTTTACAGCAAATTAGTTTTGGGGAAAGCCCAGGCAGAGCAAGGGTGGAAGCACACATTTCTTCACCTTCTCAAGCTGAGTTTCAGGTTAACAGAGCCTCTGTTTATAGCAACCTCAAAAAATAAACACCCAGCCTATCAAAACTGGTAAGGGGGACATGCTGCCTTCTCTCCATGAGCCAAGCAATCTCCTCCTTTTGTGCCCTGCCTTTCGGAACAGGAGGAACAAACAGGCAAAACATAATTTACAGTCTCGGTTTATCTGTATCCACAGCCCATCTGCTAACTCAAACCGCAGCAGAATGTGTATGTGTGCATTCAGAGAGATGGCTGTCATTAGACCAATGAACTTAACCAACGTATAAAAGCCAGGATCAGATCAGTAATAAAGTTTACACTTCATTATGGATGTCAAAACCCTTACTGAATTCTTTTTTCATTAGTATTTAGCTTACTTTTATTGAATTTCACAGGCAAAACCATCTCTAGTGAGCATTCAGAATTCGGTTACTTGGAAGCTCTAGCATTCAGGACTGAAACCTGAAAACAAACATTTCCTTAAATTTACAGAGTTAGAAAAACTGGACATATTAACATACATCTCTGTATTCATGGTTGCAAAATGATTGGATTCTGGTCTCATCAAATTTACATTGTGGAATCTGAATATAGTATGATTAGACATTATTTTAACAACTACATTACAATACAATTTAAAATAAAATGGCCCTTCATATCGCACTAATATCAGTGTTTTAAATAACAAAGGGTTGTTTTTTTTTTAATAAAAGAAAGGATTAGCATTTAGTTTCAATCAGTATAAGCAATGTTGTACCAGTTGGTGTCTCAAAGATTCAGGATTTTATTAATATTCCAGAGATGCATTTGTGTTGCCTCTGGGTACACTGAAAAGCCACTTAAACTGCACTTAAAGCAGCACTACAGGATCAAATTGACGTGCATCAACCATTTACAATAAAACTTGATTATTATAAAGGCATACATATTTGCATAATTACATGTTTGATTTTTTGATAATGCAGCATACACTACAAAGTGTTGCTTCATGTAGAAAGGCATCGTCAAAAAGCACCATCTGCTGTAGTGTTTAATGCACTGCAATGTTTGAAAAATTCTGAAGGTAGATTTGTGTGAATCAAAGGGGAAAGCAAAGAAGTTTTGCGAGAACAAGAGGCTCAGGGCTGAAGGAGGGGACATGCTACAGTGTGGACTTTTTATTAGGCTGTCATCTGTTTATTTCTGGCTATTTTTAAATGAAATTGTCAGGGGGAGAATGGTAAGAGACAACAAAGCAGCACATCCTACAGTCCACAAAGCATAGGATTCAGAACTCGAGAGCATTTGGCATAAAGACTTTTTTTATGTTTTACCTAAAAAAAAAAAAAATAAAATAAAATAAAATAAAATTCCCTTTCTAATATATGCAGTGAAGGAACCGTACTGGGAAAGAAGACATACAGCACAGATAGTGGATTCTTACACTTGTTACTTTGACAAGAAAGAATCCTTTTAAAGGAATCTCTATTAAGCATCACAATAGCTTAAAAGACATAGAACTTGACAGTAAAAATATCTCCATATTTGCTCAGTTCAGAAGCCATCTGTTCTTCAGTAGTATCTGACTATAAACCCTAACGAGAGCCCAATGTGTTTAGGAAGTCCAATTCTAAGATTGCAGAAATAAAAGCATATCTTAGAGTACGAGAAAAAGCAAGCACATCTAGACTCAGCACAGTTAGCCCAGAGTTCTTGTATCCTAAAAATATGCATCATTTTGATTAGCTCTACGTGTCTATCATTCTAATTCCTGAGGCTGTTTTTTAAAGTGGATTCTAAGACATAGGTCAAATGTAGCTGTAGTTGTTTCTAATATTCTGCCATCACAAGGAGTTTGTATGCCTGCCATACAGACACACACACACACATACACGGGTCATCTGTGGCTTTTTCCAAGTCTCAGCTACCTCTAAGCTATGCTGCAAACATTTTTGGACATTGTGCTGAGTGGTAAAGCACAGCACAGAGCCAAGACAGGGAAGATCTGGCAGGGAAGTCAATAGGCATGTACTAGCCTGTTGCTTCCCAGTAGGAGCTCATTCCTTCACAAATTGGCCTTTGGTAAGCAGTGTGATTCATTGCTCAGGGACTGGATTACAAGCTGGAAACCAGCTGCCAGAACTTGGGCAACATTTCACTTCCCCATGCTTTCCATTTTCCTTCCTCCTGTTTTTCACATCATGTTAGCTGAAAATACAAAACACTTCAGGGCAAGGACTTTTTCATAATACAAGTTTCTGGCATGTTGGGCATTAAACAAGCTTTTATCTCCATGGGCACCACAAGGTATACCAGGGTACAAACAACGGTTGGATTATACTCTGCACACGGGACAAATACCAAGTCAATTAAAAAACATCTTTAGCAACACAATCTGAATATAAAGTCCAGCAGACAAGAATAGCATCTGGCTCCAAGACATAGTCTAAAGTCCACTGACACAAAAGAGCTTCAGAAACAGACAAAGTTTTGTCCAGACACCTGAAGGAAGAGCACGGTGGTGTATGCGTGAAGGCAAATATCTCAAACTTTCTGTGCCCAAACCACAACAGTTTGTACATAGATTCACTGAAGCCAAAGTGATGGCCATAGAGCTTCAGCCCTAAAGCTGCATTGCTGGACTGTTGGCTTATGCTACAACTGACCTACAGTAAGTTTACATTCCCACCAAGAAAATAGCCGTTGTTTTACAGTTATGAGAGACATTGTTTCATATTATGAGGCAGGACATGCCCAAGTCCTCTATTATGCACAAGATTTTTAAACATCTAGGTTCCTTACCCTGGCTTACCAAGTACAATTATAGCTTGCCATCAGAGATGCTGAACACCCACACTATCATTGACTCAGATTAGTGCTGTGAAATCCAGTGCTTCTGAAAAATCAAATCTTTTGTGTGCCAAGCAGAAGAGCATGAAACGTTTTTAAAAGAACCAGCATACCATTTTGTGTACATAGTTCACAAAACCTCAGAAATATTTATCCGTTGGTATTTTCCCCACACAAGTCATTTACTGAGTTGAACCATATTACATTATGACATAGTGCCATTCCCTGTGCCTGCACTTGAGATAGAACCTGGATGGTTTCTTGCTCTTCAGGTACCCATACTGAAAAGATAATGATGTACTTATAGGATAACAAAAATAGCCCCAAACTATAACAAAGCCCCAAAGATGCCTGCATTTCTTTACCACTGAAGTCTCTAAGTGCATTCGGTCATAGCACTCAAAAAGAAAACAAAACCACCCAGGGCAGATGCAAATCTTTAGAAACAATGAGTTTCCCTTTTGTGCCTTAATATTCTGCTCTTGGTGAGTTTCCCTATCCAACTGCGTGCTAATCATTGCTGGAATCAGCACAGCAGCGACTGCTAAGCACAGTCTTTTTCTCCACCCTCTCTGTACTAGGCAGACAGGGTTTTTCATTACATATATCATTTTCAACTTGCTGCAGTGATTCCACAAAGACAGGAGGATTTAGAAAGCTAATGAATGGGGGTGGGGAGAGGGCTAGTCCTGGAGCTTCAGTACTAATGTTTAAGGCTAGATACCATGAGTGGCTTCACACACGGGGCACTGCCACCGATTTTATTTTCATTGCATGGCACTGACAGACTTTGACAGCCAAATCATTCATCTCAAGTTAATAAATCCAAGTAAAGAATAGGGGTAGGGGATTTGTTTGTTTGAACATTTAGTGTTACAGGATTTAAGGTAAGGCTCACTGGGCATTTCCTTGCCCTGATGGTTATTGTGCTGCAATGACAGCAAAATTATTTCTCTTTTAGTTGCTAATTAAGAACAGAAGTGTAGAATGGGTTTGGTCTGAGTATACTATAGTATCTAGGGATCATTTGCTACATAATAATGAGATGCCATAGATGCTGTAACTCAGTATGGCTACAAGTCTCTTGCCGCTTTATTATTAGGAAAAAATTTCATCTTGCCAGTTAACTGATATAAAGCTAATAGTTTATAAATAAGATTAACCTGAAAGAAGGAAACTACATTCCCCTGCCCCCCAAGTAAAAGGATCACTTCCCTTCTCAAGCTCCCTCCTAGCACAGAATGCTCCATTTCACTGATATCAGTAGTCCTGCTACTATTCAGCAGTTTGGTTCATCTAACCACCCTGTTGCAGACATGTCATCAATATTGCCTGCCACTTGGGAGAACAGGCTATACTGATTACAAAATACTGGTTATGTAAATCTGATCATTTTAATGATAACCTGGATATTTTAGGCTTTCTTGTCCCTGAAGAACCAAGAACAATTGCAGATTGATTGTGAACCAATTAAGGACCTTAGAGCTGTAAGATACGAATATAATTTCTTTCTCTTTAAGGGAAAAAAAAAAAAAAAGAGAGAGACATTTTCTGGTTCTTGCCTCCCTACATAACAACTTAAGATGTGGGTGAAGCTGATAATTCAGATCAGAGTAATGAATTTTCACGGCAACTTTCTCAAACCATAGTTATCACTAGATTCTACTCAGCTGCCTCTTTCATGACCCCTGTCATCAGCATGTCAGGCAGAGGGGGAAGAAAGCACTACATCAGTGAACACCAGCATACAGCCAAGCATGAAGAGGTTTGGTCATTGGTTGGTGTTCTTTGCAATACCTTAACACATGTTAATAAATGCTAGTTATAGTCAGTGGTTCCGTTTCAGTCCTAACTGTAGCAATTCCTCACCTTAAATGCAAAAACTGGGACAGTGGACAAGCCCCAAGGTCTGTTAAAGACTTTGAGAAGGTGTTCTCCAGACTGAGCACAGCAATCTAATCCCATCATAGCAGGTGGACACTGTCCGGGAGCTGAATGGAAACTCATGGGTTGGTTGATGCCTTTTGCTTTAAGGACAGGCTATTCCCTGCAACTTTATTCTGCTGCCAATACTCAGTTAATAGGCTTCTGTAGTGAATAACATCATGTGCTCTGTCAATTATTAATAATGAGACAAGCGTTTTCACATCAGAATGCCACCTTGTAGTGTGATGAGCCTGTATTGTATTAGTGTATCAAAGCTCAGACTTGTAACATTACTAGTTTACTAAGCAAACTTTGAACAAGATTTATTCTCCAAACAGTCTGCTGAGTCCTAATTTTCATGAATTTTGTAAATAGAAAATGTCTCCTTATTGGCAAGATTTTTAGAATATGGTTTGTATTTTAGGTGGCTGATTTACTGCTACATTGTGTTTATTCTAACACGTCATTGATCCCCTGTCTCATACATCAGATTTAGTTACTTTTTTATTGTATAATTTCTAGGCGACAGGGCTATCCAGGACAGAAACAGCTGATGGATCTAATTTGATTTTGCCCTTATACCAGCAGAAGTTCACTTACTAGTTCACTTACTCAGAATTCATTGATCACTCAAAGGTCTTCTGGGATTGTGAAATCTCATTCTCGGTGTCTTTTCCAATTGTCAAAGCACAGACTCAATACTGCATCTGACATCCTTGCAGCCTGCCTCATTCTGCATAACACAGCAGTCAACCATGGGGTTATAGTCAATGATGGGGCTCTCATAAAGGATGACAAGGCTAACTCTTACTGACTTCGGACATGGCAAAAAGGCAGATCTTTCTGAAAGGTGGGTTTGCTGTTGATAAGCAAGGGGCAGCTCAGTGACAGCCATATCTCTAAACAAGGAAAAGGAAGAACTGGGAAAGGATGATGGGAGACAAAAAAGGCAATAGTAAAGGAAGAAGAAATCACAGACCGAGTTTTACACAAGGATCCATAGGTTAAAATCAAAGAAACTGTACCACTTAGCATAGTGAGATGATTGAATTCCTTTATCTGTGGGTTACTGTTCCTAGCTAAAATACAAGATAATGTCCTGGGCACAGCCCATTCAGTTCAATGGCGAGACAGCAAACCTCACAGAGGATACTGTCAGAACAATAATCACTTTTAAAGTGGTTGTAAAGATCTTCCAGTCACTAAGTGCACACAAAGAGGCAAGAGGAGGTTAATGAAACTTCAAGAACTGTTTGTGTTCAGTAAGGTTACTTCGTCTTGAGTTTTTGAGAGCAGATAAGGTGGAAAAGAAAGATATTGGGAAGGCGGATGACATTTAAAAGAAGCAGTATTAAAGTTCTCCATTACAAGAATAAAGAAGACTGTTTTGTCAACAGTAAACACATTCATCTTCATCTGGGAGAAGCAACTGATAGTCCTGTTACCCAAGGGGATTCTAAACCTTGAGCTAATCTGTGCATCTACAGCAGAATTTTGCAAACACACATCAATATTTAGGTTACCAGTTTTGGAACAAATGCATTAGCAAGTACTGGTTTCTCTCACAGAAACAAACATTAGAATTGGAACAGACCCACTTTAATCACAAATTGTTTTCTGAACACATTCACTGGTCTAATTTAAAACTGTTTGAGCACCTGAGCTTCCATTTTCCCTCTTTGGAAAGTATTCACGAACCTAAATGCAGCCAGCTATGCTGCGTAACTTTTCTCTGATAGGTATTGTTCATTTTCTCCTTTTTTGCTCATCCTTTGGATGATATGAAAATATTTTTCTCTCTACGTGCTTGAAACCCATCCACAATCATCAGCTGCTACATCTTCTTTTCATAATCTTGTTTATATTCAAATAGGCACTAACGTTGCTGTGCTCATCAAGAGACTCTGTTCCAAAAAAGCAAGAGTACCAGGGGAAAATGGTGGGGAATTACACATCCAGGAACATGGTACTTCAACTCCCTTGGTTGGTTTGTAGACTACAATACTCGCATTTATAACTGCTGGTTTATTTCAGATGGAATTTTATTTAAGCAAAGTGAAAGTGTAGCTTCTGAGGCAAGAGCTGAAGCCTTGGAACAGAGGGTGAGCAATCCCATACTTAACATCGCTACTCAGAGCTATGATCATTCACTGTTTTGCTACAAACATCCTGTGCAGCCTTAGTCAAACTGCTTAGGGGGTTTTTTTTGTGGCTTAATCCCCCATCTCTGAGATAAGTGTGACTTAGCCTCCCTATCTCACAGACACACAGCGAGGATAAATACATTAAAGAAGAATTAATATATCACAATATAACGATAGGAGCTCAATACGCTGCATACAGAGTAATTTATCTTTTTGTCTCCTGGATCAAGTACAGTTTCTAGGTGTGTGCAACAGTAAAAGCCTAACCGATTAATACATAAAGAAAGCAAACAATCTCCAGCCCTACATTCCTGTATACGAAACCATGAACAGAAACATAAACCTGTAGGTGTAGAGTATAAATGCTGGAGTAGAAAAGAACAGAATTTTTTTTTATTACAATGGGCCTAAGACAAGGACAGGAAGCACAAGCTAAACAAAGAAATCTATTCATTCCAACAGAACCAACCAGAAAACATAACAAAAACAAACAAATGTGCATCAATTTCATACATTACCTAGATATGTAAGTATTTAGACACACACATTTTTAAAAACCTTCTTAAAGTTATCTTGTGTAAGGAATACACTATAATTTACTAGCAGATGAATTATATACTATTCCCAGGATGAAGCCTCCATATTTCTTTCTCCATACTACCCTCCCCATAAAATTGCTAAACTCTAATAAAGCTATATTAGGGAAAAAAGTGAAGGTAATGTCTATAGCTCCCATTAAAAACCTGATCACATGTTTCACAGTGATTATAGAGTAATATACTATAAAAAATGAGTTTTCACCAAATATTAAAAATTATAGATTTATTCAGACTCCCAGAGAAAAATCAAACTTGTAAATTGTGCAGATTATATATCCAATAAAATATTTATTGTTGCACAATGTATATTTTTAACTGTGTTGACTACTTTTCACAAAGGTGCCAGAGAAATGAAAAATTAACCAGTGTAGAATATAAAATAGTTTTTTTCTTCAAGTCCTAGAGCTAGTTCATGAGCATACAAAACAGATTGTATTCAGAGCTGTAATATAGAAATTCTTCAGTGAAGAAGACACTAGCGCTGAATACCTGACAGCAGAACAAAACAGAGAACAGCATTAAAGCCATGTAGCTGAGGTGCTGCATGCAAATGCAGGAAGACTTGAATTAGTAATGTAGAAGGTCTTGCTAAAGTAGACAGTGGCTGTGTCAATGATTGTTTAAATGACATCTTACTAGTTTAAGAACTAACAAGTGCATACATGCAGCCTGATGGAATTCTGGAAGTTCACTGAATAATGTGGTCTAAAAACTCTTTGGGTTCACAAAAATGAGTAAATATTTGAATATCCTCAGTCACTGAAACTTCATAAATTGGCCTATGAAAAATCACACATGTGGTTTCAGGTGCATGTTCTTGTTTTCACTGTTAATCCTAATCACAACCAAGCCCTCATTGTTTATCATCTATTCAAATTTTGCAGGACTATTCATTTAAACTGCAGCTACAAGGGCAACAAACAGTGGTCATGCTATAAAAGGGAAAATTCAGTAAAAAATAAAAATTTTAAAAACCCTCTCGTTGCTTTGCACCTTTATGCTGTAACTTGACATGAACCTCTTTATCACTATGCTTCTTGTCCTCTTCATTTTGAGATGACCTTTAAATCTTCCTACCACAGGACAAGGATAGCAGGCAGCACCAAGCCAGGGTGGAACTCGGGCTGTCGCTCAGGCTGGATGCAGCTCTGCACAAAATGGTGTTGGTTAAAAAAATACATATATCAAGAATCTGGAGCAAAGGGGTTCATCCTTGCCCTTGCTCTCTCTATTTCAGCTTTTTCACTTCCAGCCCTTAGCACAGACTGCATCAGGCTTGGGAGTGCAATTACAGACTCAGAGTGAGGGTGTGTCAGCCTGACAAAACACTGAAAAAACAGCATTTGAGCCCTGCTCTGTGCCCGTGGCCTTGTACTCCTGACCATCCTCTTCCACAGGAGCAGGTTACTCAAGATGTGGGCAGGGAAGCCCCATCCCCTGTGGGAGAAAGCCCAGGCTGCTGAAATGGCCAAAACCTATTTTGCCTCACTTTCCATAGCCCTCCTCCTCAAAGCACCACAGTGCTGAAGACTAGGAGGAAAAGCAGCTACCTCATAGGGTTTGAAATATAACAGATAGCCGTCTTTCTACTCTCGCCCTAACTGGTCGCACTGCTTGATATTAAAATGCAACATATTTGACAATGAAAAATGTGCTGAATATTTCAGAATTAGCTATGCTAAAGAAATGGGTCCCTAGGTTACACTACTTCATGTTAAAAGAATAATTACACCAGGTAATGATTTCAGAAAGCCCTCGGGAGAAACATGCTTGCTTTCTTACCCCAGCCACACAGCAGCCTCCAGCCACAGGTCTCACTTCTTGAAGGAGAGAATAAAATGGCTGGGATTAACTCAAAAATCCAAGTGAGATGGTCTGTTATGATTTTACAGTTGCTGTATTTTCAAATGTTTGTTCTGTCAGCGCTTGATTCCTGCACATTTTCAAAATCTTTTTTGATTTACATTGAAGCAGCTGGATTACGCCATCAGCCAGCAGGAACTCGGTACAAAACACTGCTATTGTCTGTGTGTTCCTGGTGTGTGAGGCAGGAGAGGGGAGCACCAACACCTTTCTGCTTAGCAAAACTATACCTTAGAGTCCCTCGGCGTACCTATAGGACTGTGGGGCGGGATCCAAAAGACTGGATGTCTAAGACTGCATTCCTAAATTAATGCTTGAGATACCTAAAAAAAATAACCACCTTGTGAAATTTAGACTGCGAGGAAGCTTTTTTTGAGGACAGTCAAAACTCCAATGCATTCGGTATTTTTGGATGTACTCTGGTACCTATCTCCAGGTTCCTGCTTCTAGAAATCCTGGACTAGAATCAAACCCATCTTGGTATGTAAATGCACGATGGAGCACAGGCAGGTGAACAGTCAGGACTGCTGCTCAAATGGGCAGACTGCACCCCGGCAAAAGGGGCCATCCCATCCCACTGATTTTCTGCTATAGCGGGAGCTACACTACTGAGAATAAAGGTGAGCAAAGCAAAAGAAATATTCAGCTTTTTATACACACAAAGCAAAAGGATTAAGAATACCATACAGAACAAAGGTTTATAATGAATCAGCCATGCATCTCCATGGAAGGAACAAAGTTTTTACAAAGGAGTAAGTGAAAAAATATATACTTTTCCTGAGACTACAGGCAACCCTAAAGAATTCTAAGTATTATTAGTCAGACCAAAGTCAGCCAGATGCTGCCAGAGACCTAGATGCTTGCTGGGGAGCTCAAGCCTTTCCAAAGGGGCAAGGCAGGGCAGCTGGAGCCTAAAGCATATGAAGCTCCCCAGAGAAAGTCTTTTTTGTTGTCATCTTTGGTTTTGAGCATGTTTCCTTCATGAGACTTGGCCTGAGGTGCCGTTATGTTTTCCACTTAAAGACTTCATTACAGTGAAGTTAGTGATAATTTTCTTTCTTTTGACTATTTCTCTTGAAGTTTTACAAAAACCTGATGTTCAGTTAACCGTGGATAGCCCTGTGTTAGCAAACAACACTCCATAAATTTTGTCTTTGACAAACTAGCTCAGGCTGTCATCTGGAAGAGCTTTCATTCCCATCCTCCGTAAGTTCTTTCTTTTGCCCCGCTCATTTCCCAAAGGAAAGCAAACTAACACCTGAATTATTATTCTTTTTTCACTTTTCCTCTGAATTCTTTCTGGCTTAGATTTTACAGTCTGAAAGTTCACTCCCCGTTTCCATACGAAAGTATAGTGAGGTGGAGCTTTTGTAGAACAGATGTGTGTTGACAAGAAACAATTTACCACCCATAAATGCCTTTACCAAGACATTTCCTTCCTCAGCTCTTGTGCAGTCCCCTTCCCAGCCACAAACAGTACTTAAATATGTGGTGTCTGCTCTTGTCACCCATTAGACACTGCTGCAGCCATGTGAGCAGAGCTGGTCTCAGTAAGAAGGGCTTTAGGCACATTGTATGATTTTACTGGTCTGTGTTTTCCAGTCTCCCATTACATGATAACAGATAAAGGTTCCCCAAATAATAAACAATCAAAACAACATTTTAGAGTCAAATTCTCACACTTACCCCTTGTCTTCATGAGAATGCTGCTATGAAGCGCTCTGCTACGACTCCCAGAGGGGTTCAGAGATCCGCGCTGGAGGCAGGGCTGGCAGAAGCAACAGTTAATTCCCTGTGGTTTATTCGACTCAGTAAAAATGTGTTACCTCTTTCATTACTCCATTTATTCTGTGAAGTGAGATAAACCTATACAGATTAGTGCAAAAGTTAGTTAAAATATTATATAAAACGCTCATCTTTGGAAAAGCAAGAATCTGGCCTCCTGGAAGACCCGAGTGAAAAAAAGTGAAGACATGCCTACCAGACGTGCACACAGCTTTCTTTAAAGATCAATCTAAATAACTCTAAGAATCTACTTTAAATTACTATTCAGTGTTGCATAATTGCTTGTACTCTAAAATAACTGTATTTTTCATTGTATTAAACAGTAACAGTACAATAACCTGAATAATTTTTACCGTTCTAAGTTTAACAGATGAGATGATGATACATAGTTTACTCTTAACATAAACAAGTTTTACAAGCTCAAGTTTTTCAGTTAATCCCAGGACATCCAGATAACTTCAGGATATCACAGTCTTCACTCATTTAATTTCATGTGAAGACAACACGGCCATTAGGACAGATTTTACATGATGAATTGCAACATGCTTCTTATATTTAAGATCTTGTTGAGAGAGAGAAGTTTTTAATAGTTGTATTTTGCCCAGTTTTTCCAGAAAGGGATGGAGATACACATATATACATATGAATATATAATTCATTTACACCTTAAGAGTCTAACAAACATCCCACTACAATTCAGGACAGGGCACGGAATGAAAACAAAAGATGAATGATTTACCAGGACTGAAGCATGCCTTAATAAGAGTTAGATTATTCTCACTTTTTTATGAAAGATATGATGCTTCTCTTTTTATACCACTGACCCAGAATAGGTGACTTCAGGTATCTGGTTAAACATGGAAGAGAAAAAAATTGCACGTGGTTGAGAGGTGCAGCTAAGGTTTAGATATAAAATACTGAATCTAATTCAAGCACATGATGATATTCTAACAGGGTAAATTACTGCAAGGAGTTATTTTCCTATAATTTAAAGAAGCTCTGTTGTTTCTTGCTAAATTTTCCATTAACTAGGCAGGCATGCATATACAAGCATGAATGCATATGCCAACACTGTCTGAAGTGAGCAGTTCTATTCCCTTTCCCTATGGCCTCCTCCACACCAGCCAGCACAAGTCCCCTCTCACCGTGAAGTGTCCTCACACCTTCCCGTTCCCTGAGGGCACCTGCCACTTCCCAGCCATGCTGTGAAAGGTCCGAGGACGGCTCTTGGACGTAGGGGCAGCCCAGGCTGGGACAGGTGCTGCTGGCCACTCCAGATTGCCACGCTCCTCTGCCACGTTACAGACCATCCAGGGCCAGCAGTACTCATGCAGATGTTTGCTTTTTTTCTGCCACACTACAGAAGCATACAGCAAGGTTCAGACTGGATGATCTTATATTTGCAGCTACTTGTTAGTATTCTAATAATAATGTGCAGCATATGAATAAATACAACCATATGTTATCAGTCCTCTGTGCAGATCCTGATCACACGTGTGCCCGCTGTGATTCCAAACGAAAAGAAACGAGGGTTTACCTTCAATTCTAAGACGAAGTTCTGACTTTGCCAAGTACAGTTTAATGGAACTGCTCTGAGACACAAGACAGATGGGATAGAGAGATCTGAAGTGCTACAAATAAAATCTGAAACTGAATTTTTAAATATTCATTCTGAACTATAAAGAGATCTGTGGCTTTTGTGTGCTACAGATGGCTTGGAAATTCAGTGCAAACAAAGGACCAATTTTTGAATACTCATAGCTGCTGTACCATAATAGCTGGAGGCCCAAAACTCCAGGGGTTTGAGATGATTCAACTAGATCCTCTTACCTGCCAAATTTCATCAAAGCAACATTGCATTTACCATCTTATACGGATGAAAGAAATATGAATAGTGTGGGTTTTTTAATGAAATGTGGACTGCTTAAGCTTGAACAAAAAATTACAATATGAATGGGAAGTGCAAGGTAAAGGGAAAACCATCTTTTTATCATACATACTAAAGCATCATATAAGATGAAACCTGTATTTTCCGTAGATTGAAAGATTAAACAGAAATATTTGATAGATTTAGATAAATGAAGGAAATGAAACTAAAAATAAGCATAATAAAAATCCCTGCCAGTCATAATCAATGAGGAACTGCTGACTGATTGCCAAGCATGGCCTTAGGTTTAAATCAAGGAGAGACACATATGTTTCTTTGTAAGGTAGCAGGGCATGACCTCATCAATCAGAGATTATCCTCTGCATAATAGTTTATGGAAAGAAACCACTAATGCCAACTCTTCATCTGCCTTCCAGACAGAGGCAAGCTGGACAGTGACTAAGCCCAAGTTACACTGCTGCTAAGGCCATCCACTGTTGTATTTGCATAGCAGTACAATGAATATTTTCAGATGCTCTTAGCCATTAGCAATCTAGTCTAGACTCTAAAGTCTTTGGCATTAGAGAGGATACTGTCCCATCTATTGTATGTATTTGAGCTTCTACAAGAATCAAATAGGACAGAAAAATCCAGAAGAGAGGTGGAGTGTCTGTAGGGGAGCAGGGACCATCCAAAAGGCAGAGAGGACCCCTGAACTGCTAACAGTCCTCCAAATGAACAAGCCACAAGGACAAATACACGGTGCTGAATCACAGCTAGAATCCAGGCTTATATATATTTATAAGGCACCGCTGCCAACCAAAGGGAGAGAAAGCACAGGAATAGGAAGAGAAGGTATGAAGGGCTTGATAGAAAATGTAACCATCCTACAATGACAGTGAGTGCCAAGAGACAGTCTCGGGCTGATACCAAGTGAAGGCAAGCAGGTTACACTATCTGCAAAATCAAGGAAATTAGCAGGGAGGGATGCATACAGAGGCAGCCTGGCCAGCATGCACTGTGAGGGAAGCGGGGGTTGAGAAGACTCTCAGGATGAGTAGCAGTAACTAGTGCTGGTTTTGTTAAGATTAGAGATAAGGGTGTTGTGAAAAATCAAGATAAGATGATGGGTGTTGGGGCAAGCATTTTAATTGCTTCCAGCCAAGACAGGAAAAGTGGCAACTTATGGTAGGGAAGGAGCCTGCTGGTTTTGGGAAAGGCCCAGGTAAGAAGGGTGAACAGAAAAGCAGACCTGCAACCTTGCTGGAGAGAGGCAGGATTCTGCACCACTGGTGGGGAGTGAGGAAGTAGGACTTGGAAAGACTTGAGTAAGCAGGCAGGAGGACTAAGGTCTCCCTTTCAGCTGTGTTTGGCTACTGGTGCCGGATCTGGATCCATCAGAGGGCAAGTAGGGATTACAGTCTGAAAGTGCATTTTGGCCTCTGTTCGCAGCTAAGGCAAGAGAGGGAGATGAGCAGAGGGGAAAGGGCAGGATCCTGAGGCACTCCAGCAGAAAGGAGAGCTTTTCCAATGACCTCACTGTCCTTTTGAGAGTAACTGCTTTCTAGGACAGAGTGTCCCAACAGGATACTAAAATGCTTTCAGCATAGTACAATGTTCAGAGATAAAACCAAACAACTTTTCACAAAATCTGCCTCCAATAAAAACATCTTTATTGCCTTGGGCTAATGCGTAAGTTAGTGAGAGATTATGGTTCAGCTTCTATAGTCATTTTATGTAATAAGAAAAAAAAAAAAAGGAAAATCCATAGGGACCTCATCTGTTAGTCCTCTAAAACATAAAATGTAGTTTTAAGCTACACTTCATCATGGTAATAGGCTATCAGCTATTTTCCTAAACCCTCAGACTCAGTGCTGTCAGTCTAGGCAGAGCCAGACAACCTGACTTAATCACCTCCTTGTGACTTGTTGCACTATGCCTCTTCCTTTTGAACATATATAAATCCTAATTATTTTTTAATCCTTTACTAGAACACTAGCAAAATCACTGCTGCTCTCCCAGCATACAGATGTGGACATTTATAGGCACAGGAGCCACAGTGCCAGAAGCCCTCCTTTGGTAGAGGGTACCATCACCTCTCCAGAAACGATCCTCACCCAGCTTCTCCTGCTCCTCTTCTGGAGGGGCAGCAAGCATTACAGCACGGCTATATTCTTGTGTTATAAGGCTACAGCAGCTGGTGTTATAATAGCTTAAACCTAGCCCTGAGGTCACTTTGGTTGTCTGCACAAACATGTGCATTTGAATGCTTACCCAAATAGCCAGCCCACCTCCAGGACACAGTTTCCTCAGGGACGCCCTGATCTGTTCCCCTGCCATCCAGTGCCCTCGTCTGGGCTGCCTCTGCTCTTCTCATCTGATGGAAATGGGGTTTTCCCTCCATCTCCCTTCCCTCCAGTGCACTGCCACCCCCAGCCTAAACATGCATCTCCAGCCCTGCTTATGCCGTGCACTACTAAGACAAAAGTCCCCAAAAACAGAAGACTAGCTTTAAAATGATGAGCTGATTTCAGCGATCACAAATACCATTCAGTCTGCAGTTTCATCTCTGTTCTCCTCTGTTGTGGAGAGGGGAAGCCTAGCTCTTCATAAAACACAAAGTGTTCCATAAGAACCAGAGTGAAGAAGGAGTTATTTTTGTTGGTCTGTTGTCTTCTCTACAATCTGTCATATAATGAGTCACAGAATCATAGAATGTTAGGGGTTGGAAGGGACCTAGAAAGCAGGTTCACCTAGGGCAGGTTGCACAGGAACATGTCCAAATGGATTCTGAGAGTCTCCTCATAAGGAGACACCTCAACCTGTCTGGGCAGCCTGTCCCAGTGCTCTGTCACTGTCACAGTAAATAAGTTTTTCCTGATGTTTAGGTGTAACATCCTGTGTTCCAGTTTGTGCCCGTTGCCCCTTGTCCTACCACTGGGCACCACCAAAAAGAGACTAGCCCCATCCTCTTGACACCCACCTCTCAGATATTTATAACGTTGGTATTCATGGATTCACATCACCAGAGGTGGTAGCACTGTCACCAGTCTGCTGCCTAAAGCCTCAGGTTCGCAGTAACAAAGACCTGTTCCTTGCCAGCTCCTGTAGAGAGGCAGGCTGAGACCAGGAATACCACCGGGGCAGGTGCTGTCCCATGTTTCAGTATCTTCACCTGGAGACAGAGGTGGAACCTGTGCCATGCACTGCTATGGCTTCAGAAGCACTGCCTGTGCTGCAACCTCTTAGCTTCTGTTGATAAAATGGAACTGTCACATAGTGTCCCAAGCAGCAGATACACACACACAGAGGATAGGTTCATACTACATTCACAGAGCATCCTGTGTTCCTAAAGGAAAAGGACAGTCCTGTTAATAGAGTTGTCCTAACATGGGTGACTGAGCAGGATCCATGCTTATAAAGAGCTTTGGGGCTCTCTGGAAGTCAACTCACTATATAAAGTGGAAACTCAGGCGCTATCATTCCTTTATATTCCCCATCCAGAAGCTGGAACCACCAGCTTTTCCTTCCCAGCTCTGCTCCATGTACAGTTTCCATTCCTGTCACGAAAATAAACAAAGTAGAGACAATTCCTGCTGCCTACTTTAATGTCCCAATTCCCCGGCCTATGAAAGACTACCTATACTGCAGTATATTTCTGTCCAAGCCTTAACAGTTAACTCCCCCCAGAAATAGCATGTGATTGGGGAAAGAAACACTGAAAAAGCAGACTCCTTACTGTGGTCATTTATAGACTGGATCACCAGTTCTGGGAGACCAATAGGATAAACATGGCCCAAGCTGTTTCCTATATCATCATAGTAAACTTAAAAACCGGTCTTATAAAATGTGCTTTAATTGGAGTAACTTACTTTTTAATTTGCAATTTTAAATGTGAACATGTTATAACTCATAGCTGAACATTTCTGTAAAGATAATTACATATGGCAAGACAGAAAAACTTTTTAAAACATTTTCTCTTGAATGTGTGCCTGAATTCATTTACAACTGTTGCTGCTTTAAACACTTCAGGCAGAATAAGTGGATGGCACTAAACAGCTTAGCTGCAATTATTATGGAATGTCTGAGGTATAATTTCCCCCGCGGTTTTGTTAGGCGTACAAAATTCATAATTCTGATTTGTGGCAGGTACTTATTACCCATCGCAGGTGGAGATATGCAAATATTATTCTAGTAGGGGTGAACAGCCTTTATTTCAGTATTCAGCTATTAACGAGATTTGTGAGTCTGGTACTCTGGGGCCATTTAATTAATTAGATGGTACAGATAAAATATAAATTGTTTTGTAGGCTACACAATTCAAGTTCTAGAAGATGTAAAATATGGCTAAATGAACTTAGTATGAACCAATTTGTTGTTTCACGTATGGCACAGGGTACATGCAAATTCTGTTTGTTGCTTTTACCTATAATAATCCTGCACAGAATTCTTGCATTGTCAAGCATTGTGGGAAAGAGATGTTATTTATTTGTCATTACTATTAAGAATGTCTATCAGTTATCCTCTTTATAAAAATTGCTGGCATGCATCAAACCAGCTAAAAAAACCCAGCATGTTCTTTTATGAAAGCCAATATGTGCATGTTTCAGAATAAGCACATATTTTGAAGACATGCAGATTTGGTAGGTTATTATTGTCTCAAGGTCTGACACTTCTTTTTCAAATAAATCATTTCCATGGGATAGATAAGCTGAACTTGCTAGGGAGAAATGGAGGGGGAATCTACAGCAGCATGCTAGCATCTACATTTTCAAGTAATTCTATAAATTGGTTAATCCATTTAACTCTTTTCCTAAGTATGATCTCTCTACACCTCCAGATGATATCTGGAAAACCTTGAATATAGGTTTTGGGGTGGAAAAAAAAAACCCAACGCACCTTTATATATATATGAATGATAGTGATAATGGTCACAAGAATAGAACTGGCATTTACGAGGAGTTACAGCAAACTACATGGTGAGACATTTACCCCACCCTTATATGGAGGAAATAAAATGCATGAGTCATGAGACCAGAAATTTTTAGCAAGCTGTCAGCAATTAAAGGCAGGCGTTGACCATTACATTAGACTTAAATTGAAGGTAAAATATTACACTATACAATTACAGTACTCTAAACATTGAATGAAAAACAGTTGCTTTTCCTAAAGTAGGAGTATAATGAGTAGTCACTCTTATTGGTTTATTGAACATATTTTGGGGTCCATTCCAGCTGTATTTATTAGCTGTAATGCAAATGATTTTTACACTGCTATTTTGCCAAGCACTGGTAGTTGCAGTGCTTCAAACATAACCCACTGTGTTGTGTCTGCTGGAGATTTACTGACAAATATGATAAAGGGTACGTAAAATGATCAACATCATACTAGAAAATGAAAACTAACAGGGGAAATTATATTGTAAATGTTCAGAGCTATTGTGTAGTTTTGTACAGCGTAACTCAACAGCACACAAGTTCAACGTTCGATACATACCAGGAGTCTCTCTGGTCACTGCCCCGCAGGGTGGGCAGAGCCAGGCAGGGAGCCGTGTTGCAGCTGGCATGGCCCTGCACCTGGTTCCTCCTGGGACCTGCCTCTCTGCCGGAGAAGGCTGGAAGGAGATTCAGGGATGACGGAACCACCAAGCGCTGGGGGTTGGCAAGAGTGTAAAGATTCCGACGGAGATGGGAACAGGCTGGACCAAGCCAAGAGTGCTTTGAGCATGCTGAGCTTCTGGCATGGGAAGGGGTCTGCAAGGACATAAGGACTCACTTTTATTCGGAGAAAATGCTTCTGACTTTGGAGGCTTTCTGCACGGGAGAGGTGCAGATCTGATCTCTTGGAATAAGGCAAGGAATTACTTTGGAATCTAGCTGCATAAATAAACAAGTGTAAGGTAGAAAGTAGAAGCAAGTCAAAGGGAAAAGGCATTGATTTGGGTCTGAGGAAAAGGGCCGGTCATATCTCATGGGTGAAGAGAATTGATCATGTAAGAAATTCACTGTGGTCCAATTTTCAGTAAGAAAAGCCAATTGTGTTTGTGGTGAGACACTCCCTGCAGCAAAGGAGGCTGCAACATTGTGATGGTGTATGGGGAAAAGAGCTGTGGGAAACCAAGTCTGGGATTTCCAGCACAGGAGAGTGGTGGGTGTTTTTGTCACAGTGCTGGCACAGGTAGCTTCATGGTTTGGCTGAATTGCCGGCTCTGATTTGCACACTGAGAAACTTGGGCAATCCAAGTGCTGGTGCAATGGCAGTGCAAGAGATGTGCCTTCATGTTGCATTCACAGCAACACATGGGAACATCACAATATTAAATTCAAAAGCAAAGCCTTCCAGCAATAGAGATTTAATTAATAGCTTGGATGGACAAACTGAATAGAAGTTCAGTGACCATAACTGGAGAAAATCTTAAGGAGAAAAACACATTTGGTTAGAAACAGAATAAGATAAATGACAGCAAAATGTATGGAAAGGTTTTAATAGAACTGTAAAGAAATACTTACGATGTTGAGACACAGCAAGGCCAAGTTACCTACAGGCTTCTGAAAAAATGCAGGAGAGACAAACTCACTTCAATCTCATCTCTCATAGCAGTTGCGGAACGGGGACTGCATCTGCTCCACATAACAGCAAACTGCTTGGGGAAAAAAAAATTAAGTCTAGATTTCCACAGTACACAAATGCCAGAATAATATTCTGCATTTAAATACATTAAATTGGATAAACAACACCCCATGGGTAGAACCTATAAAAGACCATTCCTGTAGAAGATGAAATCCAGAAAACAGTTTTAATTAAATCTTTCCAAGGACTCCATAAAAATCCAGACGTAGCAGCAGTGCTACGTGCAGTACCTCCACGACATCCCTGAGCTACACAGTCCAAAACAGAGGAGGAATTCTAGCACATAATGCTTTTTTTTTTCCTTAGGTATGCACACACAAACCCATCATTAGTTCAAAATCAACGCACAAATGAGAGATGTGATCAGAGAACTACATTTATTCATGGTAGCACAGAGAGAACCGCTATGGGCCTAAGGCAGTTCCTGAGCCGTCGAGGAGAGCAGCACTGCAGCAGGCAATTGATGCCTCTGAACACAGAGGGAACCGCTGCCTGCTGGTAGGTGATTATTACCAGCATTTTTTCAGAATAATGTAAGTAAGCAACATTTTAGGTGGCACTATAATATCTACCAGGCATAGCATTTGCAAAGAGATAACAGCAAAATGCTTATCTGAGGAACCTCTGCACTGCCTGGGGATGATGCTGTGCAAGCATCACTTCTCTCCCACAGTGAGCACTCCTCAGTGCCGCATGCCAGCTGGGAGAGCCCAAACCCACATGCAGAGAACCAGGCTGGAAGGAGTTGCAGGCACTTAAGACCATGTCCCCCGCTTTGGGCAGTGTGGCAGGAGGAGGAACATGCCAGGACCCACCAGGTGCCAACCGGGTCGGAGACACATAATGCCTCAGCCACCGCGGTGCCACTGCACGAAGGTGCCCAGGACAAGCAGCAACACTTGCTCCAGGTTCAGCTGAAAACGTACCCCACCAGAACATTTAGCATAGCATTTCTGTGCCCGTGTTGTTTACAAGAAGCATTGGCAATCACGCAAAGTTGGGAAAGGGCTGACTGGCATTTTAGAGAGCGCTGGAAATCACTCTATAGCTCCGTGCTGTATGTATAGGGGATGAGTTAAACCAAGACCAAAAGGTGTATTTGAGAAGAAAACAAACAACAACAAAAACCATTACCTTGGATGAAAAATCCAATCCAATGAGCAGCCTAAACCAAAACATTGTCCAGCTCCATCAAACCACCAGTTTGTTGATGATTCCCCTTCGTCCCTGCCTCCTGTTAGAACAGCAATGTTTATTCACGTATAGTGTTTCAGAAGTCACACATTCAGCTCAGTGCAGCTCCCCTGCCACCAAAGCATGGCAGGGCTGCAGACAGGACTTCAGCAAGGTAAGATCCATTTTCACACACTATGCAAGCACTCAAAAATTAATGCAACTAATTATTGATCTTTGCAATATGAAAGCACCAAGAAGAACAAACTCAGAATTGTGCATTTTCGCATGCACTCTCGCCTCCCCTTTTCCAACTTAAAACACAATCATATCCAAAGGGCTGCAGGGAGATCTGAGAAACACATGTTCTCACACGGGAAATCGAGTTTTTTTGCTCACTGTTTTAATAAGGCAGAAAAATCATGTGGTCGGTTCACCACACCCTGTATGATTTAATCATGGTGCAAGCAAAAGGCAGAAGCTCCAAGAAGCTGATGGTTGTGTTGAACGAGAAATAGTATCACCCAAACCCATGCACAAGCTGATGCTCACATGAACGCATGCAGGAGGACTGGCAGTTTAGGTTGCCAAAGCCTTTCATTAGTCTTTAAAACAGGATTGTGGATGTACAGCCCTACAGCCAAATCTTCCATACCTGAAAGCCTAATACAATCACTGATACTCCTCACCCAAGGGGTGAGACTGGATTATAACGGAAACTTCATTTTCCCCCATTTGCCTCCCTCTCCTCGCAACTCCCTACACTGTGACAGAAAGCAGAGCTCTGGGAAGCAGCTGCAGAGGCTGATGCTGTACCGCCTAAAAGCCACGTTGCACAGTGGCTGCTTCCCTCCACATACCACTACAGAAGTGCAGCATGGGGACTTCCATAACCCTACCAATAGCGAGTGATATTTTTCCTAACTTCTTCACTGTGGGAAAAAAAGAGCAATTCCTCCAGGACATGTCCTTGTTCTGTGACCCTGAACACAGAGCATTACATCAGGTTACAAAAAGTCACATAATGTGTGTTAGCATCTGCTGATATTAGGTAAAAAATTGATTTATGTTTTTTAATTCTTAGGTGTCTCTTCCACTCTGCACACCACACACCACCACTAATTTGTTGTATGATTGAAACAGCTTGAATGATGTTAGCCCAGGAAAGCATTTGGCTGAAGACACTGAAATTAACAGGTTTGAAGGAAAAGAAAGAAGGATTGTGTTTTCCTTTCTACTCATTTGCAAGCCTGCAAATTCCAGGTTATACTTAACCTTTTTTGTCTAACACAGCACTGTGTCTTCCCAGTGTTTGCCAGTAGGAGTCTCAAAGCCTCCACGAAGTGCATCACCCCCTCCACAAAGCCCATCACCACAGGAGGAGTGTTCCCCAAACACGTTATTCCAGATTTGAGCTATGTATTTAATACGCCATGCTCAACTGCATCTCCCCAAAATGATCCTGCTCTTTACTGGAATGGGATAAGCTTTCCTTCCTACCCTGTAAGGAGAAACATTATCCTCCATACTTGGTCTCTGAGCAGAGTTTGAGCAGAGGATGATGGAGAAACTCAGTGTATTGCTATGACATGGTCTTTTGTCCAATGCATTCAACAGTGAATTTTGCATTTTATCAAAACACTGCACATCACAGAGCACAGCCACAATTTCAGGAGCAAACCATACTATTGAGAACTTTGCTTAATATTTATCCTAATTTTTTCCCACATTTGCTTCAGGCCCTCATTCTTGTCTCCACCTCACATGGTGAATGATTTCTTTGTCCTTTGTACTGTTCGTGTCTTGAAGGTATTATTGCTTAGGAATAAGCCCTTTAGGTCTTTCCAGGTTCTATACACCTCTTGGTATCGTTTTCATCAAGTTATTTTTTCTGTTGTTTTCTGTAGCGCTGCTTTCTCCTCTTGCCCTTCCACCTTCCTTCCAAAAGCCAGAAACAAGTGAGATGAAACTGTTAGTGCTCCTCTACTTACCCTGATATTTCTGCTAGCACTCATCTTGAATATTGGCGGTACTTCACATCGAACTGCTAGATCATGGTTGCCTGTTCTGCCTTCCACATGTTCACATTAACCTGCAATGATCATTCTAAAACAACGGTTCTGCTCAAAACTTGCTTAATAATGTCACGCCAGTAAAATGCCTCCTAAAACAACAAAAAAATCCTTTTTGTTTAAGAAAAATTTATAGTAACAGTCTCATTATTATTCTGGCAGCTCATTCCTTAGCAACAGTCTTGCTGCAGCCCCACTGGAAAGATTAAAACATACCTATTTTATATTTATATTATATGTATATAATTCCAGTAGGAATACTATAGACTAACAATTATTTATTCTTCTGTTGTTTTGCAACATACCAAGTTCTTCCCCTTTAAGCTTATATATTCTTCCTTCTTTAATCTTGACTATTGTCTTACTTGATCATATCCCTTATTCTCACACAATCCTTCCCCTCTCAATCTCCCTTTACCCTCTGCCTCTCGCTTCCGTACAGCATTCACTTCTGTGAACTGAAGAGATGGAAGCAGATGAAAGATAGGCTTGTGTTTTCTTCTGGTTTTCGTATTACTTTATCAGAAGCTTATCATTTTCTCCAAGAACTGAAGTGGCACAGAGTATTGTCAAAGGCTAAGAGTAGTTTATCTCATTTTCACCTCAACACATTACAATTCACTTGCATGCCGTCTACTTTTAGCGCATTTAAAATAATATTTTTTTATGCCCTGAACAACGTCCTGGAATTACAGCAGCATCTTCGGCAGAGAAGTTACCACAGCACCCAATGGTTTGCACTCTCCATGCTACTGTGTTGGTAATATCTTGTGTTGTACCTCCCATTGCAACCCAAACGTGCCTCACTGAGCCTCAGCATGGGATTGCATTAAGTCCTGGAGAAGGGTATATCCTTTTATATAACCTCCACCTTGTTTCCCTGCAGTCAGCGAGTGCAGCACCTCAGGGGCACAGCTCTTCAACACCAGGCACCCCTGCCACAAAAGTCACAGAAATCGTATCCCGCTTCTCCCAGGAATGAAAAAAATGTCTTCTTTTTACCTTTGGTGCTATGTAGAACTTGTCAACATATTACCCGAAGGAGAAGTAAAAGCAAACAAATCCTGAGGTTATTAGGAAGCTGGAGTTTCCTCCACTTACTCTAGCCAATATATCCTTATTTGCACAGCTCCATCAACACACATATTTTGAGATTTTATCATGTCTACGCTCGTATGTAAAACAAAAACTGCCTTTCCCCATGCCCCTTAAAAGGGAAAGACTGGTACAAAAAAATCTGACTTCAGTAAAAATCAGTATCCCACACACTAATGCACAGTATTTTGTTAACTTTAGCACCCCAAATAGTTACAATAATATTGACATGCACCATAAGGTGTCTTTTTGACTATCACACTATTAAATACTTCTATCCCTTTTCATGCATGTTTTAAGTGGCCTGTTTTAGCAGGAGCTAATACTTGTAGGTGGATTAACTGTGCTACCATTGGCAGTTATCACATTATACCTAGAATATTCTACCAGAAATGCTAATGGTACAAACGTGGTTTTGCATTGTTCAAATTAAAATAAGAGCCTTTCATTATTTTCCCCTAGGTTCTCACTGTGATGGCCACTAACTTGTGTTGTTAATTTATTATTAATTGCACCAAGACATCACAAGGAACATCACAAAAAGTTGTTATTAAAAAAAGTCACCATGGAGTCATTCTTGCTGACCACTGGCTCTCCAGAAACAAAGTACAGTAAAAAAAAAAAGTTTCAAACAAAAAATTTTACATATGAGCTAAATAAAAACCCAAAACATCTCGCCTACACTAAAAAGCATTTGATGGATAATTCAAGTAATGTGTTTGTCTATAGAGATATAAACATAGAATTGTTTTTACAATGATAATACTAAGTGTTGAGGACATAAGCCTCTGTCATTATTCAAGCTATGCTTGCTTGCAGCCGAATTGAATCCGTCAAAAGCTCACAGTCAGTGTTTACAGCAAGTTTATAATTCCTTGTTGGGGTCAGATGTGTCAGTCCAGCATCCCTAAACTGCTCATTTTCAGTTGACACATGCTATTCCTCATAGGAGTGATACACTGGAAAGAAGTTTCTGTTTGTAATCTTGAGGAACAGGAAGACCCTCACACTTCCAGTTACACGTGTGCTGTCTCAGCAGAAGGCGTTGTTTTCAATACACTTTACAAAGGTTTCTGCCTGTCTTAAACCAAAATGTAAGGCAAAGGTAGAATGAAGAGGTTATTTAAAAGAAATATTTTTTCCACAGTCAGACTCACAAATCAAACTGCACCAGGTAATTGTATAAAAGTAATGGGGAAACCCGATCTTGGGGCTGCCCACAGGGTGATGGCCCCGTGCCCCACGGGGTGGGTGGCTGCCTGGGAGTGCCCAGCCCTGCACAGTGCCAGGGCAGCCACCTCTGCCCACCCACCATGATACCATCCTACTCAGCGCTGATCTGCCAAAGCATTTAACACGACCTCATTATTATCTTCAAATACATTATTTACTCTTTCCTCATCTTAAAACCGTACTGACCATGAGTCACTGAAGGTCACTAGGAGACACAGCCGAGCTGTAAAGTCCATGTTACTCTACTACAACCTGTAAGCATGTCTCATTTGGTGTGTTCGTCCCAGCTCACTGGACTGGCACACAGAGTCTGGTTACCAAACAGAGCCCTTCTCTCTCTGCCCATATTCTACAGGTCATGTGAACCCCACACCGCTGCGTTCCCACCACCAGTGCTGTCAGTGCAGCTCCAGTGTATCTCACTCTGCTGCAAGCACAGGGTGGGAAAATCCACCTCCACCAAGTGCCTAGCAGGGATTTACTCGATTCCTATTTTTAGCAGAAGGCAGTGATTTGTTTCAGCACCCAGCTACAAAATAACATGGTCACATCATACACAAACTGTTGTTTATCCAGAGGCGCCATCTCCTTGTTAAAGCTTTCTGAAAGGGGAATGGCTCCACACGTGGCGTTGTCCTGCTGCCTCCTGAGCAGCCTTTAGAATACATTTCATTGAAGCGTCATGTTCTGTTGGTAAGAACTGCTATAGAAAGAATTAACAAGAAGAACCTATGATTTTGTCCAATGATTTATGGTTGATATTAAAAACGTCAGTAGCATTAAAATCACTGTATCTTTCACTGTAGCTTTTGCAGTACATGCATGCATGTAGGGTAGAACAAGACGTTTGTAAACAGTACTTCAATTTAATAAATAGCAGTTTGATATACAGTTTCTTAATTAAGCTCACTTAACCTTAAAACGTTTGGAACTTGCTTTCTAGGAATTTTATGAAAACTCAAGTAACCCCATCACACATCTGTAAAATAATTCAGTGCTAAATGGAAGATTTCACAACTGTTTGCTAACATCTACAAGAGATACCAACAGAAGAGATAACTATGGGGAGGGCTCTCCTTGTGCTTCCAACCTCAGGCAAATTCATTTTGATGTCACTGGTGGAGGGTTTGGCTTTAGAGACCTTCTATGTGGAAATGCAGGTTTTGCTTGCTGCACCATTGAAGTAGAAAATTAATAAAGTAAATAAATATGTACAATTAGGCAAAACAGTTCCCTTTCATGCCTTTTGCATGGTAAAAGAAACCCTTCCAATGCGTTCATTGTTTGCTGATCAAATATTAAAGGCAAACCTTTTGTGGTCAACTTGGGAGTTGCTGGCAGCAGGGAAGAACAGAGCTGTCGAGGCAGATGCACATGGGGACATCCCGTGTCCTACGCAGGGCTAGAAGCACCCACTGCAATGCTCCCTCTGATGGAAACCCGAATGGAACGTGTTTAAAACCTGCATGCAGAAAGGGAAGTCGATAACAGGTATAGGTTAGTTTAGGCGCAACTCAAGGGTTTGCACCACCAATTTTCAGCACAGAGGTTTTGTGGCATGCCAAGATCACTGTTTCTGTTTAGTGGTAGGAATATCCATATGAAGGCAGGTCAAACAGCAGTTAGAGCATAGCTTGATGAATTATTGAAAATTTCATGACATCTTTTTAATCTGAGTTTTACTTCTAAAGAAGAACTTCCTGGTGTGCCAAGTACAAGCTAAATATTATCTATTAAACAAAAGGGGGGAATATTTTGGCTAACAGTTTTTTATTCTCTTTTTGAATGTCAGCACATGTCCCCCTGGCAGGTTCCATAAATTGCGCAACAGCAATGTCTAAAATACACTTTAAAAGTTAAAGAATCACAAGAGAAGACAATGAGTGGGTAGCTGAGAGACATGAACAATGTCTACTCTCGGTCATCATTTCCATTAGGTGGACAGAGTAACTTAAAGTGGTGCCAAGAATGTCACCTGGAAGAGATTAGAGCACAGCCTGTTCTGGTATGATGTGACACTACGCGTATCAGCATGCTGCAGGTACTGCTTGAAATCTATATATTTTAGAAGAGATAATTTTAAAATCAAGGTAATGAAAATGAATAAGAACTGCTGAGAATAATTTTCTTGCAGCGTTTGCCTTTGGGAATGCTTTATCTCCACACACAACACACATTCATGTTTTGAAACTTCAACACAGGGTTTTCCTTCAGTCTTAACTAGGCATTTTACATATTTCCTCTTCTAAATCTATACTCAACTTCTTTTATGGCTAAGGTTTCGGGGGTTTTTTTGCTATATTCAGTGACTTTCCCACTTAAAAACAGTGTTACAAAAAGTGTTCTCAGTTACAAGTGGGCAATTCAATCATCAGGGATATGTAGATAACAAATTAACCAGCTTCAAAAATTTCCTCATCTAGTTCATTGCTGCTGCACAAAACTTTGCCCGCTAGTGGTATTTTTATGAAAGCTTAACTTCCATTGACAGTACATCATTGATTTGGGATATGTGTTCTAAGTGAATATTTATATTCTGAATTTCCGAGAAAATAAAACATTATCCAGGAAAACCATATATGATAACGTGAAGCATTCTTTGGGAGAGGGCAGCAGTACATGAGTCACAGCCAGACACCACAGCTTTTACATAAAAATACGAAATTTACTTCAAGAGGTGTGAACAGTAGGGCAAGGGAGTGCCAAGGGAGGCAAGGATATAGTACTGGTGTTTGTGAATAGGACAGTGCTAAATGCTGGAGCTGTTCAAGGGCACAGTGCAGAAACGCGTGTTTACAAGAAGATCTCAGGCTTGTAAACAGCAGGGCTTTAAGCAAGCAGAGGAGAGTTCATGCTCCTGAGAAGAGAATGCAGCACAAAATGTCCTGCTTCTTTTCAGAGAGTCACCCTGCTTGCGGCTGTCTAAAATTAGAGATACAGCCATTGTTCCAACGGATAATCAGGGCTAAGAGCTTTTTTAGGGCATCTCTTGACAGCGTGAGGGCTGGTACAATTCAGCATGTCAGTCTAGCTGCACTGGAAATCTGAAAAGGCCAAATTACAGGTTTATTTTTCTCTATATTTCATTACAAAGATACTAACAGTATCAACGGGATTAATTTGATGATGGGATTAAAGAGGTGTTAATGCCTTTTAATGAGATCAATCACATTCTGAAAAAAATATGAAACTTTATCAGGAGGGAGTCAGGGGAGTGATTTGAGAACAGCTTTAATGTGAGTGCAAAATTTGGTGTCCATAAAAGATTTCTTGCAGAGCTTTTTAATTCACTTTAATCTTCACATAGTAGAGTCTGGAAGTCCATTAAGGAGAAAACCATAGTATTCGAGTTTTGAAATTAGAAGACATCACAGTAATTAATGTTTCTGCATCAGTGTCTGAGGGGAGAGCTTTCAGTCACCCTGCATTTCTGAGGCAACAGGATGCTGATGAGCAACAGCAGAAATGAGCTCACTGAAGTAGAGCCCTGATAATGACAGATACCTGCTGAAGTCCCCAGCGCTGCTACACAGCAGTTTTGGTTTGTTTGAATTCACTAGAAACAGCCCTGCTACCACTTTGCTCTCCAAGACACCGTCTCCATCAAGTAAAATGGGTGGTCAAGTAGGACAAACCATGGCAAAGAGGTTGCAAACTAGTATGTAATCTGTGCCATACAGGATATGGTAACAATAAACATCATACGAAGAAAAACACAGAAATTCTGAAGAACTCAAACTGTGTAACCCAGGATCAACAAATAAAGCAGGAAAATACTAGTAGCATGCCTGATAAACCATAAATTAATCACTAAACGCTACAAATTATTTAACAGATTCCTACATTTAATTACATAAAGTCTTCCTACAAAAATCTGTGCCTTTTCAGTCCAAATTTTGATACGATGCATGTCAAAAATTCTATTAAAGCAGCACCTAACCAAAAAATTACATTAATGCAAAGAATTATAAACCAGAGCCATTTTTTATACCTTAGAGTAGTAATTTTTCCTTTCTCAGTGCAGTATGTGGTTTGCTGTCCATGTTTCCGTGATCACACTGATTCAAAATTTCACAAATCTGAATTCAAACTTCAAGCAAGCATCCTGTTCCCTATGATTTCAGAGGACTGTAACATGCAGAGTTATTCCCCAAATTCACTGACTGCCTCCTCCACTTCAAGGAAGCTCAAAGGACTCTGCAGTTGAGATAACTGGTTGCCCAGTCCCTCTCTCCCTCTGCAAATAGATGAGTATGATTATCCAGACTGCTCCTTTTTTATGGATAACAAGTGTAGTTTCTACACACTGACCTCTCAATTCACAGTTCAACTGATAAATGCCATTTTGAGCAGTAGCCTGCACCATACCTGACTGCATATCCCGCTTACCAAGTGTATGCTTACGTGTCCAACAGATAACAGAGCCTAGTACACCAACATGTTCCAGATACACTGTCCAAATATACTGACTCAACTGCACTGCAGCCATCCTACTCTTGCTTGCAATCACCATCTCTAAAAGAAGGCTGACTACTATTTAAAAAAAAAAATGCCTTTGGAGATACTGCAGCAACTTTCCTCTCTACTTACAACAGGAATAATCCCAAGGAAGCTGTGTAGTTAAATGGCAATGCACTTGGTAGAAAATGTTTTTTTCTAAACAGCACCACAAGAGCCACCGTATGTCATCACCCCTCCACTCTCTGCTTACTACATCCTCCTCGTGCCTGCTAGTTATCACAGTACCAAGAAGTATACACAGAGCTCAAGGAGGAGTCATGCCAAAAGCATGGTCAGTCATGTTTCTTCCTTTTTGCACCATCACAAAATGCCTGTGCACATGCGGAGCAGACATTCAAGTCCCGGAGTAGGGAGGGGATATTATTCTGTGGCCCCAGCTCTCCATCTTGCAGCTGCTTCAAATCATACCCTTTTGGGTGGTCTCCTCCATTTCTACCAACAAAACCCACTCCACTTTTTTCAGCCCACGTTCCTTTTTTCTCCAGTCCCATAGCATTCTTTGTCCTAGATGCAATGGTACCTCTCTGTTTCTTTGCATTAATGCCATGTTCCTTTCTAACTTTCTTGGGTGATACCTTCTTACTGATTAGGACTGCTCCAGCCTGATCAAGGCAAACAGGATTATTCAAGATAATTAACATTTCTATAGGGCACTGACAATTACACACAGATTTGAAACCCAGAATACAAAAGAGCGACACCAATTACAATTCTAGGAGGATTCTCATTCATTATCATGTTTACTTGCAAACACAAAATTAGTGATGTCTGGATTAAGATTAGAAACAACATGAACTGCTCTCACAAATAAAATCCTTTCAAGTGTATTTCACACAGTATATGCAGTATCTCTGGAAACAGGAAAAATGACAGTATCAGATACTCTAATGAAGGGCATTTTTTTTCTTAAGAGTGGAAATACAGCTATACAGAATAGAGAGAATGGCTTATGATAATTTATTTAGATTTCTAGCTAGCAATATACTTAAAAGAAGAGGCATGACAAGTTGTAAAACAAGGTATAATATTTAAATTAAACTTCCAAGTTCAACTCTATAACTAAGAATTATTTTTTAACAAAAAAAAATGACAAAAGGGTCATAAGCAGAGTCCATCTTGTTTCATAAAACCGTATTTGAAAGATAAAATTGACCTTAATTGTTAGAAGCAAATTTAAAAGATAATTTTGCTGTATGCCAGAGGTTACAGAAAGAACACAGTGTACAAAAGACATCAAAATTGTACTTCACCCCTACAGTGTTTTTTTTTTTCCCCTGGTCAAAAACCTGAAAGTCATTATAAGTAAGAGCAAAATAACTAGCAATAATTAGCAGCATTTAGTAAGTCAGAGGAAACAAACAGGAGCCAAGAGAATGGGGGGTTACTGAAAGGCACACATGGCACGCTTTCCTCTGACAAAAGCCCCCACAAGCAGAAGACAGTGAATCCCACAGCAGTGCGAGCCATTAAAAACCCACCACCCTCAGTATTACAGCCTGACAGCAGAACAGATCGCAGGAACTTAATTAATACACATAGTAGGAAATACATTTGAAAATTGGGGTTTTAATTGAAATCTCCTCATTCAGCTCCTTGGAAGAGAAAATGTACTTTTCTTTAAATACAATCCAGTAATCTCCCAAGTCATGACCACCCAACTGAAAGTCCATGGGAGACCCCACTCACATGCTCCGAAATGGCTCTTGCACCATGGATAAATTCCCAACTGCTGCAGACTCCTCTCCTGCCTGGCTTGGCCTGACCTACAAACCAAGCCTGAAAACAAATACTTCTTATCTTTCTTAGAAGGAAAGCCTTGCCTCCTACTCTGAGCTCATGCAAAACCAGCACCACTGGGTCTCAAGCCTTTGCTAGGAGTCTTTGATTTTCCTGTTGTCATCACATCAGTAATAATTCCTACCATACTATATCACACCAAAAATCATAGCAGTGTGACATACACAGTAAAGGCAAGAAACACAGGCAAAGCAGAAAAGGGCCTCTGCACATAAACTGGACTTTGGTTTGTCAGGCTCACAAGGACCTTCCCAGAACCCAGGGAGAGTGGTTGCCCCAGGGCTGCAGCTCCCTGAGTGCTGGTGAGGCAGCTGCAGAAGACTTCAGAAGGTCTGTTTTTTGGAATATTATTTCAAATTAATTTATCTCCTCATTTTAGGACAGCTATGGAATAGGAACAAAAGCCATATACCACACTCATTTCTGAAGAGGAAGCGAAGAAAACCACCTTAATATTTTGATTCCAGACCTAAATTTAGACCATAACAATTTTTAAATGAATTCTCAAAGTAACAAACTGAGTTTTTTCTCACCTCTTCTTGTTTACAGTCTCATAAACTGGGATCCCACACTACCAGTGTCACACAGGATGTCATTTTTTCTCTTGGCAAGTAAACACATGTGAAAGAAAAGGCATTGCATTTATTATGATAGCAACAGAACTTGCTAACATAGTTTTTACCCGGTTTCAAAGAGACAACTTCAGCTTTGTGATGTACAGTGCAATGTCTTAGATGTGCATGCGTTTTTTTCCCCGCTCTGCTGAGCACAGTTTAAGAAGCAGAAGCAACATAATTCAATATTAGACTATTTCACAGTACCACATGAGTTTGAAACAGAAGAAATAACATTAAAAGCAGTGAAATCAATCAAATGAATTATCTGAAAATAAAATTAGAGCATGAATAAAACAAAAGTAGGCCCAGCAATAGACAGACTGTCTCCTCTTTTCCTCTTGGGACAGATTTTTTTTAGTATGGCTTCAGTCACTTGCCCTGACATTTCCTCGGACTCCCCGGAGCCCCTCGCAAGCCTGGGTCAGGACTGGGCACAGAAGTTGGAAGATGCTTCTTAGCATTTACTTAGCAGGGAACAAGGGAAAACAGCCATGCTCTTAAAGCACAGGCTACCTGTGCATTTTGTGAGGGTTTTCTTTATCTTTGATTAATATGTAATTAATTTTCAAGTACTTTTTATTTTTTTTTAATCTCGAAAGCACATTCCATCAGGACTTTTATGTATTAGCTCTCAGCCTTGATTCTCCCAGACTTTAGTCTTTCTCCTCTCTAGCATGCTGCCAGCACCAGACTGCTGCTCACCTCCTGCTCCTAACTCAGCTCCCTTGTTGAAATAATTTTCCTTTTCTCCTCAGCTATTATCTGTGATGATTGATGGTCAGTAGCTGCTCTGCAGCTACAGCAGCTGGTAGCAGGCAGGGAGAGGCAGGGCTGCTGCAGAGCGCCCAACCGTTGGTGTCACCTGAAACCCAGCACCAGGAACAGTTAATACCAGACCTTGAAGACAGGCAGCGAGGACTGTCGGCAGATCTCCGCATTGAAAAGCAAAAGCCCACAGCTCGAGTTTGGTGAGCTCCTTCTGGCACAAAAGGGACGTTTGGGGGTTTCTCCCCCTCAACAGGGTGCACACCCTGGTTTGGGGTTGGAGCAGGGGTGGATCAGGAATACATTGGCAAAGTATGATAGCAAAAGATAGCGTTTGTCACAAAAGGAAGGAAAAATGGGAAAAGGAGTTACGCTTAAAGGCAGCCCTAAAGGGAGCAAACTTCTGTCTCTTGTAAGGGAAACGAAAGGTTATTTCTCCTGCATGACAAGAATAGCATTTTTAACATTCCCCTTTTCAGTAATAGCAGCTAAATTCTCATAGGATTCAATGTTTACGCTCACAAAAATCAATTTTTCCCTTTTATTAAAAAATTATGTACAGTAAATTGCCGCTACAACACAATCTACATTGTTTAACACACCCTGCTTTGATTTACTGTTCCATTCATAATCTGCTGATGATTAAGCTTCTCAAAAACAATCCACTAGCCTTTCTAAGTGATATCAAGTTGTTTGTTTTTAATCTGCTGAAAATCATCCTGTAGACAGATGCATTATTGAAGAATTACATTTTAATTTATTTTCATGCAGTGCCTGTGATGGGCATTCAGATTAGCAGAGTACAATAATGCTTCTTTATGCCTGTATCTATTCAAATCAGAAATTACCTGCATACACTGTCTCTGATGGTGGTCAAAAATTGTACAAAGAACTGAGAATAGTGCTTCTTAATATCACACAGCCCTGCTGCTCATCAATGAGTCTTTTTCTGTTCTAATGCTTTTGTCATGTATATGAAAGTCATTATGTAGTTTAGAAAACAGGAGATGAAGTGAAAGAGGAAGATCAGGGACCTGGGATGCATTAATATTCTACCAGCGTCAAAGATATTTCCCTCGAGGGGCTCCTACAGGCCACACTGTTATTACAGTGCCTATCCATTATCTTGTGCTGTACTTGGTATTAAGACAATAATGCAGAGAATAGGATTATGTGCAGATGATAGGAAATGCGAAGGCAATTCAGCAAGATAGGAAATGAATGGAGACATGATTCTTTCATCGAAGCTAGGGATGGTTTAGCATAGGGTGAGGGAGAAGAAAAAAATGAAGCAAAATGAAATCTTTACAGGTTAGCTGGGGTAAAATGAGTGTTTACATAGAATTCGTTGAGTTTAACCTCTTTGATACAGAATATCGCAGCATCTTTCTTTAATGCACCGGTGTATATCCCTTCAGAGGTCTGGTTTGATCTGAAAATTTACTTGACACAAATGGGGAAATGACCAGTGTTAATTTGATAGAGGTGGCCTATGTAGAGGATAACACTTTAATTCACTCCAAGAAAGGGAAAATTCTGAATGCCGCTCCAGATTTCTGCATTTAAACTACAGGCTAGAAAGATCGTGTCCTGCCTGCTAAACAGGCAGAAAATAATTTTTTAAAAAAGCAATAAAGAAGGATATAGCATAACTAAGCGGAGTGCTAATCCCATGTTGAAATGCTCATATTCTGCTTTACTATTGCACACCTTTTAGTTCCACAAGCATGAGCCTGCGGCTGATAGCAGGTAACAAAGGCTAATAATTTTAGGAGGCCAGCGATGCATTATGATAGTGATAAACAAAGACAGGACCAGATTGTGTCATTTACAGACATTTCTCTGGCTTATGTCTGTCATAATTTTTAATTAGGATAAATCACACACACGCATTTGTGATAACAGAACAATGCCAAAAGAGATCATTTTTGCCCCCTAAAGTACAACTATAATTTTATTCTTTTTAAGCAGCGCTTGAAGGCTTTCCTTTGGTTAGGTTAAAACCCTGCAAAGTAGATCAGCAGCACAATGTATCCAAACGAACGCAGGCATCAAAGAGGCACGAGGCAGCTCTGTCACAAACCTCGCAGCACACACGCTGCCCTTGTACTGGATGGTGGGAACAGCAAGTTTGCAGCGCAGCAATTAACGTGCACTTCACAGAACCGAAATGCCACCCCAAATGCACGCTCCAAGTCAAAGTGAGGATCCTCACTAACGTACTGCCAAGCAATGAAACATGCCCATACGCATAGCAGAGCTCCCGGCACAGAAGAACTGTACTGCTATTGCCCGTGGCAGGCGCTTCCTCGCAGGCCTGGCCCTTGTCAAGCGCTCGTGGCCGCGCCAGCACGGCTCCATGCTGCTCCCTGCTGCTGTCTCCCACTCACCGCCTCCACATCACCACACTTTCCTACTCCTCCCTTTGTCTCAGGCCCTGACGTTTGTCCATCATGGCTTACATATTGGCTTGCTTTGGCCAGTGCTGCTGGCTAAGCCACGTGATGTATTGATCCCAGCTGCTCTTACTGCTCCGTACGTGATTTCCCTCCCAGCTGTGCGGCTGTCCCTACTCGTGATCGCTGCCTGCCAGCCACCACCTTCTACATGCAGCCTGATCACCCAGCAAGGCTTTCCTTAGCTCCGTCTGAGGAGGGACCCTCGCCTCGCTGGGGACCCTGTCACAGCAAGGTCTTTCTTCATGTGAGAAATTTCCTGTATTTAAAGTTTGCAGATTGTTTTGCAGTTTGTGATGCTAGGAGAAGGTTGGACTTGATGACCCTGGAGGTCCTTTCCAACCATAACGATTCTGTGATTCTGTGAAAACTACACCCTAGAAGTGCATGCCTGTACATGGCACTGCCTGCACCACCTTAGCCGTGGCCTGGGCAATGGCAGAACACTGAGCTTTAAAAAAGCTGGATTCTGAACTATTAGTTACATCCTGCACTACTTCATAGCTCATCCTACAAGGGAGCAAAGCTGTTTGTACAGTGATGATTGAACCTGAGCAGTGACAGCCCCTGTGCAGGCAGTGGCAGGGCTCAGGCAGAAGAGCAAAGCACATCTCAGGGTGGAAACCGAAACTCCAGCAGCCCAGTTAAACTGGAGCATATTGAGGCACAGCCTTGCTTCCCCAGTTCAGCCAGGCTGCAGCAGAGGCCTGGCTATACCTCTCTGCCTCTGCTAGCTGCACCCAGAACCGGCACTGAATCTTCTCAACCCTCCCAGCTCCAGCAGTGCAGAAAGCCAGGTAGGGAGATGCTGTGCAGACCTTGGGAGGAGGAAGGCTGGAAAGCATCAAGTTTCAATACTGGTATGCAGAGGACTGGTAGCCCACATGCATCCCAGAAACACCAAATAGCTCAGGGCCCCATAGCTAGGGATTGAGACAGCAAAACTGCCCAGCTCTGGGCTAGGACCTCGTCTTGTACCAATGACATCTTGCTTTACACTTTTTTTTCCTCTTTCCTGGTGATCAACAGGTGTGAAATTTAGCCCCTCCATACCCAGGTTTCATCCCACAGTTCAGCAGGGCCAGGATGAGCAAGCGCACACAGTGCCAGCTGAATTCAGAGCATCCTCCCTGCAGCTGAGAGCAAGGACAAGGTTTCTCTGGTGGTCTGTATCAGCTTTTCTCATCAGCTTCAGGTGACAAGAAGCATTTCTGTGAGAACTGAGAATCAGCAGGCTTGGGGAATTAGGAACATAGTCATTAATTTTACATAACAGACAAATATGGGGAGATGTTAAATAGCAGCAGCAGAGCTAGGTGTCAGGATTACCCCTTGCACGGGGAGGTGGGGACTGTGCTGCACTGCTGGGGCTCTCAGCTCACCCCTTTGCATCAGGCAGCACCACATATTCCAAAGATCTTGCTAGAAAACTCACAAAGAAAACCATCCACCAAAGAGTAACTGTCCAAACTATGTTTTGTGGCTGGCTGGTGACTTGAAGAGTGTTTATAAATGAGTTTTAACTCATTATATGCTTCTTAACATAATGAACACTTATTTATATATTCAAATCATAATTATACATTTAACTAAGTACGTCTAGACTGTCCCATAACAACACATGGGGTAATAAGAGATAATGATGTATTATATCCTTTTATCTTGTTGCCTATGCAATGTTACTAGCTTTTATATTACCAGAAAGAGTTAACAAGAACAGCCAATTTAATTAATCTGCTCTACTTCCTTTGTATGCTGCCATTTCCTTCTCAACTGAGTGCAGGCTGACTACTCATTTGCACTAGAAATTACAAGAGAGTGAAGCAAGTACATCCATGAGTCATAAACTTCACCAATCTCTTCCATCAATATCTCTTGTCAGAAGTTAAAGGTAACCAGTTGATGAGGCCACTCTCAAAAACTATGGATGGATTAAGCACTTTCCAAACCACCAGTTTGCAGCTTATGGAAGGGGGAAACCCCCACAAGTATTTCCACCCAAAGGCCGAGAGCTGTGCAAATAATACCACAGCCAGCTTCCCAAGAGCAAATCATACCCACAAATACAGACAAGGTAGGTGGCCCATGCCCCACAATAAACACAAATGCAAAAACATGTACATACAGGCAAAGCCACACTTCTCATCAATGCTGACCTTGGAGGCAAGCATGGGCATGGCCTTGCCCTAATCCTCTCTGTCCCATCTGCCTGTAGGTGACACACTGGGGTAAGGACTGGTCATCAGCACGGCACAAACTGTTCCTGCCTCCCCATATGTCTCTGGACTCTCTGAGGCATCGCTGGCACCACCACAATAGGACTCCTGCCCCAGCTGGTGTTGGGATTCCTGCCCCTGAATGGGACTCCTATGCCCCTCATACCCTCCCACTAAAATATGGCCAAAGCTCTCAAGTCCTTCTCTGCTGGGAACTCTGGATGTGCAGGCAGGACAGGGCCATTCAAATCAGCATCAGACGGGAACATCTGGGGAATCCTTCTGCTTCCGTTCTCAAGTCCTATGCATATTCAAATTGGGTGGAATTGGGTCAGAGAAGTAGTTTAATGATTAAATCTATAATTCAGTGGCTACAATTTGCTCCTAAAAGGAAACTCCAGGCTTGAGGAGGTTGTTTTCTTGCTGGCTGCCCCCAAGAAACAGAGATGCAGGCTAAAGAGCCAAAGATTACTGGGAGAAGTAATGTCGTATATGAGACCAACTGTAATAGTTGAGGGGAAAATATATAAGCAAATAAGCCATTCTTTAGGTCTGAAAAAGTGGTTGCAAACTGCAGTAAAAGCATGTTGGGAAGATATGCTCTGGGGTGAAGTTATTATATAATCAGTTAGATAATATGAGAGGAAGGGACAACAAGCACCTCTGGAGCAGCAAGCGGCCCCAGCACCGGGAGCCACACAGGGATCACTCACTCGTGTGGGACAGCAACTGGAGAAAGATAGATAGTTGGACAGGAATGAAAAGTTAGCAGAAGGGGAATAAAAATTACAAAGGGTCATAAACCAGCCCCTCTCTGTTGGGTCCCTGCTCTTGAGTATCTCTTAGAATGAGGAATTTTCATTTGCAGGATTTCTCTTCAGTTTTGTAAATCTGCTTTGAAAACCAGAATGTCAGAACAGACAGTTTTTCTGAAAAAAAAAAGTGTTCATACAGTGATAATAGTGTTTCTGTAACTCTTTGATTGCCTGAAGGAATTAATTTTGGAATATAGGGCTCACTGATTCTCACTCACACCTTTTCCATGGATCCATCTGGTGCACTGGGTAAAGCCATAGTACTGGTACCTATGTGTAGGATGCCCACGCTGGGGAAAAATAAACTGGACTACAAAAAGACTACACAGTACTACTACATAAATTAAAATAATGTGCTTATCACAAAAATACCCCCCCCAAAAAAAAAAAAGATGAAGTTGGGGTTTTTTTGGCTTAGCATTCATGGATTGAATCAGTAAAAAATAATTCACTTATGATCTGTAGATAAGCTTTTTTATCTTTTCTGCTTTGCCTAATACATTCAGAATCATTGTGGACTCCATCATAAAGAAGTCCAAAATATCTTTTAGTCTGTAATCCTGTTTATGGAAGACAAATGTCCCGTTTTACTCGCTTCCATTCCAAAGCAGAAATATATCAAGTACATTCCTTGCCATTTTTAAACAGAAAGAGCCCAGAACATCTTTTTGAACTTGAAACTATTGCTAAAATACTAACTACAATGCATCTCAGCAGACGGCACCTGCCCTGGCTACCAGCATCTTGATCTCTGAAGGAAAAATAAAAATGTTTGGAAACACACAGAGTGAGCAAGAAAATTATCAACTTGAATTACAGACACTACAATCTCTAACCTTAGGTAAGGATTCAACCTTGTCCTGTTTGGTCCAGTAAACATTAAATGCCACTTTTCCACTGACCCCAGTGACTTCCAGCTCAGACTCATCACCTTATTAAGACAATTCCAGCACCTCCATGCATTCAGTCGCTATGGGCAAGGCTGTCCATAACCAATGGCCACCACCTGTACCCACCTCCCTTAGCTATAAGATACAGTCAAAGAGAATTACAGACTGCATGTATTAGAACAGCTAACAAGGACAACAAAGAAAGCATAATATCAAGGTGGAGCACACTTTACCAGAAATATTTTGCTGCTAACATGCATGTGGTTCACAGACAGCAAAATGTTAGTCTGGTAAACCTGAACTGACACTCCCACTGGTTTGAATTTCTCCTCTAATTGTAAGGAGTGGCCAAGTGCGATGTGTCCCATTCAGCTTCTTTCAGGCAGTGCCATCTCTTTTCACAGCAAGCACCAGGCATGCTGGTGGCTCTGAGACCTGGCAAGGTTCTGGGCTGGACTTGGTCAAGGCACTTGTACCTTTGTTCTCCACACTCTTAATTGCTTAATGTCTAATCATCTCTGCCCATCAGAAGACTTGAAAGGGAATGTTATTGAAGATCTAAAGTCCGTCTGTATCTGAGTTGACATTACTCACCCTCCTCCAAAAGACAATGATTTCTTTGACAGGTGATAAGCACCACCCCTAGGTTCTATCATAGATAAACCACAGTGAAATACAGATAATCATTTTCCAGATGAAATGGTATTTAGGACATTTTTAAAAAAACCTACTGTTTTCCATGCTCTCAAAATTATTTTCTGTCTTAACGGGAAAAAAATTAAATAATTTTTAAAAACCCAGCAAACCAGAACAAACCGTACATGATCCTGAAAGCAAGGAAAGCATTCATCACCAGTGTTTGTTTGCGTTGTTTAACCATGTGAACACTGCAAAAACTATATTACAACGATATGGCATTTTTATTCCATTTAACAAAGAAAAGTAGATTTGTACAACCGGTTCAATGCCTGTATACCTTTGGTCAATGCTCTTTTAAACTTTCAGCAATGTGTTACAGTACCAAAATTTGGTACACGGTGAATTATCTAATACTTCAGCATACATGGTTGATGTTTCTGTAAAAGGAGATTTGTTTGTATTTAGGATTAATATAGTGATGATATAATTACTGGGATGGAGGCATGCCTATCCCATAGGAAGTACTGCACATCCACCAATTCCCTCCCTTGCTCTGCTGGCTGAAATCTCTGCCCACACATGTATGTAAGGGGACTGCTCCATCTGCCCTCTTGCTCCAGAACGTTTACGCTCTTATTCAAAATAGTGGCCATAGAGAATACAGAAACCTCCAATCCCTTCTTCTCCTGACTTGCAGTTCCAAATGTCTACTCCAGCCCCTTCCTGTCACTCTCTGCCATGTTCAGCAGGGTTGCTGAAAAGGACGCAAGCAGGTCAGGGTTGCCAAAGCTGCTCTGTGGAGGGACCACAGCTGACCCTCGCTCATTACATTGCAATTCATCTGGGAATTGAAGGGCATGGTTGCAACTTTTGCCCTCTGCTGCCTACAGCCTTTGAGCACCCCTAATTACTATTAGTCAGCTGCTCTCCCCTTTCTACACACCTCTAATCACACTTCTCCCTTATCAAGCTGGGAGCTCTGCAGGGGTTAACCCTGAAAAATTTTACAGTAAAGGCAGCTTTTATTGTAGTGGCAATTACAGAAAGAGAAAAAGCAATTTAGTCTTTTATGTGGCTCACAGTTTCATTAATGCCATACACTTTTAGCCGACTTGAGTTGTTATGCATTAACTCAAAAAGGCATAGCACACAAACACTGCTAAAAAAAAAAACAACATAAGATAGGGCAAACTTTAACTCCTCAAATACGGGATTAATCCCTTGAATACCAATAATGCTTTTATAGAACAGCTTTATTAGTGCCTTTGGCTGCAGGCCAAAGTCACTATAAAGGAAACTGCTCAAACAAGGCTGCAGAAACCAGAAAGAAAGGTTTAAACAACCTGCAAAGAATTCCTTACTCCTCTTGTTGTGTACTGGGGAACTCTGCTCCTAGCACTTGCTGGACCTCCTGTTGTGTGATGACAAGAGGAACTTAAATAAAAGGCAATGTGCTGCATCAGTAGTGGTTGCATAGCAGTGTAAATCTTTCAATGCTACCTACACAGCCCATGCTTCCCCTCCACTGGGAACAATGGCCAGGAAAACAGCAGCCACTTCAGCATTTCTCACACACCCAACTATGTTTCTGAATATTGGTCCCCTCCTTCCCAGCTTTCTAGTAAGGGATTTCTTTAGCCACAGAGACAAAAAGCCCACTGCATTCAGCCTTTCTGAGCATCCCACACTAACAGCCCATGGAGACTCACTAGCGTTACACCGTCTAGGCATAACACTGCTTTCTTTTGCTGAACACTGAGACCTGTTATGGAAGGCCAAGAAGTGTCTGTGGGGCTTCCTGATCACAGCAGCTTCACAAAACTATCAATGCTGTCCTGAGACAGCTGGCACTTACCACCCAGGAGTCAAGTATCATGCTGATGACATCTTCCATTCCATTTACCTTGGTGACCAGTTGAACCAGCTGAGCAGTAACAAGGACTCTCATTGCCATGAGGCACCCCTGGTGTTTGGTGCTGCTCTAGCCTCTTCAGAAGCACACTGCCATATTCCTGGTTTCTACTCACATTGTGCAGCATTGCAAGCCTCCAGCACTATCTTGTCCTGTTGGTCATTACCATTTGCCTGGCATTAAAAAATGTAATTCTTGCAAAGAAAACTGTTCCAAATTCAGGCAGAAAAAAGGTCTAGTCAGTGTTTCCTCTTCCCTTCCTTCCCATCAGGTATGGATCAAAGCTCTCCACACAAGTTGAGAGATGTTTCTGGCATTCTGCTGATGTGACAGTCATGTCAGGCAAAGTTCCTCCAACTTGATTAGTATAATTTTATGATCGGTCTGCAAAAAAGTACAGAGAATAGACTGAACTAAGAGTAACCACAGGAATTCTTTTTGGTGAGCCTCCGCACCGAAATTCCATAATTAGGAATTGTGTGTGAAGAGTGGCTGGCATTGCAGTGCCCAGCACAAGAGCAGATGCCAAGCACTTATACAGAGGTTTTCCAAGTATTTCTGGGCAGTGCAGTCACACGTAAAGAATTTGTTACCTTATGGGATCAGGATGGACATGGACAACTTAGAAAGCAGTTATCCCTTATCATTTAATATGGTTACATAAAACCCGTATCAGAAGAAGAGCATGTCTACATGACTATGTTTTAAATAAAGCCTGTACCATATACGTATGTCTGTGGGGTTTTCTTCAAAAGATCATTCAGGAAAGTTAAGATAAATTCAACTAAACCTATGATGATAATGCATGTAAGTTAAAATGCATTAAATTCCTGCTTGAATATTCTCCCTGAGAGGTAAAGTGGTCTGACTTTACTGTAAAAGAGGATTAAGCTACCATAAGCTAAGGCCATTTTCCTTTTAAATTGATCATCCACAGAGGAGCTTAAAGCACTGTAGGCTTGGTGTACTTACTTCACACATTTCCTTCATTTGTCTGAATTTTCCTAGGACTGGAACAAGCCTTGTTTAAACAAACAACTCCCCTACTGTATTTCTGGCTGCTATTAAGCCACGTTACCAGTTCACTTGGTTTACAAGTGTCCTGTAAAAAACCAGCTAAAGCTGTTTTGCAAATAACAGAACCAGAGCCATCCCTTTGTACTGTAGAGGAAAACGACAGCAGCAGGCACAGCTCCTGGGATGCCCGACAGGATCACCAACTTCAGTGCTTGTACTAAGCTGTTGCTAATCTTGGAAAGCAAACAAAGAAACAAAACTTGAATTCGGTGTTATATCCCATCTGAAAACAGCTCCTTAGACATGAAAAGACAGACAAGTCTCATGGGACAAGGTTGTAATGGAAAGCATTTGGCATCTTTCTCTTCTAGAAGCCTCAGCTGGGCAGGCACAGCCCTGAGGTACCCCTTGACACAGAACAGAAGAGAGGTTTTTAAGTAAGATGCGCTCTGAAGTTTACCCATCTCAAGCTCACAGATGAAATGCTAACTAATGAACAAGGAAGAGCAAACACTTTCTCACTTTATATGGATGATAAATTTTATACTTAAAAGAAATGTGTACAATTCACTTTCCCAAGTATTGGCAGGTAATTGAGATGTGACGAATAGAAACCCCAAGAAAATAAAGCCAAAATACATTAAACAAATATACCTCAACTGCTAAAAAGCAGTTTGGTTTCAAATGTGTCAGGGAACAGAGAGCACTGACTGAAGAAGTAACTAATTTTTAAAACATTGTCTTTATCTAGTTTTCTCCACAGCAGATGTAGTCATATATCTGATTTTGCGCTAACCACTCTGTTGCTATTCCCTACAGAGCTGAGCTACTAACATTAACAGTGAGAAAGTTAACATAGACAGATGTTGAGATTCTGTACTTCATTTTTTATTATTTCTTTGTTATTCCTTGACCTTCCCAAAAAGAATGAGAAAGGATCTGCCTACACAAACAGAGCAGTAGCTGCCAGGCCCACTGCTGGCTTCACACCTGCAATCCAGATGTCAGCTATGGCAGCAGATCTGAGTACCTGGTGCAGAGGCGGCAGCTCTGCTGCCAGTGGTCCCACCAGAGAGCTCTAGAAAACGCTGTTGGTTTGTCTCCAAGCAGGTTACAATTGCCTCCTTCATACATCTCCAAATAATCAGCATGTAGACTAGGTTCATGCAGACTAAGTGTAGGCTAGGTTCATTTTGCACCACTTCACCAGTGAAAACCTGGGACAGTTTCTCCGATCTCGGTGATGCTACAGTGATCCACACCAGGTTAAATAAGAGCCAGAGCTGAGAAGTGAGCCTGGCATGAATTAAATTACAATTATATTACATTATTATTAAACTGAAAGCAAAAGACTATGTATTGTTCATGAATAAGGGAATATACTACCCTTGCACACGCTAGTAGCATGTTTTAAAATTGCTTGATCAAGCCCTACAAGAAAAGAGCAGATTCAGGTCATTTTTCTCACAGGTCTCTCCTTCATCAATGCACAAGCCACCCCAGAAAAAGCACCTCTAACTCCCACAAATATAAACCCCTTCATACTAGATTGTAACACCAATTTTTACTTGCTTTTTATACCCAGCGTACTGTAATTGCAGCTTGCATTGCATTAAATCATTGCTTTAGTATTTATAACTTAAGGATTAATGTAATGCCTAGCTGAATAACTCCCTGTGCAAGGAGTATAGAAAGCAAACTCTGTCAGCCTGAAGCTCCCAGCTCCCTCGTCCTGTGCCTCTATCTGACCTGGCTTGAACCTACTTCCATGCCCACAGAGCCCTTCTGTGTCCCACCATCCTGCAGCTAGTTATCCCAAGGGACAGTAAAGAGCTCTGCCTGTAAGGGGATGGCTCCTCCCCTAGGCTGTCCCTGCTGCTGGGAACACTGCAAGCCACAAGGGTTTCCATCCCCTTGATCCATCTCTCTCACTGCTTGCTGGGATATGCTATCAATGGGTCTTGAAATGGGGCCAAGCTCAGATGTTCAGCCTGAACTGCCAAATGTACATGTGCCAGGTACTTCTGTCTGACACAGCTTGAATCTTCTGCATCACAGAGGAAAATTACTTGAGGGCATGTGTGGCTGCAAGGGACCAGTCATTCAATGCATTTTTCTCCTGCAAAACTTTCTTCAGCATCTGGACTGCACTATGATTAGCTGAATGCCATTCAATCTACCTCTAACTTGAGTTGCCTAAGTATATTTGCATGTATATTGTAAGCATTATACTAAATGAGATGGGACTGCCTGGGTAATCATGCCATGACTTTCCCTTAGGGAAACCTGGTAAAATTATGTTCCATTACATTTGTAAACTACTACCCATTAAAAGCAAGAATAAAACTTTTATGTTCATGGGAAACAAAGCAGAAAAGATTCTCCACCCTCTAACTTGTATCAATTTTGATATGAAAGAAGCATTTTCCAGGCAAGCATAGATTCTGAATTTGACTCCAGTATTATAAGCTGTTGGCTTTGATTGTTTGAGTTAAACCTCTATCCAAAATTCTCCCTTTTCTTAATTTAATGTTAGGAAACAGCACATAACAAAACCAGTTCATCTGCCCTGAAGAGGACAGACAGCAGCTTTGGAAAAACCTTTCCTGGTGAATTTTTCTTAGTTATTATTGTCCATGCCATTAAAGAGGAAAGCTGTTTCTACAGTACGATCTAGTGTCCTTTACTCTTGCTGCTGGTCAATTCATTGTTTTAATTCCTTGATGCTCTGGCAAACTTTCAAGTATGTCACGGGAGAATTTTAAAAATGAAGCATTCATTTAGAAGTCACACAGTGGTGATATATATACAGAGCTTCAATTTAAACCATTATTGCATACCATCCTTTTCCTTTTATAATAATCCATTAAATGCTTTCAAGTATGGAGAAGGAATAGCAACTTGTAGATCTGAATGGAGCCCAGATGACCTATAAAATACATCCTGCCTCACTGCCTGACTAGTTCCAGCTCTCATCTCTAATGGTTGCTATTGTTATTCTACCATCCAGACAACCACACGCATCAATTATACATTCTTCTGGGTCACAAATCCATTTTCTTAGGCAACATTTTTGTCTTAATGCATGATGCTTTTTCTTCAACCTTTGAACAAAGTTGAAGGTCTCAATATCAAAAAAATATTACTTTTTTGTAAACTGTGTTGATAATTGGAAAACAGCTTCATGAAAATCAGAAGATACAGCATTTTGAACTATTTAAAGTGTGTATTTAGACCATATATTGTCTCTTTATTACACTACACATATTAGGCAGCACTTTGTGTTGTAGGCCAACATCTTTTCTTTTATTATTTCGGTGCCTGGCAGCACAGCTATAATTAAATGTCCTTTGCCTTCTCTATTTTATGACACAATTCAGCCATCTTAATTGGACTTTCCTTAACTTATAAATGGCTGGCTCAAGAAGCAAAACTTCTTTTCTGTGAAACAAACTCAAAACCTACACTATGGACTATCACAGTGACTTTTTAGAGTCTTTGACTTATGTTTGCCTTTTAAAAAATTTCCATGGTGACAAAAGCTTCAGATAATTCTATCTGAAATAAGTCTAAGACAGCTCTCCAAGTTCATTTTTTTGCAGATACTATTCTCATAAACAAAGCACTCATTATTACATTTTCAAAGGGGTAAAGTCGTTTCACTTTCACCTGACAAAATAAGTTAAATAGTTCGGGGAAGGTAACACATGTCGTGTACATCCTTAAAATATTTCTGTGACTGAAAATTTAAAGTGCAGGTTTCAAAACTCAAGAAAGTGAGAAAATTCAGGGTAACACTCCTGAAGCCTCCTCAGCAGGACACGATGCCCAGGCCTCAGCTTTGCCCAGCTGCAGGAGTTCATGGCATCCCAGCAGCAGCTAGCATCACCAGCAGGGCCTTGCCAGTACTCCCAGTGGTTAGAGGAACATAACCAATGCAGGATCACTCACTGGAGCACAGACAATCTGTATCAAGGAGACTGCTTTCAGCTGAAGGATACTTTCAGTTCAGATGTGTCATCTGAACTGCCCAACACCAGGTTTAAGACCAAGTCAGTGGAACAACTTCCCACAGCAAAACTTATATTTTCGTAACTTGCAACCTCTAGTTTTAGCAGCCTCTCCATCACAGAGGCAGTTTTGATGTCTACAAGATTAGGTTCCTCTCCTGCTCCTCCTAGGCCTGTAGGCCACCACACGAAATCATGGTATATTTAAGTGATGCAAACCGACCTACTGAAAATAGGTATTTGAGATGGGCAGTGAATCTTGTGGCTGGTTAAGAAACTCCACATTCAAGAGCACTGTGAAAAAAATCCATTCACTGGCAGACACATGCTCATTTCAAACTGGAAAAAAATCCACAGATGACTACAGAGAACCAAAAGTTGCTTGATGTGTTTATACATGCACACATGAATGTTCATATTCATAAAAATACAGATTCAAACAAACACACACCAGTGGGCACAAACCTGAACAGAGACCTGCTGGATTTTCTCCTACTGTTTCTTCCATCCATAAGCAGCTTTCTTGGGATGGTGTTACAGCCAGAAGCTTGTGCACACTCATCAGGGAAGGCTCTACTCTGTCCCAGTCTGGTCCAGGTGCAACCTTCTCCTATGTCCAGTCCCTGCTGCTGTCCTCATCAGGCAGGTCCAGCTGAATTGCAATACACAAAGCACCTCTTCCTTTTGGAGATCCATGACCAGGGTATGACATCATTAGTCAAATGCTTTAAATGTTCTATTCTTTCCTTTCTGGGGGTAAAAAAAAAAAAAAATCATTTCTGAAGTCGGCTTAGAAAACTTTGTCTTTTCAAGCCTACATAGGCATGGGATGCACTGTCTTGACTCACTTCCCTTTTCATCCTGGCTCCTCCTTCCCCTGATAGGATCAGACAAAGTTGTCACACCTCTCTCGGGATGCTAAGATACAGAGTTTGCAAAGGGTTTAGCACCGTGTACAGACTTGTACATTTTTCAGGACAAGCCAATGCTCAGCATTCAGCACCTGCATTTTCCGTGCTGCAGACTTCAAGTGAGGGTCTTCAGGTGTTTGGGGAGAGAAGAGAGGATAGTAGCAGAGCCAATTTCAGGCACTTCACCACTACACCATGAGGACCACATTAATTCCCAGTCTCCTATACCCCTTCCACCCAGTCTGTGCCTTCACTTACTACTCATCAAGCACATTTTTAAAGAAAACTCCGGTTTTATCCATCTAAGGACAGGGGTAGCCTTACTTACAGCCAGTGGGAACCATTTAGCTGAATTCTATTGAGCTATATGAAAACTGAGGGATAAATATTATTTTAACATTGAGGTTTCTGGTTGGCTGGTTGGTTTGTTTGTTTGTGGAGGCAAGGGGGTGTGTTAGGTTTAACTTTATTATAACTAAGCCTATATAAATGCAAATACTGTTTCTGTAGATTTAATTTCATAAAGCAAAACTACCCACAATCTTTAGCAGTGAAATTCAAGTGGCAACTGTGACAAGCAAAGAAAAATGAATGCAGTTAACTTCAGCCATCCCTGCTCATCTGAAAGCTTGTGTCAGTTCCTAAATAAGCTTTTCATTTTCCTATTCAGTCTGCTGATCCTTGTTGATTTACAGCATGAATGAGCATGGCACATTGCAACTTGTAGAGTATATTTTTCCTAAATAATAAAACATTTATTGCAGACCCATCAAGCCTGCTATAGCTTTGAATTATTATTGCAATGAAGTGCCATGTTAACAACTCATTTACATTGTTGCAGAATACCCTGCACTAACACTATATGTAATTTAATCCTATTCAGGAGAGAGGACTTCCCAATATATGTCTAGACCTGATAAGTTACAACTTGATGCTATTTTTCTAATCAACCATTTCCTGAGATGAGGCTGCCTTCATCAAGTTCATCCCACCACTCACCCTCCACAGTATGCCAATAGCAGCTGAGCAAACCACTTCCACGTAGTCTTCTCCTCCTCAGCAAGCCCCAGCCTCAGGTCCTTCTTCTGGTGAAACAAGAAGGAGAAAGTATACTTAGTGGAGACCTGCAAAGGTCTCGTTGCTGTGGAAAAAGAAGAATTTGTTGGGCAGAGAGTGAGGTCAGTATTTTGGTGGCTGTTTGAGGGGTCTGACCAACTTCAGTGTTGGCCTGGGGTGGGTAACAGCTACTCAGCTGAGGAGGCACCAGAAGTACAAGCTGCCTGTGGAAGCATCAGTGTTGGGGCTCAGGGATTTTGGCAGCTGCTGTGCTTGGAAGGAGCCCCCAACATCAGGGCAGTACCTGACACTGTCACTCACCACTGCTGTATGGCCCCAGAGAGAAGGGGAATATCAAAGGAAGATTCTTCAGAGGCTTCTGCTGGAGCCCTCACATATTTTTGGTGGTAAAATACTAATACTAATTACTATTACTGTTAACAAACGAGAAAAAAAACCAACAAAACACAACAGGAAAACACATAATTCTCCAAGTACCAATCAGAAATGATCCTGTCCATGCCTATGTTCCTAAAATTGGTTGGATGGTACCGCAAAGCCTGTGTTAGCCATAAATAAAAATAGATCAGGAAAAAAATTCCTTTTCATGAAGTTAGATTAACCATGTGGATTTTAAAGTTATATATAATGCTTGAGGAGTGATCCAAAATACCAGTGGTATAACTAGTATATATATATATATATATAGAATAACTCCAACTTCATATACAGAGGAGCCTGCCTATAGCAGAGTGACTTGATTTTTAATTGGGTAAAACAAACTTGTATGGAAGCAAAAAGCATCATTTATAAATGCACTCTAAGACAACACCCAATCTTCCCGTTTTCTCTTTCACAAAATATGGGTTTGGGCTTACAATCCAACCCTATGGCACAAACATACAGAGGCAAGAGGTTTCTTCTCAGTCGTGCTCTTCTATTACAGGTCTAGCCACACCCATAGGTTTGGTGTCAACTTTAACATCACAGGTCCTCAGTTGCTTTGAAATCTTAAGGGTGAATGTTATTAAGCACTTGCCATTAGATTTGTGTCTCATTAGAAACTGTCGTCAGTGTAACTCTTCTTTCTAACAAGATCCCCTTGGCACGGACAATACACTGCAAAACACACCTTTGCTTGAGCAACCTGCACTTCTCAGCAATTGTTCCAAGGCTGCAGTGAGGCCAGATCCAACGCAGCAAAGAGGAGAGGCTGTCCAGCACGTAGCTGGACTTCAAACCAGCAACATGCACATTTTAATCTTGAACTAAACAAGCCAGAGTCTCTCCCCTCCCATCAGTTGCTTCATCCAGTCCAGAGACAGGAGCCAGAGGCTGCAGGCACACACAGCACTTCCGACACGCACTTAAGCGCTCTCCTAACAAGCATCAGTGAGAGAGAACAGAGATGCCATAAGAAAGCCGTAGCCATGAGGTAAGAACTGCTAAATCTCTGCCATTAGTTAGACAAATACCCCTGCACGTGAAATCACATCCCTGGTACTCAGCTAAAGTTGTATGGCTGAAAAATACAGTCATAAAACCCCTATCTTACCAACAAACAGCTTTTAATATGTTGATCTAACATGATTCCAATGTGCCTTCCACATTAATAAACTTATTCTGCTTTATTTCAAATAAATTACCCGGTTAGAAAAGTTATTTGAACAGTAAGGCACAAATAAGTGAGTATTATTGTTTGCTGGTTGACTAGATAAGGAGTTAAACATGTAGAGGTGAAGTGGAGGACAATTAATATACTAGCCTGCTCAATTATCATACAATGCCCACTTCTCAGGGAATTAGAGCTATTATGATCTAGTCTTATGAATAAATGAGAATTTCAGCTCTCAGAGGGTAATGCAATAGTTTTGGAAATAATCTTTTTATGAGATTGTGGCTTTATCAGTTAAGTTTTAGAGTCAGTATAAACACTTGTGTATCATAGGATAAGAAGTTCAGATAGGTTTGTAATTTTAATTTTGTTCTCATATTGTTCTAGTTCTCTTTTCCTTTGCTTTAATTCTAGAAACCAAGGGATAAATTGATTTCCTTTTTTAGGTTGTCTGATTTCATAAAATGTTACCAGAAAAGCAATATCCAAATAATGCTTTGAGCAATACAAATTCTGCATAAATTGTTTTCCAGTGCAACTGAACACTCACTGAAAGTAGTCCTGATGACACTCAATGGTGCTAAAACACTGGAGGGTAACTCAGTCACAGCTTCCAAGACAAGGAAAGACAAAAGGACATTTGTTCTGAAATTTCAGGTGATCTCCTAAGGTATTTGTACTCAATTTTATAGAAAAAATATTCTTTCTTGGACATTTTTACCCAAATTCTTTGAATCTTTATCAACAGAATTGCTGAATTTCCTCTACAGCTGCCAAGTTTCAGAGTTTCGTAGTCAACTTCCCAGCAGACAGAACAAACCTAAAAATATGAGAGTTTCAAAGCAGCCTGACCACAAAAGAAAGCTTTAGGAGACCCAAATAGTGGACCATATGTGATATCAAATGGGCAAGCCATTAGCATCAGCTGTGAACATATTGTACCAACTGGGAATGAAAATAAAACATTCAACTACCAACTGTTAAAATCTGTAAATAGTCAAACCAATTCCTCTGGGTTCCAAAAATATATGAATAGGGTGACTCATTGGGGCCCCATTGTCTGTTGGTAGGTAATGCAGCAGATTTCCTCCTAGGGAAAAAAAAAAAAGAAATAAATCAAACTGTGGTTAGTGAGACCTGATATCAGAAACAGTCCTCATATGTTAAAAGACTCCTGGGTTTTTGAGACTATATCTAAAGATTGTACATTAAGTATAACAAAACAGAGGATTCTTTTGAAGCAACTTTTCTCTGTACAATGTTCAGCACAAAAAAAAAAAAAAAAATCCCCATTGCAAATTCTGTTGAAAAACTGGCAGAATAGTAGAAAATTTATAGAGGGCACCAAACTGCTGCAAATTCATTGGTACAGCTGGCAAGTGCACTCCTACCTACTAGTTGCTTCACATTTAATAATGCATGTTATGAACAGATGGATAGAATGTCAATAAGGCTCTCCGTATCATCAGTGGTAATGAAATACTGGACTTTGAATGCTTAATAGCACAGAAAACAAAAAGCGTGGAGGAAATTTGTCAATGTCATGCACGCAATACTTTCGCAGTGCTTTAACACTGTTAGTGTGAGGCCATATGTTTCTTCTAACAGGATCTACTGTAGCTAGGTGCCAAAAAAAGTTTGACACTTTTTTTTAACTCTTACAAGATGGTAAGAGCAAATACCCTGTGAATCAGTCAGAGTAGTCAGCAGAAGTGCAATAGCATCACTCTTTTTACTCCATTTCTCAATGAAAAGAAGCGAAGGGAAGCTTGCTAGTAAATGTTGTTCTTTATACCTGTTTTAGAAATACAGTTGAAAACAGTCTCTTTAAATATAGAAATAAAGGCACTGAATTGTGTGTATTAGGTAGTAAATATCAGTGTCAAGAGCTGTGGAAGATGTGAATCTGGAAAACATTGCAAAAAGAAGTAAAGCAGAAAGTATACATAGCAGTGTCTAGAAATCAGACATACTAAAAGGAATAAAAGAAACATTCTCTTAGGCAAATTATCTTAGGCAAATGTCAGCTAAAAGACCTAGGGAAAACGCTTTGGAATAGTTAAAAGGAAGAGGATAGCTGAAAGTTGCTATTCTGAGAGACACAGACCTGGGAATAAGCATACAAGACACGGGCTTTCCAAGTGAAACGGATGGAGAAACAGTAGCCTAGTAGCTGGTAGCACCTACAAAGGTGATGAGGGCACCCGGAGTGGTGTTTCCACCCTGTGTGCTTCTCAGGAAAACTCTGCTCAAAACTTCAGAAAGCAGCAGATTGCTGTGGCAGGTAAGCCTCTATGTAATGTGGAGATCTCAATCCAGAAATACAGCTGGAATCCTAAGCATTGCACGTCAGCCGAAATCAATGTGAGCTTAAGTATTGATTCTGAAAGAACAATTAGACAAGCGCTGGTTGTCTAATAGTCTGAAAAACCCTCGGGAAAGGCTCAAGTTCTTTGAGCAGAAAAGCACTACTTTCTGCCTCGTGACTCACCCACAAGTGCCTAAACTCCCTACCATGCCCTCTTTCCCACACCATCTCTCCAAACCCTTCCTCAGCTGCTCTAGTGTGTCAATGTTTAGGGTCAAGGCCACTCACCAGACTATAACAGATGCTCTCTGTTAATCCCTCTCACTCCCCAGAGGGGAAAAGAAGGGAAATAAGGGAGAGAGACTTAGGGATTAGAAAACTAAAACAGCTTTCATGGAAATAGTAATAATAAAACAGAATATATACAAATATACACAAAACCAGTATCAAACCCAACCCCCTGATGGCAATTACATCACCAACACCACTGATGCTGTGGAGCAGGCACCGGGGAAGCCCCAGACTGGACTCAGCAGCAGACAGGAACTGGACTCAGGAGCTGGGTTCTGGAGCTGGATTCAGTAACACATGGATCGGGATTAAAAGCAGAACAGGAGTCCTCCTTGGACAGTGACCACTGACAAAGAGGGCTTCACCCTCGTGATCCCTCAGCTTTATACTGAACACAAGGTATATGGGATACAATACCCTGTTGGTCAGTTTAGGGTCACCTGTCCTGTCCTTACCTGTCCCAGCCACTTCTCCCCGCAGATGCGGCCTTTTACTTTCTGCACCCCCCAATGTGGTACACAAGATTTAGCAGTGACCTTGGTCTGCACACCAGTTCTTGGTAGTAACTGTAAACATCGAGCATTATTCACTGCTAGAAGCAGAGACTGTCTGCAAAAATATGCCATTAACTTCAGAAAGTGCAGTTAGAAGAGACTGAGCTGAAAAGTAAAAATCACTGAACAGAATTAGTTCTGTTCTAACTCAAACCAGATTACAGTGCTACCCAGCCATGATGCCCTCAGGTGCACATCATACTTGCCAGACAGGACACCCAAAGTGCCCCAGCTGATTTCAAAGCCGCCATGCAGGGCCATTTTGGGATGATGGTATCTTTGGGACCTCTACCACCACTAGTCACAGCTGTGAAAATGTCCATTGTATTCAGAATTAATTAGCGAAGGGTGACTGATGGCATTTCCTTAGAAAACCAAGGTAGAAATGACAGATGAATACCATGTAAACCATTTCTGTTTCTTGTCCTTTTCTGCAAGCCAGAACACTCATCACTAAAGATAATAATCTAAGTTACATTAAGCTGAAAATATTTTTTTCCAACTGCCTGGAGTAGATGTGCTATATAGCACCAGTATCGACCAGCTTGCAGCAGGAGACTGCTGTTGCTTCCCTTCTGTGGCAGGGGAAGGAAGCACAGGGAAGCAGAGTCTGTCTCTCAATCGGCTTGCCTGCATTCAGAGCTGGAACAGGCTAGCCTCTCTTCTCCAATCCTGAACTACGCAAACACTGGACTGGTCCATGGTAGTAAGTCCACCTGAGAACTTGTTGCAGTTCTCTGCATTTGCTTGCATGGACATACTTTACTTTGTCCTAAATAAGGAGCTAAAATTCAACCCAAACTCCCAAACCAGACCTCGGACTAAAGTAGAACATAACTGTCCTCTTGCCTCTGCTTCCCTGGAAATATCCTGAACCCTGACCACAGCAGCTGCACTTCACAAGAACGAGGTTAATTTGTGTAAAGTACACACAAAGAAGTGCAAAGACTAAGAAGGATGCAGGCTTTATGTGGAGCATAGCACCGGGAGGTGGGAGATGAAGAACCAAGTAGCAGTCAGGGGTCCTCATTCACAACGGCCAGAAGACCTGTGCATCGAGAAGCAGAAAGAAAGCAAAGGGACTTTTCTCAAATCACTGATCAAAATGTCCTACATATCAGATTTCTCTTAGCTAGAATCGCTTATGTCTGTTGGACCCTGAGAAAGGACCTGAAGAAAATGCTGTGGTGAGCATCTGACTATAGTTTGGTTTGATAGTAAATGTGGTTCTCAGCCTAGAAGGTCTTAGGTGAATTTTTCAAAACCAAAAAGATGTTGATGAACTGAAGAAAGTTTCAAGAACAAGCGCTTAAGGGAAAACTATAATAATCTATAAATATTTGAAGTGTGTAAAGCCATCAGGGGAAAAGGGTATAACTAGAAATAATGGAAAGAAAAAGCTTAAGCTCAATAGAGTATCAGGAAAATCTTCCTGACAGTGAGATGTATTAGCCTAGGAAATAGTCTCCAAAGGAGACATATAGAAGCTTTCACTTGGGATTTTAAAAACTAAAGTTGACCTAACACTAAAAAATGTTCTCTACGAAGTAATCCTATATTGGCAGGAAAATATGATCTATTATGTCTTTTCTCTTTCTAAGTTTCTTCAGCCTTTGATGTTTTGGGAACACATCCCGAACAGCCAAAGGTTATCAGAAAGGAGCTTCTTCAATTAATATGATGAACAACAAGATTACAAAGGTGATCCTCGTGAAAGCCTATTACAAAGCATCTCTTTAAATGCTGAAAAGCAAATGTTTTTTAGACAATAGAATTTTTTCCCAAGACCTGTAAAATATTACTTCAATCTACCAGTTTTCAAGTAATTTTAAGTATGTCCTCATTTCTCACTAAAGACAACCCAAACCTAAGGTCTAAAATAAATTTATAACAAAAGAGCTTCCCAAGAGTCTTTGAACATTTCCACATTCTCATCACAAACCTGGCAAATGTCGTGTATAATCAATTTTAAACAAACAATAATGTTTGTTACACACATATTGGCAGCTTTCAAGTCTCCATTGGCAAGGACAGTTCAGAGATACTATCCGATCACTGGTCAAAACTAGACATCCTACTGCACTAATTCCTATTTAGCTTAACCCACCTGACACTCGAGACTGTTAATGAATATTGCAGTCTGTCATATTGACTTGTATACATAAAAAAAAAAAAGATACTGAACTTTGGGAAGTATACTCTGAATTATATTCTGCATATCAACCTTGGAATCATCCTGTCTTATCATACATTTATGTCACTACCAATATTAATATTTAGCACATAGTGTATTTCATCCACTGCTCCAGATCACTGACGGATAGCCAAGTATTAGGGCCATGGAAGTAATCGATTTGATGGGTCAGTGGCTGAGAATGAAAATTTTTTTTAAAAAGTAATCCTTAAATATAACCTACAAATTTTTTTTAACCGTTTTTTGTCAAAACAAAACTTCAGGACCTTTCCATTTTGGATCAAAAAGGGTTGTTTCTCTTTTTTTTTGGTGACTGCTGAAGGTCTGCTCCAAGAGCAACAGATATAAAAGGTATGGTAAGAGCCTTGCTCAATTCAGCAGCTTGAGCAGACCTTGTGCCATGCAGATGTGCTACATTGGTGCATCACCGTGGCCACACTGGTGTCTCTATGGACACAGTCCCTGAGCAGAAATTACTGTCACCTGCCACAATCCATGAGTGAATGGAAAGCCAGGGCTTTGCTTCCCTGATGAGAACACCTGAGGAACTCAGCAAGAATAAATCAATAGGGATGAACAGATATTATTCCAAGAGCTTGTAGACTGCATTAGAAAAACGTTAGCCCATCAGAAGCTTTAAGGAATCCTACTAGTTCTACAGCAAAAATAGAACTTCTTATTAAATACTTTGACATCAATATAGTTGTAAACTCCCATCAGAAGCTTTAAGGAATCCTACTAGTTCTACAGCAAAAATAGAACTTCTTATTAAATACTTTGACATCAGTAAGTTGTAAATTATTTCCCCTAGGGATATTACTGAGGGTAAATCAGAGCTGGTTTAGATGGAACTCTCAAGCTATTTGTGTATTTCTAAGAAATTCAGCCTGTACACCCATGGACCATACAATACGTTACTTAAGAATGAAAATAGCAAATATCTTGGTTACCAAAAGTTGTTTTCCAAACATTAAGTAACTGTAGAGTAAGGTGCCCCTCACTCCCTTTAGTCACATTTTAAATCCTACAACCTCTGCCACCAGGATTTTATCCCAAAATGACTCCAGTTTGATAGAAGCACGAAACTCCAGTGCACTGAGGCACTGCTGCTCTGCCCTATGAGTTACAGGAGTTACAAGCAGCGAGACTGGGGAGGAGGAAAAGCATTTGCTCATGGGTCTCTCTCCCACTTACCCTGTCACCCCTTGGGCAGCACAGTGGGGTGTCCAACAGCCCCACAGTGACCCCTGCTCCCCTTCCTTCCCCTGCCTGGTCTCTTCCTACCCTCCTCTCCTTCCCACCTTTTCTCCCCACTCCTCTTTTCCCCCCCTCATATTATAAGACTTTTCATAGGGTTTTATTATTATTATTATTTTTGTCTGATTTACAGCTGGCACATCATCCCCTGCTGCACTAAATCAACACTTGTGAAAGCAGCGGCCTTCGAGTGACTGACGGGAGCCACTGCTCACAGAAGTGTCAATTTGGTACAGCAGGGGATGGGGTTGCAGCTGCAGAAGGAGAAGAGAGGCCCTATGTTATGATTTCAAATGGTAAAAATGTCATGGGGGAGGGAAGTCTATACAAAATATTTTAAAAGGTGTAGAACAAAGCAAAGGAAGAAGAGGAAGAGTGGGAAAAGGGGTCAGAAAGAGGAAAATGACATTCCACAATTGAACAAAATCACCAGTGAACAAGATACAGGATTTTTTAAGAGGGCACTTGCAAGTTAAAAACAAGTCATGTGCCATGGCAGGAGGGGTTGGAACTAAAGGATCTTTGAGGTCCCCTTCCAACCCAAACCATTCTATGATTCTGTGATATCATAAAATATAAACCTGCTAGTAGTATCCTTCTGCTTTGGGGCTGGAAGTCTGGCTTACTAAATTATCATCTTAACTATGTCTGGGAGAGGCTGGGATGTGCTTCTAAGCATAAACACTGCACATAAAAAGGAAGTTATTTCACAGAGGGCTGGATTTTAAGAGATTATTTCAAGTAGAAGACTGAGAATCCTGTGTTCAGAAATTAGAATCAGCAAAAGTGAACAGCAATTCCATGTAGTAAGCTTGGACACTCCCCAATCTAGCACTGTTTAGACGCCCCCCTTTGAAAGTAGGTACTTATTTTGAAAGTTAAAAGGAAAATAAACCAAAAGACGGGTCAAGGGAGGTTCTCCTCCCCCTCTACTCTGCCCAAATAAGGATGCATATGAAGTACCCTGTCCAGTTCTGGGATCCCCAGTTTAAGAGAGACAAGGAACTACTGGAGAGAGTACAATGGAGGGCTACAAAAGGACAGGGGAGTCTCTTTTACAAGGAAAGGTGGAGAGAGCTGGATCTGTTTAGCCTGGAGGAGAGAAGACTGAGAGGGGACCTTATCAATGCTTATAAATACCTAAAAGGCATGTGTCAAGAGGATGGATCCAGTCTCTTTTCAGTGGTGCCCAGTGATAGGACAAGGGGCAATAGGCACAAACTAGAACACAGGAAGTTCTACCTAAATATAAGGAAAAATGCCTTTACTGTGAGGGTGACGGAGCACTGGGATAGGCTGCCCGGAGAATTGTGAAGTCTCTTTCTCTGGAGACTTTCAAAACTTGCCTGGACACGTTCCTGTGGAACCTGCTCTAGGCAAATGGCTTTAGCAGAGGGATTGGACTAGATGATCCCCAGGGGTCCCTTCCAACCCCTAACATTCTGTTATTCTGTCATTTAATATGCACCCTACTGTAATGCCTCTCTCTTCCTGTTCTGACCTTATCCAGCCCCTACACTATTCCTAATGGGAACTTTCAACATACTACATCAAAAGGCAGATAAAGACACAGATGAGAATCAGGGAAAAATTTGGCATGGACACATGTAAAGAACAGAGTATCATGTCTGCAGCTGGTCTAGGAATATAACATTACTCATTTATCAAAGACTTTTTGGAAGGAGCATATTTACAGGACAGGTTTCAAATGTGTCTCGAAACACTTCACCATGAGAATTCATTACTCCTCTTATATCCATTTCATTTTGCAAAGTAAACTGTACTGTTCTTCAGCTCCCATCCCTATTCTGTTGCACATCTAGCACTGATGACTCTTTGTTGATACTCCCATTTGACTCCATGCTCATGTTCATAATAAGTCCTGAAAGGATGCAAATATCCTCTTCTTCCTAATTTGTTAAATTAAAACACAAGTATAAAAAGGGCCACAAAACCCCCAACCACCAACTATATCAATATTGAAGTCAATATTCAACGTCTACTAGCTTAGGTACATGGTCTTGTTTGTCTCTAGTGGTTAGACTAGCAATACAAATAGCAGACTAACTGTTAAATAAAGAACTCTTTTGTTCAGTTGATAGAGCCATTGCGTGCTAAAGAAGCCATGTTTAGGTTCTAGCAAGATTAACATTATGTCATCCCACTATATGGTATCAACATATTGATTTACCAGTCTAATTGCATAGCATTCTTCAGTCTTGTTTTAACCATATGCAAAGAGACACCCACCCCACCCCCCCCAGATCAAGCACAGTTAAGCTTGTTGCAGGCTCAGCCTATATAAAACATATGATATGCAGAAACAAGAGCAAAAGATGGCCCATGTGCATGTTAGGCAGTTCATCAATTCCAATACATCTTCTCTAATCCTAGAGTTCTTGCAGCCAATCCTAACATAATTGAAAAATTCTCTATGAACAAATGTAAAAGTACAAGACTGACATTAAGCAAATTAATCATTATCAAATTGATCTGTGCCCTTTTCATTCACCTTCCTCAGTTGGTCGGTACTTAGTTAGCTCATGTGTATATCAAATTACATTAATGTCTCAGACCATCTTCAGAAAGTGTCTGAACAGTATGCACAATGAGACTACCAAAGACAAAGACCTGTTCTCCTCCAGCCAAATTCCTCTGTCTTTTGCAAGATCTACAGTGTTTCAATGAAAAGCAACAGGGTAAGAACAGCCACTCCTCAGCATTAAACGTGCCTTCAGGTTTTAAAAAAAGACAGACAGACAAACAGGCAGGACATCTTTTCCTTCTACCTTTACATAAATCACCTATTCAATGTAAACACAGATGGACTGTAAAGCCCCACTTTTTAAAAATGGGACTATTTTTCTACAGTCACTTATTCTTTCTCCAGTTTACAGATTTTTCTTCCCTTAAACTAGTGGCAAAATACTACTGCTTGTTTAGCAGCAAGGGTCAGCTCAACTGTTCCTGGTCCCCTAGGGCTGAAGTTTTGCTCTAGAGCTGCTCTTGTACTCTGTCACTCTGGATTAACAGCTGATAGATAAGAGACTTGTCATAATGCTTGAGAGATGAACCACATCTACACAAGGACTCAAACACTTCAGTAATCCCTGCTTTGAATGGGATGCAATAACAACTGCAACAGCACTCAGTTCTGTCAAAAGGTCTTGTGTGGGTAATGGTGTTGGGTTTGGTTACTTATTTACATTGGTGACAAGCATCGGCTTCGCTTACTGTGACAAAAGACAGATGCTCGTCGCGGTGTTTATGGCACACGGATGCCATACTGGTGGGCACAATACAAAAGAGTCCAAACAGAGCAGGAAAACACATTTTGGCTTTGGGTGGTACCAGTGTACCCCGCTAGCAGAATAGATCAAGATAAGAAAATATGGCTAAGCTAATAACATGCTCTAGGACAGTAGTTACTGCAGTTGTTAATGCTGTCATGGCTGAACTTCTGGCCTGCTTTCTACAAGTCTTTATTCACACAGGCTTACATCTCAGATAGAAAACCGGTAGCAACTATCCAAAAATTTCCTCCCACAAGAAAACTTTCCTCCACCAAAAATCTAATTATAAATATTCCAAAAAGATTTATCAATCTGAATGATTGTATCACTGGTTGAATTCCGGGAATTTTGAAACAACTGATTTGTTAAAAATCAGAATTCACAGTTTTTAATAACTGTCCTTTACACATTTATCCATGACTATCCATTCCAAAGTAGCCCAAAATTACAAAAATATAGCCAAGTGTATGCTTGCTTTTACAGGACTACCACAGTACATTTCCCACTCTTGGGATTTAACTTGTGAAGATTGACATTGGTCACTATGCTATTTGGGGTGTTAGTTTGGAGGACATCCAAGAGCTGGATTTGGTGGCAGAGGACATCAGCAAAGGGCCACCTGAAGCTATGTCCATCTCACAGTCCCCTCCTGCCCTGCTCTCCCACCAGCCACAACGTTTGTTGCTCCCAGATCGCTCTACAGAGATACTAGGATCTGATCTGCCGTTTAACTAAAATCACAGAATTTCTCACCAGCCCAAATTCATGGTAGGACACAGTCCACTGCAATAGTCTCAGACGCTTCGTTGTCCCATAAATGCTTCTTTTCAAACACAAAGGGAGGGGGAAAACATTAACATCCATTAATTCTTAGCAAAACGACAATTGTGAAAGTGGAGCAAATATTTATTTTTCTCCCAAATGTGTTGTTATGGAAACAGCTGCAGGATGCTGTTTGCTCTGCCGTGCCGTGCCAAGGCTTCGGCGCCACGAGGCACCCTGTGCTTTGGCAGAGCAGCCCCAAGCCAGGCAGCCCTTGGCACACAGCAAGGGTAGCACTCAACAGAAGACTGACATGCGCTGAAACAAGCTATTGGTGAAGCAAATGGGGAAAGTAGCACTAATTCCCAGGAAGCTACTGCAATTTATGCTAGAGCAATGCTGACCTACTTCGTTTGTAAGTGGCAAGTTATCGTGTTAATTTGCTCAAAATCACAGATTGTTCTCTACGGAGGGATGAAAAGCAAAATCCATCATTTCCACTGAGAGGGAAAAACTCCCAAAATGAGACAATTCACTGCTTGTCACTGCAGGTGTATTTTCTTCTCCTAGGACAAACAGATGACCAGTAGGTATTTAGTTAGGTGTGCATGCAATGATAATAACTGGAGCCGGCATCCCTTCGCAAGCTGTTCCTGGGAGACATTCTAGCCTGCAAAGACCCCTATGCTGCCTGAGAGCTGCTGAAGCTGAGCTGAGCCAACCTCGTCCCACCCATGGCCGCAGGATCCTCCCTCAGTGAAGGGCTATAGTGAAGCAATATTTGGTGACTTCTATAGGGCTGTTATCCAGGTTTTAGTAACCAGTTAGTCTAGAAGCATTTCCCCCCTCAAAGTGTATTTGTTCTTACAAAACTTAAACAGATGTGGTAAAAAGCAAACAAGAAAATCCAATAAACTCTACAACTTTCTCGTTTTGCTTATAACAAATCATTACTTAATCTTTTATTATTATTTTTTAAAATTGTTTTGCCTCTGTAATTGCAATTAACTGTTTTCAGATTTATATCGTTACTGTATCTGTATAGTAAACACAGTACATACATACATGAGCATATTCAGCTATTATTCAGATGGAGGAGTGGAAGAATTCCTTAAAAAAAAAATAAAAAAAATCAATATTTCATTCCAATTATAAAAGAAACCAAATCTTCAAACACTGAAGTACAATGTAGCTACCCTAGAGAATAGATTTGGTTTTCTGACCAGCAGTAATAGTTCGTAATTGAACAGCTGCAGAAAAGAGAGGAAACAAACATACCAACAAATTAGTTTTCAAGCCTATGTTCACGGCAAATTTTCTACTTTATTGTGCTTTTGATGGCAATATGATAAACAGAGTTCCTCACTCACTTCTGTGATCTTCTACAAAACAGATTACAATGCTCCATAGAAGTTTAATCTATTATATTGTATAATCCCTCACTCATCAGAGCAAATTAAGCACGTAGTCCAAGCATTTGAAGAACTGAAGTCTATTCAAAACTGTTAGAAGTGTTAGAGTCCATGTATTAATTCATTTATTACACAGATAAAATCCTTTCTGAAAAAATTCTGTTATGTTTTGATTAAAGAATGGTACCTTTTTGCTTGTTTTTTAAAGTGCCTCCGTCATTATTAGTATTGTAAGCAAGGTATTAGTCAAAGGGACAAGGCAAAATTTTAATCATACCTATTTTAGAAGTCACATCCCTATTTGTGTATTTTCAGGGAGAATGGAAGGAAATATCATAAAATATGAATTTAATTTATATATGTGTATGTGCATCTATCTATATTGGTATAGTCTTCTACTGCTGAAGTCATAAATGTTTTAATGCATTGCCTGTGTTTGTTCGTTTCACATTTTCATGGAAGGAAGAAAAAGAAGGTTCTTAACTGCGGTACAAAGAAAGATGGTCTAATACCAAAAGATCCAATTAAAATAATAGGCCCATTTATTTCAGTAGGATTTCACACGTACAAGAGAAATGCTAACCCTTGGGAGAATGTTCTCAGCTCATTTAACAATATATGTTTCCTCCAATATGAAAACTTTAGCTTTTGCATTATAAGATCATTGCTAACGAGGAACACGTATATATCTCCTAAGTAGACGGAAACGCGAATGTGGGAAGAATGATAATAGTTCTTTATCCATAATGCACTCATCTCAGGATATACATGCATCTGTTTTGTACTCACGCTGGGTAGCTTTTTTTTTCCTCTCCACATTTAATACACACACTCAAGAAAGGCTCTGTGCTCTGAAAGACAATAAAAAGATTAGTAAAGAACTAAGAGAGACCAGTCAGGAAAAAAAACTATGAAGGGAAACAAAAAGAAAGAATTGGTATTCCGTATCCATGACTGTCAAAACATTTTAAAGAGTAGCTGGCGTACAGCTTTTTTTCCACCAGCCAAAAAAACCCAATCCCCTCCTAGAGTGAAGTGCAGTCCGGGCTTCCCCTGGGGCCCGGGGCAGTGAGCGGCAGCAGGGAGGTGGGTCAGAGCTGCGCAGGTACCAGGAGGCTCCCTGGTCTCTGTCACCAGCCTAAGGCACGCTACCACCTCTGAAATCTGCAGCTCAGGAGGGGCTGTCATCCTCCTTAGTGTCTGGGCAGAGGAGTCTGGATGGCTGTGAAATAGAAAGGCCAAAATTATTGGGTCATTCAGAGCACACTCACGTTTTTGAGTACCTGAAAACAATTCTAATCAGAGGTGAGTGTTTCAGGGTATGACTGGTTTTATTGGCAGTTAAAGATATTTGGGATTGGGATCTGATGTTAGTGAACGATTTCTAACATCTGGGAATTTTAACGTTACTGTTAAGTCACATTATAAATTTCCTTGTTTTATTAGTACTTAATTTTCTCTGTTTTGTAACAGAAAGTTCAAAATTGACCAGTCAAGCTATTAATGGGGGAAGATTTATCTTTGTAGATCACTTTCCACTGACTGTCAGCACACAAATATTTCTACCTAACCATGAGGACAAATATAACACTAAAGATTAAAAAGACCAAATCCCTAAATGCATTAAAGCAATAATCTCAAATTACAGATACAGTCCTACAGTCAAAATGTCAAAATTATGTCCATCCAATTCAAGATGGAAACACGAATGATGTGATTAGGCATTTCATAAAGCATACATAAGGGACAGACCTTTAGGAAAAACTTGGTCTCTGAATACTTTTTTTCCTGCAATACAGTACCTGCAAGCCTAGAACTAAAGCTTACACGTCTTGTATATTTGATTGACTCCATAAGGTTTTCATCTAAATTCAAAATATAACTGTGTTTAGATATATTTGAACATTTTATTGCATTTAGTTATGAGATATGAATTTTTCCTGAGAGAACCTGGGGCACAGAACATTGCCAGATCATTCCAAACAAGTTAATTCTGAAATGGGCTTGAATCAATAACACAAAAGAGGCAGTAAAGCCAATTTTTACAGTAGTCACGGTTGCATAAAATAATATCAAGGCAGTCAGATTGAAAGCTCCCTGCATCACAAATATAATTTGCAACCAACTCTAAGCACAAAGAGGAAATAGACAGATAGGTGGAAGACATAGATAAAAACAAATGATAGATACTAGGACAAAAGGAACTGGTGGTAAAGAAAGAATGCAGAGTAATTGCCATTCAATACAGTGTGAAAAAAGCAAACAAGTACGCCATGTAAGTAATTCAAGGTAAATAGAACTCTTTTCTTTCATTTAAGCTTTAAAATGGTTATGAAAAGCCTCTCTTTTCACTCTATCTGTAAGGCATAGACAGACAGGGGATGAATGTATAAATATGTCACCACAATACTTGGCTTTTAATGAAAATGGATTTTTAATGATCCAAAAAGCTACATTTCTCTCTGACTTGCTCCATTTCCAGACTATCAGCAGGAAGTAGGTACAGCAAATGCACTTGTTTTCCATGTCCTTCACTAAATCCCAGGATGACTGAGCATCCAAGTACTGTAAAAAAAAAAAAAAAAAGAAAGAAAAGAGTTGCCATTATGCAGAGACAGAGAAGCTGCACGTCTTTCATTGTTTTTATTGAACTTTCAGAGCTCTGTGACACCACTGTGCCTTCTCCCACGACAGACCCTGGCGCAGGTTACCTTGCACTCCGTATGCATCAATAAAGGAAGAGGCGCAGCAATGTGCCTTCCTGTTGTTCTCTGCCTCAAGGACACTTGTTCGACGTGCGCCATTCCTCCCACTCCCCAAAGCAGGCACATTGTGTTGAAGTGCTGCCTGTGAAACTCTGAGCACACAAATACTGGAGGACTTAGTTCGCAAATGAAGAAAAGTCACAAGGGGGAAAGAGGCTGATGCAATCTGTTATCCTTCTTGCTGTCAGGACACAAAGAGTTCTTCTTTCCAATGTTAAAGTTCCTATTTCAGTCAGTAATAAACAAAAATGGCACTGGAAAACGTGCAGTAATGCACCAGGTAGTATAAGTAACTTTTTTTTTCCTGTTTGTTCAGCATCATTAGAGAATAAAGGGACATTTTCCTTGCTTTACCTACATCCATGACATTTCATCTACAAATCTTACTAATTTCTTGTAAGGTAGGTCCATAGATGAGAACTGTAATATAGTTCTCATAAAACCAAGGTAGCATTTAAAATGGGCTGGGACTCCTGTATTCATTTCATGTTCAATACATCTCCCATAAGCTTTGTGCAACGTATGTCACTTGAAGAAAAAAAAACATCTCCATGTTTATTTCCCGTGTTAGCATTTTAATACTTCATTCAAATATTAGAAGACATAGAAGGAATGAAAAACAAGAATAACACTGATGAAAAAGATAATGACTGTGAGGTGCCATACAATTAGTTAACAAATGCTCAAAGGCATAGAGCGTCATGAAGGGCTCCACAGTAACAGAATCAAATATCTGCATACCATTTCCTTTACCTTAAAAAAAAAAAAAAAATTCCCATTTGGAATGCAGTCCCAAACTTACTTTTTGTTCCATTTTGTTCCATTTTGTCTGCTGTTCTTATTCAGAGTCTCTGCCAATTAATATTTACCAAATGTCTCTCCCTTCTTCATTTAAATCCATTCAAAAACTACATCTGTTTCATGAGACCTATGTGTGCTTCTGACAGCTGGTATTTGAGAAAAAACAAGGCAAAGTACTTAAAAATCCTAACTAACTGTTTTAATCTGGAATCAAGAAAGACAGGGCTAAGATTAGCTCTGCTAGTACAAGACATTAGCAAAGCACATGGAGGTACGCCAGGGACACGGGACATAGATGTATGGTGCATGGGCTGGGAAGGAGACCACACATCCAGACAGGAACACAGAGCTGCATCTGGTAAATGAGAAGTTTTCAGACCCTCTGCAGCCCTAAGACCAGGCCAGTGCACACCCCAAAGCATCCTGTGCATCCTCCCCAAACAGTCCCCAGCTGTGTTTGGGAAGGATGCACAGGATGGGCACTAACTGCCGCCCAAGACACTGGGTCATGGTGCAGATGCTGCAGGAGGATGCAGCAGCAGGGCAGAGGCAAGTAAGAGGCATTGGCCTGACCTGCAGCCCAGCCAAGGGCAAGCACCAGCAGCGTGGGAGCAGCCAGTGGCTCCTCAGCAGCATCACTAACAGCTGGGCTGCCTACAGCTTCATGTCAGCTCTGAGTTTTTCTGATGTCTTAACAAAGCTTTCCCATCAGGCACGTGTAACATCTTCCTCATGTTCAGTAAAGCCGAGCAATTAGGTAGTATTTATGTAGCTGTACTTCAAGAAATGTAGTGTCTTAGAAGCTCTGCCCCACACCATCAAACATGGTTGAAATGCAGCAATGCATTCAACAGTCAGTGGGTGCCCTGGAGACACCAGTGTGGCCATATCCACCTCACTCCTCTAGAAAACAAAGCGGCGGGGCAGAACCTGTAAGAGCACCACAAAAGATCAAGCTTCAAAGTAACAGGCCAGTTAAGAAAAGAGCTTCAAAAACCCAGCAATAGCTACAGGATGCAGCAAAAGTTGATGCACAGACATTTAGAGCCACTTGCCAAAGTACAGATTTACTCCAAGCTTCACTTGAAATAAATTTGTTATCAGCGCTTCTGGAAGGAACCAGATTTGCCCTAAAAGGCTGGACTAGACTCTTACATTCATTTGCTAATACACAACTTAAAGCATTTTATACAGGACTATTTTTGTTTCATTTTATATAGCAATTCTTCCGGATTATCTAGGTAAGAGACAATTGCACAAAGGTAGGTAAGCCTTGTTAGAAAGTATTCCAAATAAGGGGAAAGATAACATCCAACTTGTCTCTAAAACACACAGAGAACATCACAAGTCTGTGTGTTGTAAATGCAGAGGTACTCTGCCTAGGACTCTTTAAATAGAATTTGTGGAGGAAGAGACTGAAGTTTTCCAGCTCTTTGAAGTAGGTTCCTTCAATACAGTCATTCCCATATTTCCAATTGTGTTTTTTTTTACTGTCCTCACATGTTTTGCAGAACCAGAATGCCTCCAGTCTGTAGGCATTAAGAAACTGGTCTTACTGGAGCAGATGTACAGCTGTAAGTCTGTCCTCTATGGAAGTCAGCAGAGTCCCAAGGCCAGAGATGCTTGGTGGGTGTGGCCAGATGCTAGTGCAAACCCAGGGACTGTGATGTGACCCTGATCGTCAGAGGTTCATGGTCATTTCTGCATTACTTCAAAGATACCTCCACACCAGAACACCCTTATATACGGTCCAAGTCACTGTACAATACCTCATACAAACTAACTTCTAACATGCTGCTTTCAAGCTAACAGACACCATCCAAAGAATTCATGACATTAAAGACATTTTAATGTGTTTTCAAGTGCCTTCTTTAAATGTTATCATTTCTCTAAAGCAGGGGTCCTCAAACTACGGCCCGCAGGCTGGATACGGCATTCTTTTTCCTGTTTTTTGTGCACTACTACAAATAAAATATGTGCAGTGTGCATAGGAATTCGTTCATTTTTTTCCAAACTATAGTCCGGCCCCTGACAGTGTCTGAGGGACAGTGCACCGGCCCCCTGTTTAAAAAGTTTGAGGACCCCTGCTCTAAAGCAATACTTCCTACGCTTGAGTCATATTTGTTAACTCGGCATTAAAATACACCCCTTTCTCACTAACAGTCTTTTAAGAGTTATTTTAGCACAAATTAAGTGTGGGGTTAATTGCAGATGCAGATAGCTCACATGTTCTATGTTTTAAACATTTCAGAGAATGCAAGTTAAATAATCACGGAATCAGCCTAAATTTAAAGTTAATTTTCACTGACCTAAATTATTTTGAATGTGAAAGACAAGTCAACCAAACTAAGAGAAACAAGAGCAACCATCCACCACGGATAGCACTAATAACTGTCAAAAAGCTAAAATTTTTCTTCATCCACCAGTCACGACAAGAAATCACTTCAGGTAAGAAACAGCACTGTTCCTGCCTATATTGCACACACTCTCCTTTTCCTCCTTTTATCTTTACTCTTTCAATCTGCCCATCTTTCTCACTCCCCACGTTCTGTCTGATCTCTGCTTCTCTTCTTTCCAAGCCCAGCTGCGTTCCTGCAGCACAACTGCGCGGAGGGCAGCTCAGCCCTTGCACCAGCCGGTCACCCAGCTAGCTGTGCACCCATCCCTGCAAAGCCAGGCTAAGCCCAGGATCACTCCAATGTCACCATAGGCAGAACTCATTCTCGTCCTGCTTTTGAAGTACACGCCAATGATTGTCAGTTCAAAACTCAGCCTTTCTTTCCACCCTCAGAAATTAATTCTTTTTAAACTTTTAAATTAGTTTCTCAGATGAATTTGTCAGCTGAGAGTGATTTCTTTCTGCTTTATTTTTTTAGTCTATGGATTGTTGGAGAGAGAATTATCTTCAAATACCTGCAGTTTTCAGTCCCCAGCTATTAGCTCAGTGGTGACTAGTTCAGTCATTTTGCAGTCTCTGATTATACTAAGCATAGGCAGATATGCTACTGACACCCACGTGGACAAATGTAAAGGAATGCTAGCAATTTCAAATGAAATCGGTTTTCTTTTTTAATAGTTAGGTGTTATTACCAGTGTTAAAGCAGCTCGTAAGTGCCTGATGCCATTCTTAAAAATTTACGTCTCCTTTTTATTTTCAAAATGCTTCTTACCTCCCTATTGCTGTGAAAACTTGACTGTATATATCAACTCTCTTACTAAATGCTTTAAAAGCTAAACAAGGTAGTAAAAAGCAGCAAATATTTCCTCCTACTTTTCATCTATACTTGTCTTCAAAATTATGTGAATATATTTGGTGTATCTTTGGGTATTTTTGAAAAGAATATTTAGACAGCAATGACATACAACGTTTCCCAACCTTTACAATACTGCTTTTATACATACCTGTAATACCAGCCCCAATTAAGTCCTGAGAATACACCTCAGTACAACCTGCCTAAATCATACTTTTGGGAAAATATAGATGAAGGTCTGGACTTCCAGCTGCAGTAAGGCAAAAGAGATCATAATCATAATCCAAAGAATCCTAACTAGAATTTTTTTTTAAACACTTCTTTAAGAGTTTGAAACAGTAGTAGTTATATCCACAACTAAGATATTTTTATTACAATCTAGCAAAATCAAGGCTGTAACAGTGATTAATTTTTTTTAATAACCTCGGTGCTTCAAGACTTCTGATCCTAATGGGGCAATCATGCATCACTGTTGTGTTCCAGCAGAACTATTAGTCTCTGTGCTGTGTTAGCGTAATTGCAGTCTAATGGTTTACACTATCATAATAGCACTAAATATTTTACTAAACAGAGTACAGTATCTAAAAAGCAATTCAAACTGTTCCAGGCTTTAAGATTGTACATTCAAAGCTGAAAAAAAATCTGTTCCTTTTTTCTCTGAATTAAGAGTAACAAAGATACTAAAATCAGTTTCTTGTTTGTCTTCTTAATAAGTTGAGTAAAATGTAATATTAGAAGCAGAGATTAAAAATTACAGCATAAAAGGACCTAGTAAAATATGAAAAACATTCTGTGGTGTTTTGATGCTCTGATTTAGCAGGCTGGCTTGATTCAAATTGTCAGGTTATCAAAGGATATAGAATGACTCTAATCAGAATCTAATTTAGTTTTTAATCATTCCAGAATTTGATTATTTACTTTAATAAAAGTTTAAATAAAAAACACGCACCATGCAAGTGTAGCGTATCATAAAGAATTATCTAAGCAGCTCTACATTTGTCACAAACAACATCAGCAAAGTTGCTAATATACCAGGAAGCCACCGCAGTGCATCTTGCTCAAGAAGGCCCTACCTAGCTTGGCTGGGCTTTGCGATGACCACAAACAGTGAGGTTACACACCAGTAGCCCACTGAGGATCTAAGCGCGTAGATCCTTCACACATTCAGAACATTCTTATTCACAAAAATAACTCGATGAACTAAAACTATCTACGTAAGGAAGGACCTCGAATCCAAGTAAGGATTTGCTAAATCTTGCCGTCAACGTACAATAGCCTTAACCGCACCCCGTCACGCACGTGGCCTTACTCCCTTGGACCAAAAGCCAAAAAACTTCTGTAACTCCAGAAGGCCTCCTAAAGTTAACACCAGAGGTGCTCAAAGATGCCTTCAGAAGTCCTGAAATTTATTTTTTAAAATCCACTTTGTCTAAAGCTAACTTATACTTCATTGTATTCACTATTTTGATACAACAATCCTATTTTTCTAATTTCTAGCTGAAACATTAATTTACAATGTTTTTCAAAAACAGTTTTGCTGGAACAGAAACTCTTTTTTTCCCCTAAAAATCAGCACATTTTGTTCAAAAAGGGTCTTCTGAATTTGAGCTAGAACACCAGGGTTTTTTCCAAAATTTTGTTTCCTACTGGCATTTTCTACGACATTGACTGGCTAAAAAAAAATACAGAGGAAAAAAGATTATGTTTTTACTGTTTACAGAGCATTTTGCATATCTTTTAACTCCTTGATCTAGGTACTGCCAAGATCTAAGGTCACTTCTTACCTGGAGAATAAATTTATTCTTTTAAAACAAAATAAAACAAAGCTTGACTTTTAAGTCTCACAGGAACAATTTGAAAAAAATTCAAATGTAAAACACATAAAATAAGTAATGTTGTGCTAAATCTCTGAGCATGCTCAAAGGTGCCAATAACAAGAACTGTTTATTGCTCACACAGCAAGTGCAAACCTGTAAAGATAGCACTTTTTTTTTCTAACATTGAATGGGTCCGTAACCAAGCCCTGCTCAGGCATACAAGCATCTCTTCAGCAACAAACACTCCCACAGGGTTCAATATTCTACTACATCAAAAATAAGTAAATAAAAGCGTTTGCTAAGGGAAAATGTTACTTAAGCTAAACTTCTCCCATAAAATATCTATTTTGCAAAGAACATTGAAAATGTACTTTGGGCTTTTGTTTCCATTTGGATTAAGAAGTAGTCTTTAAAAACACAGATAAAACCAATAGGGTAGAAAATCTGTTTTCTAGAGATCTCTGAAAGGATTTATTAATGCAGTATACAGACATAACCTGTTACTCTTAGATAATTACCCTACATAATAGTCTAATTTCATTTAGAAGTTTAATTTTAATTTACAGTTTAATTCTCCTACTTAGGGTAAACCTGTCACCTGTGTCACTTTGTGGCTCATAATTGTAATCCGCATTTAATTATTTACTTCAAGGGAGCATTTTAATTATACATGTTACTATGTGTCTAAAGTAACTTATACTTGAGGGTAGTGAAAATTCATACAGTAGAGTGTTCACCTAAATTTCCACTAGCCATAACTCTCAGCACAGTTGTCTCAGCTACAGAGACTACTCTTCAGTCTGCAGAGCAGCGTAATTTACCCTGTCTGGAGGGTGACCACATCTGAGGTGCCTGAAAACGAGCAGGACCACCAGTGTACACCTGGCTTGGGTTAACATCAGCAATATCTGCAAGGCTCCCTGCTGAAATATAAATGAGAAGATAATATAACTTCTCACCTCTACATTTGACCCTGCAAATAATCCTTGGACACAGGTGCATATATAAAATTGGCTCCAGGGCAAGGCCAACACTGTACCCTGGCTCCGTGGTGGTCAGTAATGGAGGTCCAAGGTCCAGTAGAGAGGCACAGAGCACAAGCCTTTCTCTGGTTTATTTCTCCAAATTTGAGCAACCGGTGATTTGTGCATCTCTTAAGATGAGGGCTGCGTGTCAGCTGTGATTTTTAATAGCCATCAGCCGACCAATCTTCTATGAACTAATCTAATATCTTTGCAATCTGTTTATATTTTTAGCTTCCAAAGTATTACATGACAGTGAGCTCCATCATTTAATATATTCCTTTAAAAAAAAAACAAAAAACAACAACCACAACAAACCATAAAAATATATTGCTTTGTGTTTGCTTTATATCTGCCAAATTTGTGCATTCGTCTACTATCGCTGGGTCATCTTTTCAGTAATTCTTACTTCCAAAGCAGACATTTCATCATCAAATCAGTGGCAGTACACAACTTCCCTGCACTGCACCAAGCAATATTTTTCACTGTCTGGAGTCCTGTTCAGCCACTTTTAAAAGCGGAAAATATTTTCATTTTTATGTACTGGGCAGAAGAAACCATTTCTACAGACATGCCCAGCCAGAAGGGAGGGTAATGGATGCCCTGTTCCCAGGGTAGCTGGTAGGTGAGTAGGGCTCTCTGCCTGGGGCAGATGTGGCCAAGGTGCTGCCCCGCCTCCTTTGTGAAATACAGAAAAATATATGCCAGAAAGAGTGAAAACCAGGAGTCCAGGTCCTGCAGAAATCCTTTTTTCACCATTAAAACACATTCAATACTCCTGTCTTGCATATCTTGCTTAATGTCCAGAGAGGGGAGCAGCCCCATAGGCAGTCAGGGATGTTTCAAACTGGGATTCTTCCCCAAGATCTTGTGGGGAAGCTGCTTCTGTAAACACCCTCCTACGCAGGAGGAGACACACCAGTGCTGCTTCCCCACCGTCAGACAAGTGCTGGTGGGATTTCTGAGGGACACAGCTCTCCAGCACATTTGGCAGTGGAGGAAGTGGAACATCAGGCACTTGGAAACCACAAGCCACCTGCTTCTAAGGTAAGGGCTTCTCACACTCGTCACTTCATTATTAATGACTTCCAGATCTTCATAAGATGCTTATCTTTTTTTAACAAACAAATGCAGTTGCTGAAGTTGGTTTTGTTTGTTTTAATATTAGGCTAAAAATCCACAGAGCTGCAGATGTGTTCTTTAGTGCCTATCTTTCTGCAGTGATGGCTCTTTGTTCAGAAGCTGTGCCATCACATACAATTTTTATCATTTAGATTGTTCTATTTATTAAACCACATAGCGAAACCTTCCTTTTTCTCTTCCCCCATCCTAAAGAAGTGGCCATGGTAGCCTTTAACCTACAATTTGTCTGCTGCCTCTCATAGTATCCTGAGCATGGCCACAGCCCCTAACAACTGAGAGCATTCAGCACCTTCCAGCACAGAGCATACCATGTTTCCCATCTGAAATTGCTTACCTCATCAGTCACTAAAGGACCAGTTTAGAAGTCATTAAAAATAATGAGAACACTGGCACTTCTCCCAGCAATAATGGCACTGGATTCTGTGTTACTTTTCTACTTTAAGACATTTGTATATATCCACAAATCATTTAACTCTTATCTTTGTACTAGCTTTAATGATACTAATGGCTGCTGAAACTGTGGGCTTTTTATTCTGCATTTTATTTAAATAAGCTTCTGCCCACTCTATCATAAAATGACACAAACACTTACACAGCATATTGCATCACAAAGGCCCCAAAGCGTTTACCAGGATCACCATATCCATCACTAAAATGCAAGCTCTTCTCAGTCAATAAACACTTCAGCTGACAAAGTCATAAGAGAGTTTTCAGAAGGAAAACTGAAGAGTAACAAATCCAATTTGTCCGAAACAAATTTGGAACCAGTACAGTGGATAGAGTCTCACAAGGTTCTGCATTTTCATCCCCATCTGTATCTACTGCTGCATTTTTCCTCCTAGCACCATGCAAAAAGACTAACTCCATATTAACTGGGTAACAACATCACTCCTGCAGGGTCTGTATTTTACGAGCTTTGACAAGATAATGAGCCCTCAGTAATATGCTGCAGGCCATCACAAAATGCAGCTTTTAAGAGTTTCATTAATCCCTTCAAAAGAGAAAATACTGATTTTGGGGAAATGCATATTAGAACTTTAAAACCCTAACCCTTAATTTTCAAGGTCTGGCTTAGCACTAATGCAAAATTTCTCATTGCTATACTTTTCCTGATAAGAACATATATGACTTGCGTGCTTTGAAATAAGTAACAGTAACAGAAATCTGAAAAAAAAAAAACCTTCCATAGATATATGCATTTAATTACTCTAGGCATACATTCAAACTGTACATTAAAAACAGACCTGTTCACAGGACAGACTCAAAAGTCATAGGCCCAGAACATCTGCGCAGCAAGTGTGATATTTCAGGCCCCTGGAAATTAATCACAGTATATAATGTGACACACACATTTTGATATCACCTACTCAGATGGGATGTCTCTAAGATGCAAAAGAGTTGCACTGCAGGAACCCTGGAATTCTATCCACATTGTGAAAAGTCCAGAACCCCTGGACTGATGTCGAAATCCGCATCTTCTTGTCAAAAATCAGTAAGGCTTTGTGTAACTAAACTAACCAATACATCTAGGTGGGAGAATAAACCTAAGGCAGATACAAGTCAAACAGTAATTCAACAAACAACAAAACTGCAAGTACTACATTTAATAAAAAAGTTCCATGAATGCTTCACAAGGTGAATTTTAAAGGTGTTTTGATGTTATTATCAGTGTATGTAAAAGTCTGAAGAGGAGTATTACAGTTGCATAAAAATGAAAGTTTTCCAAAAATTAACCCAAAAGCCTATTTTATTAGGAGAATGAGCCGCCCAGTTATTAAAAATATATATTTTTAGGGCTGTTAAATGTTTAATACTCTTGCAAAGTATTTTCTTTGCATTTATTTTTAAGTGGCGGATAAGGTCTGTTTTTGGAACACATATTGCTTAATGTTCCCATTAGCTAGTGTAGAACCTTTTATCTCAAAATATTTTAGGCCATGTTACGAGTGGTTTACAAAGCCACAAAAAAGAAACCACCCAGCTATCCCTAGCAGTAAACAGAATATCATTAATTTTTCTTCTCTCATCTGTTAGATCAAGGAATTAAATGACAGCAAACTAGCTTCACTATTAACCTTTAAAATATTTACCAAACACCCACCACCTACTGGTGTAAGCTACACAATTTCAGCAATAGGTGAAAACATTCAGGTATCAGGAGTGGTCTCACTATTTTAAGACTCGAGAATGTCCTTAGACAGTAAGGAATAAGAAGTGAAGAACAATGCAAAAATTGATTTGAGGATAATACAGAACAGCAAGGACAAATAAAATTGTGGCAATTTCAGTTTACGAAAACAGAACAACGTTTTTAGAACATAGGGGGACATTTTATATTCTATTTTCTCTTGCAGTAAATGATGAAATGAGGATGATAGTTTTATGATACCTAAAGCTTGCCTATGGCTCATTATCCAAATAATTGATATGAATAAATTGACTAAATCAAGCTAAATGACGGCTAGTTGATCCACAGAAGGTAGACTTATATCAGTGTAAGAAGCTTTCAGATAACTAAACCAGTGCAGAGGTATTTCCTTTTGAACCTTAGAAACAGATTAAAAGACATTTACATTCTCACCTTTAAAAAAAAAAAAAAGGAAGACAAGTAATTCATATTCAAAAACTCATTGAGAAGATTACAGGTGTTCCAGTAGCAGATCTTGCAAGAATCCTGCTTTGGCTTTTTACAAATGTAGGGTAGCACAGGGGATGGCACAGGACTGTTAAAATTAATGGTTAAACAAGCCAGCAGGAACTAAATCCAGACTCATTACATTGGGGGTGGGGTTAGAAATTTAATGCCAGGTAATGCAGGAAAAAAAAATATAAACTCGCTCCTGTTGTTGTATAGTGTCAATGCTGACTAAACCGCAGGTTTAAAATCTGCTCATAGGAGCAATAATCACGTAAAAGCTCTAACTACGCTCCTAGCCTGAACTCTGCTGCAGTGGGAAATGCACACTCTCAGGCTGCACAGAAGCTTCCATTACATGGGAGAAAAAGAAAAAAAAAAAAAAAAAAAGGCAAAAGCAGAGCTTTTTCATTTTAGTGGTAGTTTGTTTTCCATCCTTCTCCTTCCTGCCACCTCAGAGAGCAGCAAACCCAGGCAGACAATACAAACAGATGGAATGTTGCTCTTCATCTGACTGCTCTCTATTTGGTTTTTTTTGTTGGTTTACAAGCATCAAAATAAGAATTCTGCCCAAGACACTGCCTGTGTCACACAGTTCATGTCACTGAGCACTAAGCATTCACTGATGGCTTTAATCAAGCTGATCCTGAACTGTGGCAGACAAGAAAGTACAACTAATGCTCATTATTGACATAAGGACAAGGGGCATGGAGAAGGCTGATGTGTCTCCAAAATACATGGATGCAAGGGCTATCCAGGGAATAGAGAAAAAAGAAAATTACCTCAAAAACATATGAGATATGTTCAAATTCATATTCACACCTACATTAAATACTAATTTTTGTCTTTTTGTTAAACTCAAACCAGATCCCTCCTCTCTCCTGTCAAATCCCTTCAAACATGCCATGTGCAGAAATTAAATTTCTAATGGCCATACGCTTCTAAAAATATAGATACTCGAGCACAGCAACTATTCTTTCTATTTCTCAAAGCCACTCATTGCATGCCCCAAGACGGGCAACGAAGCAGGTGAAGCGTCTAGAGCACAAGTTCTAGGAGGAGCAGCTCAGGGAACTGGGATTGTTGAGCCTGGTGAAAGGCTCAGAGGAAACCTTATCTCTCTCTACAACTACCTGAAAGGAGGTTGTAGGTCTCTTTTCCCAAGTAACAAGTGATGGGACAAGAGGAAATAGCCTGAAGTTGTGCCAGGAGAGGTTTAGATTGGACATTAGGAATAAAATTTGCACCGAAAGGGTTGTCAAGCCCTGGAACAGGCTTCCCAGGGAAGCAGTTGAGTCACCATCCCTAGAGGTGTTTAAAAGTTGTGTAGATTTGGCACCTAGGGACACGGTTTAGTGGTGGACTTGAGAGCACTGGGTTAACATTTGAACTCAATTATCTTAAAGGTCTTTCCCAACCTAAAGGATTCTATGACCTAACTCAGGTCAAGCTAACTTCCCAAAATATTACACACCAATAGAAACGCCAAGCTAAGAAAGTGCTCAACGCAGAAGACATTTTCAGACAATTAGTTTGGAGGCTTTGCACAATTTAATCAAAAGTTTTAAACTCTGATTGTGCAATTAAACACAGTATACTCTTGCAGTTGCCATTTATCAGACTGCTACCATGTCAAGTAATCTGGCTGACAAAACTGTTTGGTACCTAGGAGTGGAGAAATGAGAAGGATAATGTTCTGTACGAAAGCAGGTCTATCTAACATTTTACAATGCTAAAATTACCCTTGGGACTCGTTCTGATATCTTGTAATTATGCACACGTATCCTGATTTATGGTGCATGTCTCCCAGCTCAAAAAGGTATGCACTCTGCTTCATATCTTGCCCTATTTATGTGTAAAATACTTGAGTCCATAATGTCATAAAAGAGAGGACAGGCTCATTGCACATGTTACTATCGATTTCATGTGAGCATGGGGCATAATCTAACTATCCTTTTCAGCTAAGGATAAATATGCACAATTTAGCCTTAAACAGAGTCAGTGTCAGATCATTTCAACTGCTGCCTTCGAAAAATGTGCCTGTGATGCTAAAGATCTCTGCTGTCCAGCCTCCTTCTAAAGATTGTAGACAGTGTGGCAGAGGAGAGAAAGACAACCAAGCTGGAAAAGGGACAAGAAACATTAGCACCCATGTATGAGGAATACCTAGCAACTTCTGGCCAAACTTGGAAATTCATGTGTGCCTGCACTGCCACTTCCACATTACCCTGCTCTCTCACTGGTCAGCTACAGGAATTAACAAAGAAAAGAGAATCCGTCTTGTCCAAGTGATCACTAGCAAAGGCCAAGGTGGTTGACGGTAAAATAGGTATGTATTTTAATGGTGAAGACTACTGAAAACATCTTAAGTAATAGGTATATACAGCTACTTTTCAGTTACACACTACTTCAAAAGAAGAAAGGATGACCTGGCTTAGACCAAGAGACCTGGCCTTCATTCCCCAAGTCTGCTCTGCAACTCTCACACAACCATGGGCATATGGCTGAAATCCTCTTTGTCTGGAGATGGAAAGCAAAAGAGTGACCAATTAGGTGTTAATAGTTAAAACAGGAAATGTCATAAGTGCAATAGGGTGGCCTTAACTGCTGCCTGTCCAAGGAAGAGCTGGAATTTGCACATGCTACAGGGGATGCAAAGACTGAAGGTCTTCAAACTCTTTCAGCTGTGATGATGCCAAATACTGGTGTCATTAAACATTTGAGTACCTTTTATTTTTACAAGTATCTTCCTTTTTTTTTTTCAGTTGTATACATATTTACTCACACACTTAGCACAAAAGCGGAAGTTATTGCAGTGTTTTTAAAATACTTTTGAATGGGAACATATTAAGGTAAGGTCCAGTTTACCCACGAAATAAATCCATGTTATGACTGACTACCATACTACTTTTCCGAAAGCAATTTACCTTGAAAGCTGAATCCAAGTCTTGCTTCATTCTACAACACAGCTTCAAGTTTCTGTTCTCCAGATCTAACATCTCTGTACTCATTTACTTATTGTTTGGATACAATTAAAAATGTACTAATAAAAAACCCATAATACTACCAATCACTGAAACATAGTTACTAATTCACAGAAGAGACCACAATCAAAACCTGAAAGGTACATAATAACATTAATTATATTTATTTATTTTCAGCCATTACGCATCATTTATACTCTTTCTAGTGGTGGTTCCACCAAATGTTCCTGCATTATGATAGAACTAATTTTTTCCTATTCAGATACAAGTAAGTTTTTCTCCTCCATTCCATATATGAAGTGAGATATGGCTGAGATGAGCATTTTGCCCCACATAAGCAGAAGCCACAAAATTCATGGAAAAGCAGCAAACTAGGCAAGAATTTACAGAGTTCTCATGCTTTTTCAGCAAAGATCACATAAATTTGCAGCCAATTTTATGAATAGCCTAACCAAATAAAAACAAGTGACACTTGTATTTAATAACCTCTTTTGGGAACAATCTGATTTACATAATTCTCACTTTTCATATTTGAAACATTTTTGAAAAAATGAAGTTAATAGGTTTGTTAGTTCAGCATCCATTTTTCAGTTCCAGCATGCATGTTTGTTAGTTTGTTGTTGCTTTTTTCTTAAGGGTCCCTGCATTCCTGCCAAAGTAAGATCATTCTTCTTGGCACCTTATTAACTTTTTTTAATGTTCTCTATTTCAGAGGGCTTATCAGTTTAAATAGGTGAGGGCTCTGCTACACCATCATGCACTACATGTAGCCTAGAAAAAATTTTATTCATCCAAAGTCAATTAGGTGCTGTGACAGTCAGGAGCAAAACTAGACTTCTTAAGACATAATCCAACACTTTAATGACAATCAATGTCTTCCATCCTCTGTAAGTGAGCTCTCTGACTACTATTAATCTTGACAAATGGGAAGCTGAACACTGGACGAGGTGAAGGACTAGACCATGCCTCTGCTGCCAGTGTGATGCTGAACTGAATGCAGAAAAGCAGGAGTGGTAATTTTTGGTTTTAATTATCTTGGTGTGACTAGACCATAGAAATAAAGTTCTCAACATGCTGTTAACACAAATTTATAACCTAGGCACAGAGTGCATTTTTTAAAAAATAAACCAGTTTTTAGAAGACAGAAAGAGACACAACATGCATAAAAGCAGAGAAGAGGGTTTAATTATTTGGGTTTGGTGCAATTGTTTTACAAGATTCTCATCAGCAGAGGAGAAACAGACCAAAAAAAGTCTTGAACTACAGATTTACATAGAAGCAAGGAAGTGTCACAGAAAAGATTGTTCAAGTAGATGATTTAGGAGCTGCCCTTTGTGCATCTGAAAACCCACCTACAGAAAAAGAAAGGTAGAAGCAACCTGAGGTTATACTACACACATTAACAACTTAAAAATAAGTGATGAAAGCAAATTGAAAACACAAAATAAGCTATCACCATGTTCAGAACTATTATTTCTACCTATATTTTATAGGCAAAGTCAAAATACAAGAGCCCTGATTCAGAAAATAGAGAGTATAATGTCATTACTGCTTTCTATCCATCTGGATCCCCAGAGATAAAAGAAGTAGGGCCTAACACAGAAGCTGTATGGACAAAAGAGAGAAGGATGGACATAAGAGAGTCATTTAGCCTCAACAGCGCAAAACTGTCAGGAGTCTACCATTTTTAGCTTGCAAGAGATAGTGCATATTTAGCATCTGAAAAGTCTGGATTTTATAATAAGCACCAGACTCAGACTTGACGTGCAGAGGATATAGTCTCTTTGTAATGCACTCAATAACATGGTACTTGATCAAATAAGAAGAGCCATTTAGACTTTACATATTGAGCAATGGCTGATCCACAAAATACCAGTGTATAGAAAAAGCAAAAGAACACATTACAAAAGGATATCCAGTCCTTCAGATAAGACTTAAAGCAATATATAATATATCCCGGATTAATAACATATTAATAGCTGTGGCAAACTTATACTATTCCCATTTCAATAGCCTGAGCCAAATAGGGAATGCATCTGACTTTATCTTTTCAGAAATTCTACTTTTTAGCAGTTACATTGAATCAGGTCAAGCAGAACCCAAGATACTTTATTTCAAGGCTATTTCAATGGTTAAAGCAGCAATTTGAATAGAAAGCGAGAGTGGTTCTGTTCTCTGTATTTTAATAGTTTAAATAAATGAAACTTATTGAAACTGGTTTCCAGAAACGAACTTGAATCATGCACAAATGTGCTGTTTCAATAAAGAATGAGATCAGCAGTGCAGAAATGAATTACATTAAAAAGCAAAAATATGCCAAATCAAAGATTTAAAACTCCAATCCATCACAGGTGATTCTCCAGTAGCATGTGTTTGTACCCAGAGTACACCTATTGCACACAGAAAGTAGGAAATGAAAAGAAATGCTAATCCCATGCAACGACACAGCTTCACAGAAGCAGCGAAGTGACACACAAGGGTTTCAATCAAGTCCTTAAAAGCAGGCACTGGGCCAAAATGAGACATATCAGGAGGCAAAAGGATTGAGTGAATGGGGAAGGGGGAAGGGGTCCCACCTCCCCCTCCACCCTGCTGTCGGTGCTCCATGAAGCAGCTGCCTGCAGCACCACTGGAACACATGTAGGCAAAATATCGTTGAGAAATTCAGGCACTAGAGGTTACATGGTGGTTCTTCAAAGCATGACATTCTCTCGTTATGTTTCTTTTAATAGACACAGACCCATGAAGGAAAGACCTCGCTGACTGAAGCAGTTTCTCTGCTGATGGCAGAGAAACTATTGGCATAGAGCTGGCAAAATTATAGTAAATTAAAATAGAAAGCTTAGCCATTATCTTTACTTAAATACAAAAGCATACACATACTCTGCTCCCAGAAAAGAGGAAATAAACAGAAAATAGAATTATGTATAACAGCAACTTCTTCTTCAGCTGCATTAGCAGTAATGTTCGTGCAGTCATTGTCTAGTGCTCCCAGGCCAACATACTGGTTCATCATTACACAGGAGTAATGGAAAGAGCCAAAGAAACCAAGCAGCTTTCTGCCATGCTCACACGCTGCTTGCTCAGATCCAGCCTGAGGAGCTGCAGTGACCCGAGGCAGTGCCTACCACCCAGCTACATGCTGCAGAGCCACGCTGGCTGCTTCAAAAAAATCACATGCCCACAGTAAAACCCCAGCCACAGATGCACAACAGATTTAGGAACCCATATTTTATATTTCAAATCAGAACTGTAATCCTCAAAACCCACATCAACTAACCCTGATGATTAAGATTTTAATCCAAAAAACGCTAACTAGGCCCCAGAATTTCCACATCCAGCAGGCATGCCCAGAAACACTTCAACCCCAGCAGCTCTGAGAAATTCAGATCTTCAAGGCCTGAGCTTCATCAGGAACTGCAAACAGTTTCTCCCCTTGACATCTTGCCAGAGGACATCAGTCCCACAGGCAAGCAATATTTTTACCTATACAGGTTCCATACAAAAACGCAGCAGTAAAGGCTTTCCTCCAAATGAATCATCATCATGACTGTGACAGAAGTAGTGTATCTTGCACTTTTCCAAACAATTCTTTTCTGCTGCTATGTACAGAAATCAGATGCCTATTTCAGGAAAGTGGAATAAACCTACAAGGTGGGATAAGAACTTGATGACCAGACATTGCAATTGCTCACACTCTGGCTGTAAATTCCCCTTACAAACCTACGCCTAACTTGAGTGGCAGCTCATTCTGTGTCTGGAGTGAAGGAAAGGGGAACAATTATACTATCTCAAATCATCATTATTGTTTCAATGATTGCATTAGCATTCTTCAAGCATAAACAGTCCACAAAACATTCGAGGCAGACATCTAATGATGGATTTTCCCAACAGAGAGAGCAATTCCTCTAAGCAATAAAACAGTCTGTGAGAAATCCTGCAGTCATAAATCTAGTATTTCTCATTACAAAATTTACATCAGCCACAAAGTGATTACTTCCAAAATTACAAACCCTTGTGGGCAGCAATATTAGTGGGTTACCAATTGCCATTCTCACAAGTCATGAGAAAAGCAGACCAAGTCATAATAGTCTTGTAAAAAACAAAGTATCAAATGAATTAATTACATTACTATAAACAGAAAGTTTAGGGCATCGATATAACAGGCAACTAGGTATCAAAGTACAAAGACCATCAGTAAGTCCCCATAGAAACCCTCAAAGCTTACCCAGGAAAGTGCAACCAACACAGCTTTGTCACAACTTTTCAACATGTCCTCCACAAAAGCAGTGCCCAGACCCCTCAGCCCTCCCCAGCATCTTCCACATAGGGACAAGGAGCATAAGAGAAGAGGAGGGACACATCCACAGCCTCCCACTCCTGCAGAAAGTAGGCAGTAGCTTCAGTCCCCAAGGGGAGGGGCCACAGCTAACCCAGCTGGCTCCCATCCTGTGTCAAGTGCTGGAGGGGCACAGAATGTTTGGCACTTGGAGAGGTCTCATCCTAAGGCAGTGAGGAGGGGCAAGGGGGTACGTGGGGCCATGCATGCGTGAGTTTTGCCCAGCTGGCTTGCTGCTGGAACCACCTCATCCCAGGACTTTTTGGTGAGCAGGCATGTCCCTCAGTTCAAGGATGACTTTCCCACAAAGCCAGTTTGGCTCATCTGCTTCTTCTTGCAACCTTCTGTTACCCAGGCACTGCAACCTAGCAGCAACCTGACACATGAGCATCAGGGTACTCTAATCACCGGGATTAAAAGAAGCACTAAAACGTGTAGGAAAAGCATGTCCTCCAACACCTTGCTCAGGAAGGTATGACTCTTGCAGATTCCTTGAGGAAAGCTAAGATAATGCAAGAAGCACCTTAAACACAGGATTGAACACACAGTGAATATAATTAGAAGTAAAATAAAATCAATTTAACTCATCTAGATTTATACTTGGCATACCTTAAGAAACTTTTCTAGTTTAACTGCAGAGCAAACAGAGGAGAGCAGATATACTCCAGCAGGTATACTCAACTGTAAAATTCATTTCTGCACAACTAGTTAAATTAGTGTGTTATCTTGGTTTTGACTGCTCATGGAAAGGGAGGCTTGCTCAGAAGAAAAAAAAGCTAAAAGTGACAGTAACAAGTTGTAAGACCTTACGATGACAAGGTATACCTTCATGCATTAATTGACCTCACTGTGGTTTGCTCCCTTCAACTTGTGCTTTCTTCAATCCTCTTGAGTACAACGAACAAGGTCCCCCAGCTGAATCATGAGTACGATCTGTTTATCTTACAGGACATGCATCGAAACTCTGATCAGCTTTCTAACAGACCAATGTACTAACTGAACTTGCTGTGAAGATGTTCAGTTGCAAGATCACAAGAACCAGTAAGAATAGGCAACAGGTGGCCTAGGAAATGGAGCTGCCCCACTCACCTGCAGCCCACAGGGAGGCTGAATTCAGGGCAATGCGTGTACATACACGTTCTGCCCAGAGCTGCTCCATATACACAGAAGGCAGGAGCTTGCATTTCATGTCACTGTCTCTGCTTCCTAACAGGAAAATGACTCACCAGACCTGTGAACACACCACCACCAGTATGCTCTGGCTCCTTGACTAATTTAAATTTTAAATATTATAGAAGGCACCTCCCCAAAAGACAATGATTGTTCTAAGGGCTTTAACAGGAAGGAAATGAAGGTGGTTTCATTTTTTTCTGCTTCAAACAGATAGAAATATTCATGCAGGAAAAAAGGGAACCAACTGAATCCAGGTACTTCATTAAACTGAGAGACACTGTGACGTTTTCCCTTCCCTCAGCAAGGCAAGTGCTCCCGTGACAGGCACATAGGCAGAAGACTAACCTTGACTAAGTACCATGGCAGATGAGACTTTGCTGTGGAGCACTAGCACCATCCATCACTGTTAAGCTTGGCTTTTCAGTTGGTAATAGGCAACCCAGGAAGGAGTAAAGAGGCAATGTCACTTCCTGATCAGCAGCGGCAGGGCAGTGATGCCAATTCACAGGCACAGGCAAAGAACAGGGAAGGCAGGGTGGGATGCTCAGTTGAAGACATGACAGGTCCCAGACACAGCACGATCCACTTTCAACCAACCTGAGCAATTATGAATGAGCATGCTGAATAACCAGGTTTTGGAACAGGCTGGCCTGCCCAAAACCTTTCAGAGCTTGACTGAGACCCGCCTGAACATAGAGGAGCCCTAGCTCACCACAGTCATATGAAAAGTTATTAGTATTTTATTTTTACTGCAAGTCTGATCATTGGCTGTTGTGTTACTTGCTTTGCACAGCATGGTGCAAAATTTATTTACAAGCAAGGTAACAGTAGCAAAAAAACCCTGTAAATACATGCTTGCAAAAGAAATGAAGTTTTATTACATACAGAAATATACTAAAAGAATACATTCCCACAATTTATTACCTCATCCTCACCATACCCTGTGCATTTCATTTTAACTGTTCAAGGAGTAGCCTGGTCATATACTCCAGGTTTATGAGAAAACTCTTTTTCAACTATTTCTATTCCTTACTATTGAATGAAAAAATATTCAACATCCTTATGCTTTCTGCCCTAATAATACATTTGAAATTTATAGGGTTGTAAAATGATATCCTAGTGCTAGCTATAGCTATTTTGATCTTTGATCTATCAGTGCCATTTGAGTAGATGATAATCATTTATCAGCTCAAAATACTGGCCTAGTAAAAAACACTTCACGGCTCCCATAATATATTTTACAGCTAAAGGGTAAATAAATATTTCCTGTGGGTAGATTTTCTGTTTTATTAGATGTTCACATGCTGTATTGCTCTTGCATATCTGGTTCTACATCTACCAAAACCCATGGTGTCACTTGTTCACAATTTACTACAAAAAAAAAAAAAAAAAAAAAAGCACATTTTGAAAAAGACCTCAAAACACTTTTACTTAGAGATGGATAAAAATTAATATTCATATTATGCATAAGTCAGCTTCAGGTCTCGTATTCGAAAGCCATCAGCAGGTGGATTTGCTCTAATCTGGGGCTGAGACGTGCTGACGAGCACAGAGTGAGGGGCAAGTCCTCCCATCCCTCCTGCTCGGAGAAATGCTCCACTACTTATGTGGTCAGCAACTTGCAGAACAGTTAATCCACATACCATTGAACTCTGTATCAAGTTTTTCCTGTCATGTCCTTACTACTGTTAGGTGATTACGAAAAATATTTCATTACAATGCAAGACCAGAAAGTTTCTATTTTTGTATAGAGCACACATATCTTTGACAGCAGACAAGCTGCTTTCCCCGCACTGATAATCCAACAGGACATCTCCACAAGAGATTGCTTTTGGCCTCTTTTTTAAAAAGATGTTTCAAGTTGAAAAATTAGTTTTTATATGAAAGTTAAAACACTTCATCTTGAAACTGTCAGCATGAAAACTTCCAATTTCCTGGATTGTTTATTAAAATCTCAAAATAATTTCAGTATTTTTCAAAGCCCACCAGAGCAGAGAAAGAACAGAGAAGCAGCAAAACTATTCACTATATCAGACCATAGTTCTTGTACGTGCCCACTCCTCCCTACTCTCAGATTAAAAACAAATAAAAATAAAAATTATTTTTCTCCCCAGTGTATGTACTATTCAGCAAAGTATACCTTCTCCGTTTATTTGGAACATACTTGCAAACATGGCCAAAATATCACTCTTCAATTCTTTCAAAATGCTTTTTGAAATATTTTCACTACAGTTTTTAATAAAGAATTAGGATTTATATTAAACATTAAAAATAAATAGGGCAATTAATTAGGATAGGTAAAGTCAAATTAGCCTATTTTTCCAGGGAACACAAATCTAGTTTCACTCAATGAATTCTTAAAGTAATAGAGGCTGAACTAACACCAACTGCACCCGGCCCAGTGCACAACTGGCCACTCTTCAGATTGTAGGTCATGAGATCAAGTTGTGGAATTAATCTCTTATACCTGACTTAACCCCGTCCTTCAGCTGAGAGATGACTTGCCATATTGCCAGAGCATGAATCCTGTACCTACAGCACCTTTCAGTGTTGGAACTTACCCTCCAGCTGTCTTCCTGCAGGGTCCTGTCCTCACACTGCAGAGTGTAATTTAGAGCTGACACCCCCGTGCAATTTAAAAATGTGCTTTGTCCAAATTCTGCTAATTTCACAAACAATCTGGTGTTACAATAAAGCTTTTTTAGGAGGCATGTGACAGAGGTGGACAAACAGGTGCTGCTGCTTTTGTTTCACAGATGAAGCACAAAAACTTACAGGTTTATCTCCAGTGGGGTTTTACAGGGATGTGTGCTCAAGCTTATGAAACAAGATTTTCATAAAGTCTGGAAAGAGAGGGAATAGGGATGTGAATGTGTTTGCTGGATACGTTCCTTTCCTCGCAATCCCAGATTACTTAGAAACAATAAAACACCATAAAAGCAACTTACGATACAAAGTGCCTGGGTGATAGATACAAAGCCAGTTTAAGTTCAAAATAAGAAAAATGTGAAGTGATACTCATGGGGTAGGAGGGGTGGGAGAAGGGAAAGAAGTTTCCCTATATAATGATGGGGTATGAGCTGACCATCACCAACCAGGATAGAGACCTTGGGGTTATACTGAATAACACTGTCAAAATTTCATGTTAGAAAAGCCATGTTAGAAATTTCTAGGAAAGGAACAGAGAACAGAAGAGAGAATATCATAGTGCATCTATATAAAAATATAATGCTGATGCTACTTGAATATTTCTGCGCTGTTCTGGTTTGCCAGGTACTTCAGCCTGGGTAAGAGAAAAGGAAAAAAGTATGAAACAAATTCTGTCTGCAAGATACATGATGAGACAGATCATGATGCCTCAACCTGGGTGAAGACAACAGAGGTTTGAGATAAACATGTGTACAATGTCTAGTGAGGCCACATCTGGAGTACTGTGTCCAGTTCTGGGCTCCCCAGTTCAAGAGAGACAAGGAACTACTGGGGAGAGTCCAATGGAGAGCTACAAATGGACTGGAGCATCTGTCTTATGAGGAAAAGCAGAGAGATCTGGGTCTGTTTAGCCTGGAGAAGAGAAGACTGAGAGGGGATCTTCTCAATGCTCATCAATATCTAAAGGGTGGGTGTCAAGAGGATGGGGCCAGGCTCTTTTCAGTGATGCCCAGTGACAAGACGAGGTGCAATGGACACAAACGAGAATACAAGAAGTCCCAGATCAGCATAAGGAAAAACTTCTTTACTTTGAGGGTGACAGAGCACTGGGACAGGTTGCCTAGAGAAGCTGCAGAGTCTCCTTCTCTGGAGACTTTCAAAATCCACCTGGATGTGATCCTGTGCAACATACTCTAGGTGAACCTGCTGTAGCAGGGGGTTTGGACTAGATGAGGTCCAGACACCCCTTCCAATCCCTATCATTCTGTGACAGGCAGTGAGTGGGAAATCACTGCTCACCATCACTTACAACATGGGGTCAAACAGAGTGGTAATGTCAAAAGAGATGTCACTTCATTCATTGAATAATTAAACTGAGGGAAACAACTGCTACAGGAATTGGGTGACAAAGGTTTATCTAGGCTGGGAAGCATCTGGAGAAAATTTATCAAAAGCTGTCTTGTAACACGTACAAGGGAAGTACTCCTACACTTTTGAACCACTCTTTGTTGTTTCTTAGGTATCATCCATTCCTAGACAGAGAGCTGATACAAGACCAGATAGACTTTTTTTCCTGCTAGAACACTATTTTGTGCTTTTTGATACATGCACTTCTATGTCACCAGAAAAACAAATTTTCAATTCAGTCTACATTTCTCTCTGCATACAAAAATAAAGAACAACTGCCACTGGAAAACTCACCTCTGTGAGGCAAATGCGACGACTTTGGGAAGCTCAACCTACTGCAGAAAGGGAAGGTGAAAGACATCAGCAAACAGAAAAGACTGAGGATCAGGAATGGAGCTGGTTGGCAGGGTCCTGATACAGCTCAGCATTCACAAGCTGAAGATAAGGAAGCCTCAGGTCATCGCAGCACGGTTCCTCACCACAGCTGTTGGAGTGGCTCTATAGAAGTGTGTAGTTTAGAAGCTATTCTTCACAGGTCCCCTTTGAGCAAAGTTTTGCAGGGCTAGTTTTGGTAGCAATAGAAAACTAGAAGTAGCCTAGCTGTCTTTTTCTGAAAGGAAGAGATGGGATATGAAATGGGCTGTTTGAGAACCAACTGTGTATCTATGGCATCATTTGAAAGGGGTTTTGTTTTGTTTTTACCTCAGATAATATTTTTCCTACTTTTGAGTGTCTTGTACAGTAAAAATGAGGTACAGCTATAAATTTTATTTTTCCTAAAATGAAAGCTTGAAATGTAACTTACCATTTTGGATCAAAAGCATATTTATACCTACTTTGATTTCTTTAAAGAGTTTTAGACTATATTGGCTAGAGAGTGTGACAAAATAGATAAATTAGTTGAAAAGAGAATAAAAATTCTTCCCAGATAAGGCTACTGTTACAAAATTTACCAGGTAAGAAATTTCAAAAACTGACATGAGGTTGTTAGTTGGGTTTCATTACTAGTGAAATATACGTTGTTGTCATGTCATAAACAGAAAAATGAAGCACCCTTTTAAAATTCTCAGCACTGCTGACACTTCCAACAAGTACTTTGGTATTGGTTTTGGTCTTATCTGTTTCTAACAGACAGCCTCGTGCCTTGGAAATCTGACCTGAAAGAAAAATTCAGCCCCAAGTATCTGCTGTCAATTGTGCAGAAAATAGGAGATGACAGCAAAGTCATTTCTGCATGCTGAATTAGATCTCTTTCCAACATCTTCTAATGTCATTATTAGCACTCAAATACACTGTGTCAAAATGTGTCTGTATGGGGAGATGGACCAGGCAACATCAAATTTATCTCTTAGTCAATATGACAAGCTGGGTTTGATTCAGGCTTGAATAGGGAGACTCCTAAGAAGAAGTATCTACTCTGTCATGAAGGTTTGTTTATGAATGTGGATATTACAGTGGGTGGAAGCAGTTAGGAAAAAACTGTATTATGTGGTTTCATTAAGTTGCTGGAATCAATAGTGTAATACGAGTTGCTAACATCATCAGTATGGCCCTTAGTGCCTATACTCCAAATAGCAAATGGTGCGATGTAAAGAGTTTCAACAAGATCACTTGCAGGAAGACTACTGTCTGCTTCAGAGCTAGTCTTAACAACAAATACTAATTCTAAAACCACAAAAGTGTAGATTTATCTGTATTAGATGGTTTCAGAACAATATCCAAAGGATGAGAGTAGGGAACTGCATCTACAAAGATTATGTTTAAGTAATTTGTTCACAGTTTTCTTTCTTTCTGACAAGATGTATCCAAATAAAACTGAATAACCAGACACTAAAGACACTTAACTACTGACAGAAAGCAATTCCTGGAAAGTCAGCAAAGCCTATGCTTGTGGCACTGAGAAGAAACAGAGTGTATCACCTAAGTACAGTGTTAGTACCTAATAAATAGCAAAAACAGTAGTCATTACAGCTCTACACCCTGCATCTATATGGCAAAGTTCAAAAGGTTAATAGAGGAAATGAAATAAACTACAATGAAAAAGGTTTGGATTCTCATACACTCGGGACTATTAACTAACCTAAAGAGAAGAAAAGGCTCCTTAATTCCATTAACAAATGGATATCAATAAACTTCTCCTATTCTAAGTAGCAATGTAGATGTTATTTCATCTTTTTATAACCTCTCAATATCCATTTCATTCAGCTAAAGGCCAGGCAATATTATTTGGTAGTAACAATAGAGTTTTGTCCCTTCTCATTAAAAATGGATGACTAACAAAAAAAAAACATTTATGAATGTTTAAATATTTTGGGTTTGGTTCTTACCGAGTGTGTGAAGTGTTTATAAGCCATTTTCACTAATCATCTCCAATGGAGGTGGTCAAGCGCTGCCTTCTGTTCTGGGCTCACAGATTTGTAATTAGCACATGCTGTGTCTTGAAAACGCCTAGGAAAAAAACCCAGTAATAATCAAAGTAGTACAAACTCTTCCACTCCTCAATATGGTTTAATCCTGTGCAACAATAGCAAGTTTGTGCAAATGTTAACATTCTAATTTCTTAACTTCTAATAGAACAGAAAGTTAACCATAATCAATGCAAAAACTAAGTATCTCACTGTCTTACCAGAAATGAATTTTACTTTTTCCTATGTTAATTGTAAATATTTTTATAGAGTGGATTCAGTATATAACTTTAACACAGAATTTAATCATCCCATCAGCATAAAACGTATAGACACAGTTTCACAGAATCACAGAA
>VZZY01024337.1:0-10318 GCA_013400335.1 Eurystomus gularis
TGCCATGACTTTTCAAATATTAGAAACTTCATCTGCTAGTTCCCTCAGGATCCACAGACGGATCTCATCAGATCCCATTTATGTGTATACCTTAATGTTCTTTAGATGGTCTCAAACCTGAGCTTCACTTACAGTAGGCAGATCTTCTTTCTCCTAGTCCCTGCCTTTGCCTTCTGTGACTTTGGCAGTGTGGCTAGAGCCCTAGGGGTGAAGACTGAAGCAAAGGAGTCATTGAGTACCTCAGCCTTCTCCATATGCTGGGTAACAAGATCTCCTGTTTCTCTCCAGATAGGGCGCACATCTTCCCTAGACTTCCTTTTATCACTGATGTACATGTAGTTTTTCTTCTTACCCTTGATGTCCCTGTCTAGATTTAATTCTGTCTGCACTTTAGCTATCCTAACCTGATCCGTGGTTTCTTGGACAACTTCTTTGTATTCCTTCCAGGCTACCTGTCCTTGTTTCTTATCTCTGTAGAGTTTTTTTTGCATCTAAGTGTGTCCAGGAGCTCATCATTCATCCATGCAGGCCTCCTGGCATTCTTGCCTGCCTTCCTCTTTTTCAGGACTCACTGCTCCTGGGCTTGGAGGAGGTGATCATTGAATGTTGACCAGCTTTCTTGGGCCTGTCTCCCATCCAGGGCTTTACCCAATGGTACTATACCAAACAGAACCCTGAAAAAGTAAAAGTCTGCTCTCCTGAAGTCCAGGGTAGTGAGCTTGCTGCACACCTTCCTTATTGCCTTAAGAATCTCAAATTCCATCTTTTCATGGTCATTGCAGCTAAGGCTGCACTTGAGCTTCACATCAGCCACCAGCTGCTCCTTGTTGGTGAGAACAAGGTGCAACATCGTACCTTTTCTTGGTGGCTCCTTTATCGCTTGGAGAAGGAGATTGTCACCAATGCGTTCCAGGAACTTCCTGGATTGCTGATGTCCTGCTGTGCTGTTGTTCCAACAGATATCAGGGTGATGGAAATCCCCCATGAGAATCAGGGCCTGTGAACATGAAGCCACTCCTGTCTGTCTATAGAGGGCCTCATCCACTCATTCTTCCTGGTCAGGTCGCCTGTAACAGACCCCCATTATGATATCATCTTCCTCTGCCTTCCTTTTAATTTTGACCCATAAGCTAGCCCTCAGTCAGCTCCTCAGCCATCCCCAGTCCAAGCTCCATGGACTCCTAATTGATGTAGAGCACAACACCCCCTCTTCTCTCTTGCCTGTCTTTCCTAAAGAGCTTGTATCCATCTATTCCCACACCCTAGTTGTAAGAGCCATCCTACCACGTCTCAGTGATGCCAATAACATTATAGCCCTGTAGGCATGTGCATGTCTCCAGCTCCTCTTGTTTGTTCTTCATACTCTGTGCATTTGCGTAGGGGCATTTAAGCTGGGCACCCATTGAAGATGAATTACAAACTGGAATTCCATTATCTTGCACTTCAGGTGCTCTCTTGCTGGCCTGACATCCTTCTCCCAAGGCCCAGGGCAGCTATTACTGGTACTGGCTTTGAATTGTGATGGATTGAGGATCCACTTCCCCAACAACTCTAATTTAAAGCTCTCTTTACTAAATTGGCAAGTATGTGTCCAGAAATGCTCTCCCTTTTCTCTGAGAGATGGACCCCATAAGCCCCCAGAAGACCAGTTTTATTAAAGCAAGTCCTGTGGTCTAAGTAGCTAAAACCCTGGCTGTGACACCACCCTCATGACCATTTATTAATTTTGTAAATTTTGTTGGCCCTTTCAAGCCACTTCCCTTTGACCGGGAGGACTGATGAAAAGACTACCTGCGCCCCTAAGTCCTTCACTGCCACAGCCAGGGCTCTGTATTCCCTCTGATACCCTTCAGATCACTCCTGCTGTATAACTGGTGCCCACATGAAGTGGCAGCAGTCAATAGTAGGATAGTAGTCAGTTGAACACAAAAGTTTCACTGGTGTCTCAGTGACATCCTTGGTACAAGCTGCCGGTAAGCAGCAGACCTTTCTGAACAGTGGGTCAGGCTCCCAAATGGGAGTCTTTGTACCTCTCAGAAGACAGTCACCTCCTACTATCACTCGTTGCTTTTTCTTGGTTGCACTAATTGCTATATGGGAACAAGTTCAGCTGCCTTACTCAGCACTGAGGTGTTACCTGATGTGACATTTTCATTTTTTCCTCTTCAGTGTACAGGGCTGTGAAGTGGTTCTGCAGGGGCACCTCAGGTTTTGAGGGAGATCTCTTCCCCCTGCTAATTCTTACCTCTGCAAGTTTCCATTTCTCAGCATTGTTGTGTTCCCTCCTTTCTGGTTGTACCAGTGCAGGAATGTTTGGCTGTTTGGACAGAGGCTGTGGTTTCACTGCATGTTGCACTTGGATCCAACTATCTAATTCCTTTTCTGCCTCTCTGATGCTACATGGCCTTTTGACCTTCTCCTGCAGCTCAGCCACCTGGTGCAGGAGGTCCTCCACCCGGGCACACCATTTGCAGGAAGGTTTGCCACCCATCCCTGCTCCAGAATAACGATCTAGGCACTTCCCACAGTCTGAGGTCTGCACAGCAGCCTCTCTCTTCATCCCCTCCATCTGGGTGGAGGCATTGGTCACCTCAGGGTGGATAGTGAATACGCCACAGCTGAAGCTACAGCCTTTGCTCTGCAATGAGTGCCCTCCATTCTGCCTCAAGGGTCAATTAGGATGAGCACCCTTGACCTCTTGAGGTGGTAGAGCTTCAGCACCCTTCCACGCTAACTGCCACAGAAAACTGCTGCATCACTCTCTGGTTGTCAGGCCACTCTCTGTTTGCCCACTCTGTGATCAGGTCACTGCACTCCTCATGCTTCTTTTATGGGTGTGGGTGTGGTTGCTGTCATTCTGGCAACAACCAGGCCTTGTCAGCCTCTCCCTTGAGAGCTGTGAACTCGTGGCAGGTCTCTCTGCTTCCCTGACATTTCCCTACCAAAGGAAAAACTCAGTAAACCCACTGTACACTGAGATCTGCTGCTCTGCTGTTGTCTGGTCCAATCCTGAACCACATGTTCTCAGTGACTGGCTGTTAGTTCCTCTCTGAATCTCAACAGGGTAGAGTGTCTTTACTGCAGCAACTCTGGGCAAGTGATTCTTCAAGGAATTCTACAGGAAAATGCAGATAGCCACTGTAATGAATCTTTATTTCTACATGTACTGACAAAGAATTTTTTGTTTGAAGCAATATTTTCTTCCTTCTTTAAAACTTTCCTTCTTATCTGCTGGTTGAATGTCAGCAATCATTGCAAGCGAAACTTGTGTAAAAAGACTTAAAAAGCAATGAGCAAAATAAAATACCCTCCAACCTCTGACATACTGCCCACAGAAATGCTGATCAAAATCTAGATGTTTTCCATTTCATGACAAATAATGGCATTACACAATATGTTTTCACTGGTGGAAAACCAGTCTCTGTGGAATTCTATATGAAACTGAAATTTCATCTTAATACTGTATTTAATAGATAAATTTCTTTTGACATTGTTTTCTTTAACTGTTTTACGTTAGTAACAGAAATGTATAAGTGGATATCACTGCCGACACTTATTTCATCTTTCACTTTTCAAATATGTATCAATGCATAAAACATTACTCATTAGGTCATGGTAGTTAAAACTCTATTATTGCTAAATTCACCAAAAGCAATTACTGTTTCATACTGAAAACATAAATTAAATATTCAAAGCATTTTCCTAGTTCAACTATAATGAATCTCAAAAAATCTGTCTTTGAATGAATGTTGATCAAAACTTCATATAAAATGCTGTATAGGTGAACAACGTTAAATTCAAAGGCTGAAGCCCAGGTATAACGGGTCTTTACACAAGGCCAACAGTCTGTTATTCAGGTAGCTAAAATTCCTTGCCACCTAGGTTACTTCCAGGTAAGTGCCCAGTGCTTCTGCTGTGGTGAATATGTAAAATAATTTGAATTTTAATGATGTAGAGGGTTTCATAGGTATAACTCACTTCAATACACAAAAGATTTGAACTATCAAAAAAAGTAGATACCAGAAATTTAGGATTCACCATTCCAAATGAAATTTTGTAACCACTAATTAGATCTAGATGTCTTACCACCCATAGTTCCTCTAGGTCCAAGAGTCTCATTTTCCAATCAAGTGTACTTCTACATAGCATTTTACATGAAATTGACCTGGACCCTATCTGGATCTTCACTAAGAAACTGGTAAAAACATTCAGTTTTCTTTTTTTGTTAGTTGTTCAGCATATTTTTTCTTTCTTTTTTTTTTTTTTTCCCCCCCCAAAAATGTGAAACAACCCAATTTTGTTCTAAAGAAAAGTGGAAAAAGCTATCTTCACATGGTATAAAATTTATTCCACACCTTCTTCCAGTACCTTTTGAAATTTACTGTTGTTAAGGGAAAAACAAGTGTTGTGGGCTTTTTTAAATGACATTTTTTATATTGAAAATTCATTGACAATAAGTTCTTACCACTTTTCATTCTTATGTTATTGATTTAATAAAGATATTGTGCCTCCATTCACTTAGCAGGAAAATTCAAAGAAAGGAAGTGCTACTGGAAAGTAAGTATTTTAAAGCAAGTCAGTCCTGAGAAGTAAATAACTAGCAAAGAAGTCAAGGTGTGAAACAACAGAAAAACTAAAAGACACCTGAAAGAATATAGAACCATTGCAAGGACAATTTTTTTCTCTACGTCTTGTCTTCCTGATCTCAGAAGAAATGTTTCTGAAATATTGCATGTCATGCATCATTTAAGTAAAACTTTTCTTAAATAGACAAGAGCTGACTCACACCAGGGTTTGATAGTCAATTTTTTTTCTAAATTATGCATGTGGGAAATTTTTAATGTGTATCACTAATGTGAGCTGTAAGCATGTAATTGATGAAATCCTTCTTAAAGACCCTCAGGAAGGTGATTTTAAATGGCAATTTGTTAAAATAATGTCTATTAGCTCTGATTTTCCCATGCTCCTAGCAGTTAATACAGCATGTTCATTTATCATTGAACTCAGATTAACTCACTCAAACTATGACCTAACCTTATCAAAGTTACGTCAAATTACCACCCGTTAAACTGATTGTGTGCTGTAGTAGAAACATCTTATTAAGTATGGGGCACTGTGATTGCATTTCCATTGTGAAATGATGCTAGAGGTGACTTCTATAATTTCAAAATGTATTCCAAAGATATATTTCAAAGTTTGTGTATATTTTTGTATAAAATTTAATAAATTATGTAGTTTATTGACAATAATCTTTTATGTCCATGGAGAAAGAAATTTTTTCTTTCTCTCTTGCAAATAAGAATAAAACTTGAAGCAAACATACTACTAATAACAAACCATTGAGGATTTTTTGCTAATTAAAAAGATTTAAAAGTTAAAAAAAAATATCCTCCTGAGTAACACTTTACTACCCATTACAAAATGTGTGTACTGATGGACCAGCAAAGGAAGGCTGGAATATTAAATGAAATACCAACTTATTATGCAGATCCCATAATTTCTAAATACACACATATATCACACCTGGGTAAATAACTGAGATGATACTAACAATTTTGTTCAGGCAACAAAATAATTCCATAGATTTTTTTCTCCCTACAAGTTGCCAGAAGGCTACAGGCAAGACTGACTTAATCAGTATTGTCACCACTTGCTTTTTGTCTGTCTTAGAAATGGCCACAATTCTAATAAAACTTTTTTTTTTCCTTAGGGGTAATCATTGCAGAAGATGTATATTTTTCATGTACAACCTGGATCCACCAAAGTCTTTTTGCAAAAAACATTCTGACTTTTTAAGTTACTTTACATCTTGCTGAATATTGAGGAGAAAGAAGTGTAATATTGCATAGAATTTTCTGTTTAAGTTATAATGAAGTTTGAAAAATATAACACTCCAGGGAGAGGGAGGTAAGAAAGTCAGTCATTACTTTTTTGTATAAATTTATTTAAGTGAACAGCTCATACTGTAAATATTAAAAAGAAGTTTTCTATTCATGGAAGACCCACTATTGGATATCTGAAGATCCTGAACACAGAAAAGTAAGACTTAGTTGTACCTGTAGTAGCTGCTCCTAGTCATGCAGTAAAAACAATTAAAATTCTGTATTGCAAATCTGAAAAGAGCAGTAACCTTAAACTGAAAAAATTCATCCAGAATTTTTTGGAGTGCAAGGACGGATGCCCATAAAGAGAACAATGTCACTTTCCTGGTCTCCTAAACCTTACTGTTTCTTTTTTTCTCTCTCTCTTTATTTCATTTCAGAAAAATGTGGACAGTAGAGAGAAAGAATATCCAGAGCACTAGTTTTCAATTTCTGAGAGTGATAATTAGCAATTATAGCAAGAGAAGCTAGAACTCTCTCATTCCACTAGCTTCTGGAACTGGGAGACAGTCTGTCAGTTTAATATAAACCTAGTTTTTTAATAATTAAGAGATTAGGCAAAATCTGTGGAGGCAGCATCCCAAGAAGTAAGGAAAGCTGCAGAAACCTTTATTCCTCCTACCACACAGCAAGGGTAGACAACCGCCCTGAATTCAGGAAAAGAACTTTAAGCATATGCTTATGTTAATAGAACTTAAAACTGTGACATGTAATGTGAGATCCTAGACTATGAACATGATTTGAAAGGAAAGATGGTTTGGAAAAGATCCAATCTTTATAAAGATCTTTCTCTATAAAGGTTGCATCATTAGATCTAGTTTAAACATTAATGTAAGTAACTCCTTTCATAGAGATTCACTTCCTATTTACACAGTCTGCAAGGATGGAATACCTGTAAATTTACACATCATGAAAGGAAAATTTTCCTTAAATGGGTCCAATACTGTAAAAAAAAAAAAAAAAGGAAAATATTTCCCAATTGTTCAATGCTATTTGATGCTATATTTTAGTTTTGTCACTTTTTTCCCTAATAATTTTGCTTCTGTTCTTGTTATTGTACTGAACAATAAAACCACAGATGTACCTGACATTCTTCCCACCCTAAATGATTTGTTTGATTTTGTGTGACCCTTATGTATTCCCATAGGTTTATAGATTCCTCGTACAGGGTGTAACATAGATGGAAATTATGTGGGGAAGGATTTTTTCGATTATATGTGTACATTAATGGAGTGTAGATGGAGTATTGTGCAGGATTCTAATGTTGAAGATGGTTCTTGTGGAATACTCTGTGTAATTTAAAATTAAAAGCCTGCCTTTATTTTGCTATGAAACATATTTGCCAATTACAGTCTCACATTTATCTGTTCAATGCGTTAATTCATCTTGACTGTGAAATATGTAATTATGTAGGAGTAAATAAAAATTTAAATAATGCAAAGAAGCATTCCATCATGAGTAGAAGGTTCCCATCAATCCCATTACCACTCTTTTCGTTTCATGGAGCCACTGGAGCCTTAAGAATGTAATGATTCTCATAGAGCCTCATCAAGCATTGCTAGCAGTAATAAGATAATAGATCTTGGAGAAATTGCAGCTTTTGGGGGCTCAACACCAATATCTTCCAGGAAAATATGTTTCTGGAAATTGCAAAGAAACAAACCAAAATTATTTTTAATGTATCTTGAGTCCTGTTTGCTGTTTAAAAGTATTAAATGGCAGTGCAGAAATATCGTATGATAAGCAAGCTTTAAATTTTATGGACAGCTAAATGAAGGAATGTTATCCTATTTGGTTGTTTATGACAACAAAATTTAATTTTGTTTTACTTTTCTCCTTCAATTTCCTTAGTTCCAGGCTAGAAGAAAGAAGGGCCTACAAAGACAGAGAAGTTGATGGATTGCTCTAATAATTTGCCACTGTCATCACATCTCAACTGGGTGTTATACAAGTTGATGACAGGTACACTTGCAAGTATGGATGATATCACAGTGTCCTTGATACATCTCTACACAAGGAATAAGAGGAGTCTGTGCAACTGCCACATAGTTTTACTCCACCATTTAAACTGTGACAGGGAAGTATAACCATTTAGGGCATTCTGGATTCCTTATTCAACTCAGGTTAAAATAGGTTTCTCAAGCTAATTGTTTTATAAATACAGCAAAATGAATGAATAAAAGCAGTTTTATTTTCTACCTTGGGGATCTCAGCAAAACTAGACATTGTTTTCCTCTACTGTGTTCCAAAGGTAGGAAATTAATAGTTTTGTTCAACAAAAGTACCTCTGGCACTGTGATGTTTTATCAATTATATGCAGCAAACGTGTTTCCAGTAAAGAAGAAAAAAAGTCTTGTTGGCACTGCACAAAAAACAGCAAGCAAGAATGTAGTTATAGTAATACTGAACTCAAAAATTAATCGAGAAATTGTTTGGTATTGGATTAGAGAAAAAGCTTTTAAAAAGTGACGAAGAACTCTCCAAGAAAATTACAAAGGAAGTTACGTTTTGCTGAGAATTTTGTATGCCTCCATTCTCAGTGCAGAGCTTCTTATAGCTCAATATACTTGGTTGATAAAGACTACCTGACTACCTATTCTGTAGTGCAGTATCTAATATAAAGACTGCTAAAAGCACTAGTTTAGGAGAAAAGAATGACAGGGGGTTTTTTGTTTGTTTGTTTGTTTTTCCTAAAATGTCTTTATGTATGGGATATTAATCCAGGAGGGCTGGTGGCCCAAAACTTGAGCAGAAAATTGGAAAGAATTTTCTATTTTGACTAATTGGCTCTTTCCATCCATTGTATCACTAATTCTTCATTTTCAGTTAATGAAAAATATGTTTTATGACTCTCCAAAATTCCATTCGTAAAAAATTAATGACACCCTTGAGTGCAAAATACTAAAACCTCAAGACACTGTGTTATAGAATATAACTTATTTAGCATTTTTTCTATATGAGTTACCTCTTCATTTTGCATTATGACTTCCTGAAATGCTTATACAATTTAATATAATCTTGAAATTCTGACTCAATTCTTGCCTTTTGTTCGTGAGTATTGAAATTGATATTGTTTTCTGAAGTTGATGTTTAGCAACATTTTTTATCATTTTGGAAAAGCCTGATATTTACTTTTTTAGTAAATTAGAAGTTGCCTCTGAGTTTTACTTCCAAATATCTGTAATTGTTTCTTTATGTTGTATAAGCTATTCATATTTTTATACTTCTCCTGACTCTTCAAAAGGAACTGAAATACTTTAATTTTACTATGCTTTCACAGCTAATTTTTATTTAGGTTATATCTTCATGTTTAAACCCACCTTCTATTGGTACTTCTTGTTTCATAATTGAGAAAATAAGAATAATATTAAAAACCCAAAACTTATGAATAATAATATATGGAATGTGAATCTCCCTTTGTATTAAATATTTTGCATTCCGTACAACAGAAGATTACATTTTCTGTGAAGCATGAACATGAAGTGTAAGGTTCATCTCCAGACTATATATGCCTAAATTTGGAAGTGTTAATATAAGAGTTTGCTTCTCAAGGAAGGGTTCTTTTAAATTGCCTTAAACTGTGCTACTTATCTGAAACAGATGTACTCTGTCAAATGATTAAAGGATTTTGCTGACAATCGACTGTGTCTCTGGTAAAGGCTTTTTTTAGCTCCTGTGTTGTGTCTACTGGGCCTGTGTGCCTGACTCCAATGTAGCTAGACAGTTAAGGCAACTGAGCCAGACCCTAACCTGGAGCATCTATGGGTTGAACTGGTTTCTAGCTTGAATGTTTCAGCTCCTATAGAGGTACACAGACTACTCCACAAGCATGTGAAGAAAATGCACTGTGGCTTCACTAAGGGTGAGTCTAGTGTTTCCCAATATTTTTTGTTATTAAAACCTGCTGATATTTTAAACTTTACTAAATTTTAATTGCTTTAGCAAACTGGAACAGCTTCAAAAGACACCTACCCCAAGGCATTGATTTACAATATGGAAAGTATGGATTTAAGTCCCTGAGGTAATCAAAGGAATTCCTTCTAAGCACTAAAGATATCAAGGGAGCTTTCTAATAGCTGAATTATGAACTACTTTTGATGCTGTTAGAAATTGCTAAATGAACTCAAAGGAGTAATCCTTTTTTTTTTTTTCTTCCAAAATATTCCTTATTGTTTACAAACAGAACTGGCCACATCCAGCAGTTGGTCCATCTTAAGAGATGATCTGTGTCTGTCTTTTCTATTTCTCTAATCCTTTCAAGTGTCCTTTGACTGTAGGTGAATATTACCAAATATGTAAAATTAATGATCTTAGAAGTATTTGTTTATATGTTAATTTGTTTATTGATTTTTTTGTTCTGTGAGTCTGATAATGACCTTAAAAGTATTTGTTTATATGTTAATTTGTTTATTGATTTTTTTGTTCTGTGAGTCTGA
>VZZY01024339.1:0-10345 GCA_013400335.1 Eurystomus gularis
CATTCTGTGATTCTGTGATAATTAACATAATAAATACCTAGCAGAAAAAAATAGACAGATCACACCTTGTGTTAAAAACTGATTGATTCCAGAGTTTGAGATCATCCCCCACAAAAGTCATAAAACAGACCATTCAGTGGCACTGGTGGTTGGTGTGAAGCACTTTTCAATGCTTTTATGGTTTGCAACTTCTAGTGGCAGGACATTGTCCAAGAATCTAGGGGGTAGAAAGAATTCCTCTGCATTCATTTTATGCAGGAAATAAATTGCCTGACTCCTCTTTAAATTTATGCAAATCCATGGGATTTGATGGAGATTAGAAATAATTTATCCAAAGTATGCTCTGAGGAAAACCACCTCTGCTTTTTGCTTGTGTATTTTGCCCAGTTTCTCTTTTGTCCTCTGTATTTTAGTATTGTCTCCTGTATGTGTCTACTTTTTTTCTTGAAAGTACTTTAAAAATTTGAAGCTTTTAATAACCTGCCAATAAAACCTCTGCAGCTGAGTCTGCTAAAACAACCCCTGCTAATTCTCTAAAGGGAGCAAATTTGCATGCAGGTTTTTGAGTATGCTGAGAGAATGTTTCTGTTGAAGTAATTTTTTCCAGTAAAATCCCAGTGTGCTTGTTCAAGAGGCTGATCTAGCAGATGAACTTTCACAAGCTGAAAAAATTTAGACTGGTTGTGTGCTTCCAGTGCATATATCACTAGCTCAACACAGAGACACATGAGAGGCTTTTATGCAAAGCCTTGGACAGGAGCCTGACACTTTGTTTCAAACCATGCACAGTCAGCTATCAACCTCAGCTACAGGCAGCCAACCCACCACAACATGCTATGGACCACAGACAAGAAAAGCAACGAGAAAGCACTATTGAGCTGTTCCTACTTAAGCTGCTTGCAGAAGACTATCTGGTTGCTTTGGAGTGGTGTAACTTACACCCTGACAACAGGTAATTGTCCATCCTTGCAAATATAAGCCTGACAGGTTCAGGAGGAAGAGTCATGGAACTCCTATCCTATGGAGGGGTCAGTAGCAATGATTCCCCTTCCTGGTGCTTCAAGACTCAACTAGAACTGTCAATACCTTCTGTGCATGAGTATGACCTTCAGGTTCTTCCCTTCTGGAGAAACTACGGTATCTGCTGTACTTCTACTAAAATCCTGATTTTGGAGGAACACACAGTGACGAGATCGAGAGAAGTGATTCTGCCCCTCTACTCTGCCCTGGTGAGACCTCACCTGGAGTAGTGTCCAGCTCTGGAGCCACCAGCACAAGAAGGATGTGGACCTGTTGGAGAATGTCCAGAGGAGAGCCACGAAAATGATTAGAGGGCTGGAGCACCTCTCCTATGAAGACAGGCTGAGGGAGTTGGGGTTGTTCAGCCTGGAGAAGGGAAGGCTCCATGGGGACCTTATAGCAACCTTCCAATACCTGAAAGGTGCCTATAAGAAGGCAGGGGGAGATCTGTTCTCAAGGGTTTGTAGCAGCAGGACAAGGGGTAATGGTTTTAAGTTAGAAAAGGGTAGATTTAGGAAGAAGTTCTTTAATATGAGGGTGGTTGATCACTGGAACAGGTTGCCCAGAGAGGTGGTGGAGGCCCCATCCCTGGAGCCATTCAAGGTCAGGCTTAATGAGGGCTCTGAGCAACCTGACCTAGGTAGAGATGTCCCTGCTTATTGTAGGGGGGTTGGACTAGGTGGCCTTCAGAGGTCCCTTCCAACCCAATACATTCTATGATTCTATGATTCTATAATACCATAGCACTTACAAGGTACTCCTATTTTGGTGACTAAAGCAGAATGAAAGCTTGTGTTCACATGAGAAATGGTAACAGAGTTGACTCTAAAAACTTCTTCCAGAATGACTGTTGTGAAGTGATCCTATCACCACAACAAAGGCCCCAGATTAATTTGTGTTGCCACGATTCTTCAGGAAATGAAGCAGCTTCTGTCCCGTCACAGTGAATGTACAGCAGATGAATTCACCAGTCCAGTTTCAGAGAGAAGGTTGTGGGTAATCTACTGGTGCTTAGGAAAACATAGTATGCTGTTTTGCAGTTAACAAAAAGGGACAGAAGAACCCTGTGGTTTCTGTTTTCTTCCCCGAATGTAATTGGTGGTGGTGGACAGTCAGGTTATAAAAGTTGACCGTGTTTTAAAGGCAAGTGTCACTTTGCAACATGCATTACCTTGCATGTACAGGTAACACAGTTCCACCTGCTCTTATCTGATGTAATCACATCACATGTCACAATGTCTTTTATGTTTCAATAAGTCCACTGTTTAATTTTTTCCTGCTTTATAGTATTTTCTTCCTAAATCTACCTCTAGATCCTGTAATACTCTTAACATATCTGTAAATCTACTACAGTAGCTACTTTATTTAAATAACAAGACTCCCCCTTTACTGAGGAATTAAGCAACTTTTGTTGGCAGCAGTCTGGTAGGGTGCTTAATTCTAAAAACGTTGTGCAAAACCCAGGCTAAACTATTGAAAGAATGTTTAAAAAAAAACCCAACAGAACTGAAGGTTTGCTCTGTTGCAGAGCAAATAAACTTGCATTAGCTCTTCAAAGCAGGCCTCGTTCAACAGCTCTGAGGCAGCTCTTACTTTCTCAGCAGAAATGTTTATGATTCAGTTTGAACTAGGCCTCTGACTTTTTTCACTGCATGAAATGAAATCAGCAGAAATCTCTGTGCCGTACATGACCAAGAAAGCATTCCACAGTATTTTAAGTAAGGTTCTCTTCACAGCAGAAAACTATCAGTATTTCTTACACTACTTTTATGGCAGATACTGGGACCTAGCCTGAACTGTAGCCTACTAAGTTCAAAATCTTTGGTAATTAGGGCTTTTAGAAGGGACAAACCAGCCACCTCATCTCGGCCATCTCTTAGGAAGCTACTGAGAAAATCTATTGCTTTTCTCATGCTATAATTCCTGGGGAACAGAGCTCCCAGCATCTACTGCTAATCTGAGAAATTTCTTTGAACTGGCACACTGTGGCATTCGCTCTTGGTACCAGCGACAATGCAAATTTACAAAAACACATCTTCAAGACATTTGGTCAGGAGTCTCAAAGGATGTGCACAGTGCATTTCACAGCATGCAAGATATCTGTCCTGTGGGGTAATTTGACATGGTCTGTTCTCCAATCTATCTCCAGCATGTTGTTATGTTGTGAAAACAAGGTGCCAGATAACCAAGGAAAAAGGCAATATGGTCACTCTAAAGGCACTAAAGGTGAGAACATATATAGGATTCTGTGGCCTGTGCAGTGGAGGTGAAGGCAGATCTGCAGGCAGTCAAAGATTAACACACTTACCAAAGCCAAAAGATTATGATAGAAGCTAAAGGACACAGTTGGCTAAGAAGCAATGTAGAGAAAAACACTGCAAAAACCGTCTGCACCTGCCTAAGAGAAAAAGAAAAGGATGGAGTGATTGGGCAAGAAGACAAAATTTGGAATCTCTCAAGGAAAATATTGGAAGCCTTATGCCTGAAGGTAAAAAGAGCTGTTTCTGCAAAAAGTATTAGAAAGTGACATGAGGAGATTATCCCTATTTGGCCTAAGTGATCTGCTTAGCATTTTGCATTTCTGCATCCCACACATAGATGCTGTCATGCCTTTCAGACTGAGCAATTCTTTGATTATTAGTTAATCTCAGTGCCTCTCATGAAAGAACTTGGGGAGTGATCTGTACAACCCAGTGTGAGCAGGAGGCACAAGATCAATCTTTAGATCTCATGAGTTGCTACTGCTCAGCTCTGTGTGGAGACAAGTATCTCTTTGCTCAGAGATTTTCACAGTCCAATTTAATTCCCACTCAGTGGAAAAACCTATGAACCAGTATTATGAAAACAAATGTATGTAAAGGTGAGAAAAGCCCACTGAAGGGAGCATTAGCAGGTAAGAATGCTGTTTTCCAGTCAGGAAAAACAGTTGGAAGAGAGTATCACTTCATTTGGGAGCCTGCTGAGGTACCGCAGCTGGAGAAAATGAAATGATTATTCTATTCAGTGTATTCTATGAAGTGTCTATCACAGCCAATTTTGTACTAATGCTGTTTAAAGCTGAAGAACCATTAGGTTACAGCCACAAGATTTTCTGGGCTAAGTACGAATAAATTTTGTTACCACCATTTTAGAGTTAGGAAAACAAAGAAAAATGGAAAGAATCATTTGCCTTAAGATTCCCAGCAAGCCACTGGCAGTGCCAAGTTTTAGGTCTCATGACTTGTTGCTCAGCTCTGTGTAGAGGCAATTTATCTTTTTGCATAGAGATGTTAGCAGCCCAATCTCATTCCCACTCAGTGGAAAAAGTCCAATTCATGCCAATTCATATTTAATTTTGTGACTTGGCTTGGGTCATAACTAGACACTACGTAATTTATTTTTTTTAATCGCTCAATTCTGTACTAAAAAGCTGACTCAAACTTTGTGTTTAGTGAAAAGTGTAGGTAAATAGCTGCATATATGTATCAGATTAGTATATGTGCAAAAAGGACACAGCTTTTTCATTTTCCAAGAATGAGTAAGTTCCTTATTCATTGTTACCCTGATCAGTCATTACCACCATTTCTACAAAGAGAATACATATAGATGACCTGTATCATTAAGTAATGATATGTATGCTACTGAGACATATAATTTTGAAGGTGTAGTAATTTGAAATATTTATAGCATGCCTAGTTTCCCATGAATTTATGTTAAATGAAAAGAAAATCCTTAAACCCTAGCTCTCTTTCCTAATCCTTTCCAAAACACCAAAAACCTCCATTTGAAGAGCTGGTGGTGTCAGATATTAAGAAGTTAAGCTGGGCGTCCTTGGTTTGAAGTTGTTAATGTCTATCTCATCTGCTCTCTCCTATCATCTTCAATTTGTCAGCAGTGTGGAGGAATATGTTTGATTCATTAGAAGTGAAAAAAGCACTGTGAAAGCAAATAAATATGTCAGTTAAACCCCACAAGTATTAAATCACCTCAATTTGTTTGTCTGGTAAAACTGGGTGAACTGAGGCCAGCTTGATTCACCACCAAAATGTGAATCTGGAACTGACATTGAATTTGCAGATGTGCATAAGAGAAATCCCTTGAGTTTTGAAATAATCGACTTTAAGGAGAGGCAGGAAGAATGTAAACAGCATTGTTAAGCAGATTGAAGTTAATCAGTTACTGTCATTACTACGGAAATCAGTCTCACTTTGACGTCATGTTGATTTATTCATTACTTTGTCTAAATAAAGATTAATTTTTTAAAAAAATTCTCTTAGATTACACAAATCCAGGACATTTCTGAACAATCTTCTTGCTTATAAACAACAAAAGGAAGTGATATCATACATGAGATTAATAGCTGAGGAGTGAAGTTTTTGTGTGTGCAAAAATTTTACTTTCAGATGTTTCAGGAGAGAATGAGGTACAAACACTGAAAGAAAAACAGCATGGGTTGGAGTGAAGGGTGCTGAAAATATCAAGCATGTATTGAAAACACCAAGCATGTAATTATATGCTGTGCTTGTAGAAAGGGCTCTCTAATTGTGAATTTGGGCTTTTGGAAGCAATCATAAAAACAATGCTGTAGTGAAGAAAGAAAGGACAATGTCTCTCTTTCTTGCCTCTCTGTTTTTGTAGGCTGTCATCCAAAGCCATCAAAGGATCAAGCCCTCTTAGCAGAGCTTTTCCAGGTGTTTTCTGTCTAGTGGAAGTTTACATACAGGCTGAATCAGAAGAGCAATGACTACAGTTGAATTACTAATATTCAAATTAACTTATGCTTCTGTTTTCTGGTACTTGGTTGAGCCACAGAGCATCTTTTGGGTCATTTAGATCCGCATCAGCCCTTCTAATGGGAGTGATGTACTCTACACGTCAACACAGACTAACTTATCTGGCTCATACTTTCTCTCTTGGAATGCAAGACTTAAAATAGATGCCATTTTAATACTTGGCTTTCATTTAAAGATCCATCTGCTGATGCCTGATAGAAACATTTTTAAACACTACATTTAGAGATAATTTTGCTCATATGTTATAGATTTCTTCTATTCCTCTTTCTTTAGCTTAAATCAGCAGGACAAAAAGGACTTTGCTTAAGATGCAGTCTTTTATTTTATTAGCGGCTTTAGAGTGCTGTAACTTCCAGCACAATCAATGCTTCTGTCACAAACAGAAAATTGTTACCTGTTTTTTAGAAGCAGTGAACATTTATGTCTCACCTTCCTTACTGTTTTTTTTTGTCACTAACTCTAGTATTATACTTGATAAAAGTGCTGACAGCATGCGTAAGTTTTGAAAAGTGTCTAAGCCTCAGTTTCAGACACTTCAAGGCAATCTTGTTCTCAGACGTGTAGTCAGCACTTGGTGAATGTTGGCCTTGCTGCACTGTCTCCAGTTGGGCATGCCCTTGGAAAGCCAAATATCCAAAATCATTCCAGTCATCTGATACGTGTAGAATCTGAAGCAGCTAAATATGTGCCTACAAATGGTGAATGACTGATTGCAAGAACAAAAATGGAAATCAGTTTTACAAATTATCATTGATCGGTCAATTTAAAAGTAAGTTACAATTTGAGATCTGTAACCTACCTAAATAAAAAGATTGCTAAGGAACTCTGTAACCATAATTCTGCATCTAATTAACAAATGCAAACAGTTTTATTATCACTGTTACCAAGATTGTGGCAAATAGTTATGAATTATGGAGATTAGCCAACAGAAAAACACTGTCTTGATTTAAAAAAGACTAGCGAAACTATGATGCGTAAAGGGATATCTCTGCTCTTGCCAGAATGATATCTAAAAAAATGTAAAAGGAAAGAAGCATTTACTGCAAGAAATAAAGAAAAGGGTCAAATCTCAGGTAAATGGGGTATTGTTACTGTCTGGGCCTCTTGCTTTTCTAACAATTCTCCTAAAAATGTTTTTGCTTTTCCAACAGTTCTAAAAATTCTTCAATTATAGTTATGCCTGTCACATTGGGAAATACATTATTTGATCCCTAAGATACGTTATAAAGGACTTTGGATATTTAATAGAATCATAGAATGGTTTGGGTTGGAAGGGACCCCAAAGATCATCTAGTTCCAACCCCACTGCCACAGCAGGGACGCCTCCCACTAGACCAGGCTGCTCAAGGCCCCATCCAACCTGGCCTTGAATACCTCCAGGGATGGAGCATCCACAACACCTCTGAGCAACCTATTTCCTTCTAATTTCCAATCTAAATCTACTGTCTTCTGGTTTTAACCCATTACCCCTTGTCCTATCACTACAGGCCTTTGTGAAAACAAAACTTGTGATGCTCAAAAAAATAACGGAAACAAGAAACATCAGCTACAGGTTCCTTTGCATTTATCAGTCATCAGGTGTACTGTCAGCTGCCTCAAACTAACGTTGAATTGATATCCCATCCTTTTAATCAAAATGCTCCTTTTGTGTCTATCTCAAACAGTGCTGGTCTTCAGCCCACACAATGACTGCTTGTTTGTTTCATGCTTACAAAATCCTTTTAACAAGATACCTAGAGCTTAACCAAGCAGCTTTGGCCAACATTTTCCAAATGTCCTTGCCTAAAGCCTGGAATCTTTTCAGAGGTGCTGAGCATCAAAACTTTCTAGAGACCTGCAGAAAGAATTGTTGTTGCTCAGCATTTTGTGGCTAAGTACGGATTTTAGCACCTTAGTTTAGGCACTCAGCATTTATGTGTTAGGGTTAGGGACTAGATGTTACAACACCGAGTTTCTATCATATGCATATAAGTAAGGTGAATGTTCAGGATATATTAATGATCTATTATGATGATGAGAATGGTAATACTTATGGACATATCATACGTCAATATAGCCAGTTTGTCTTGCAGGTATTTTTCATTTTGACTGTCTTCAGAGGAAATTGTATGTGCTAATTACCTGTTAGGAATGAGTTCATGCATAAGGACATGAGTCCTTCATGCATGAGTTCATTTCTGGTGGCAAAAGGAGAGACTGGCAGTGCCCCTGTCTCAGGCCTGCTGACTGAGAAGAGTTCTTGTTTTAGGACCACAGCAGGGATCAGCATGAGAATTATTTGATTTTTTTTACCTTACTCTCCCTTGACTGGCTAATGAAAAAAAAAAGCAAAAAAATCCCTGTCTGCAGTGATTCCATGGAAACCCAAAGCAAACCATTAATACCCATATGTGTGTGGGATCAGCCCTTCACTGATCAAACTGTGCCAGAAGTAGGATCTACAGGGGTCAGTTTTTATGAGGTCAGGTCTGGATTAACTGTTTTATGGAGCAGCAATAAGCAACAAACTTTGCTGTTGAGTCACTATGGAAGAAGTGATGCCACATGGAAGGGAGGCCTTGACTTCATGTCTGAAGCCTTCAGGGGTCAGGATTTTTCGATGTGAGAAATGTAGAGTTCACGTAAGTGTGACTGACTTACAGGATTCAAACACATTCTTAGCATAGAAGAGCTCATTACAAGAAGTTATTTCATTCAGATTTCAAAGTCTTCCTCTATTCTTCGACAGGTTTTGATTTTTTTTTTTTAATATTTTCACACAAAACTCTCATATTTGTCTTGCCTAAAAGGAATATCCTCTCAAAGTCACAAAGTAGGAACAAGCACCTTAAAACAGCCTTTCTTGAGACATAGGTTCTTATTTTCATGGGTTCTTATTTTGATTCAACTTCAGATCTGAAGCATCACTAGTCTCCTAACAAATTTGTTTTGTCTTTCATGTTCTACCAGCCAAGTGGCCCTATCACAGGAAAAAGTTATTGATGTAAGACCTCTATGAAGTTTGGGTCCTCCAATGCTTAGGTAGCAGCTCAATGGTGGTTTTCAGGAATGCAGTTTGAGTCAAAAGCGTGCATGCTGCAGCTAAGCCTCACTCTATCCTCTGACAGGCAAATGAACAACTTTGTGTAAAATAACCCGAGACTTTTATTCACAATGCCCTTGCAAATACATTTATCTACTCTTATCTTTCAAAAATAACATCAAAGGTAATTATTCCTTATCTTTGCTGATAGATAAAGCATCTTATGTTTACTACAGTGTTTGTGCATGGGCAGATACCACAAACTAGCCAAAGCATTGGAAGTTCATTTCTCAGCTGACCTGCCAGTCATTTCTCTATGTGCAAGTGCCCTGACTCCTGCATGGATTTAGGTCTAACTTCACTTAGTTTTAAGAGATATTGTTCAGTCATTTTCCAGGACTTTCTAGAAGCTTGTTTCTTTATTAACTAGCTTTAAATGTATTTAATGACTTGAAACTTGTAGAGCATTTAAAAAAACACTAAAAAATTGTTCCTGATACGGAATGCAGTAAGAAAAACAGGCCATGAAAAAGGAGGGAAGAAACTTAAGAGCTCACTTGTGGTGACAGAAAACACTTGCTAACTCCTTCAGTGCAAACCTAAGCCTTTGTAATGAGGTACACCTGGTGTCACTTAACCCTGCCCACAGCTCATTTTCTATGCTAGGTTGTTGCCATCTCCCTGTCGTTCAAGTGATTCAGAAGCCTGATGCAGCTGGATTGTTCGATACTTTGTGCTCGTGTTTCTAAGTAAATCTGCTTTAATCTAAAAGATTTGGGTTCTTTTTGTTTATTTTTGTTTCTAAATGCAAAAAATCATATAGTCCCTGGAGGATATCCAGCTCTTAAAGAAAAATACCATATCTGAAAATTGGCAGGCCTCTAACAAGGACTTTTTTTCCCCCTGCAATGCTTTTTTGTGGCTTTGTCTGCGTTGTTGGTAGAGCCAAGCAGCTACGGCCCTAGAGGGGCCATTTTGGAGCTGGCTGCAGCTTGCTACACCTCCTTCTTCCAAGTGGTAAGTGCTCTTGACTCCTGCTATATTTTTTTAATATTTTTTTTTTTCTACTCTGTCATTCTCAAGGAGACAGTGAGAATGGAAATACAAGTTTCTGGATCAGAAGGAATGCTAAGGCTTTTGAAGTGGGTTTGTATTTAAGTGTAATTCTTCTGGGGAAAAAGTAATAACAAGTGCATATATATATTTTTAAAAATGATTTTAAAGATTCATGTTGATAACACTTTCTGCCATACCACAGTTTGAAAAAAAAAAGCACTAAGAAAAGATTTTAATACTTTGCGATATATAGTATCTCCATGCCTACAAAACGAATTTCTTTAGTTACTAGGGACTTAGATATGTATGAATAAAAGGGAATGAGAAAAATAATATTTGCTTGAGTTTAAAAATGTTTTCAAAGTTATTTGAAATTATTTTCTATTTTTTAAAATGTTGACAGTTAAACTCCCCCTGCTTTTTTCTGTATCTTTAGGTCCCAAAAAGTTCTGCTATTCTAGGGGAACTGGGGGGG
>VZZY01024339.1:10366-46298 GCA_013400335.1 Eurystomus gularis
GGGGGGGGGAGTGGTTAGAGCATTAACCGTATCTGGATCCATGCATACACTTTTTCCCTACCCTGTATCTGTAATAAGATGCAGGCAGACACGTTACAAGGGCATTGCTTAGCTTTCCATCTTCCAGAATCAGGGGATTATATTAGAATTTTACATTTTATTTAGTAAATCTGCTTATGAACCTCATATTTCAGGAAGGCTTGAAATAACTCTGAAAAATATGAACTAAATATAACCCAAATGCAATAGTTTTTTGTAGTGGTTAAAAGAATAGCTTTGCAAATGATCGACAGCTTTATAAATTTTGATTTCACAAAGCATTACCAGTGCCAGCTCTGCAGTTGACTGTAGAAGATGGAGCACAGGGAGCTAAACCTACTGTGCTTACTTGCTATGTCTGTCTCTTCCCAGGGCTGGGAGGAAAAGTACTTTGTGTTCCTACTCCAAAGGGTGTCTTTTACTTACCTATGGGCAAAGTAATCTACCTGGTGTTTCCTATGTTTTCTGACCTATACAGGTGGATTTACAAAACATTAAAAGCCATGTTGCACCAAAGACTCTTGAAATGCCTTGGTTTGATGCCACCTACCTCCTTTTCTCATTTGAGTTTAATAACAACATATACTGTGATGAGGAATAAAACATTCATAATTATGATGTCTCTGTTTTTAAAGAGCATAGTTCTCTGTTTCTGTTTTTCATAATCTTAAGATTGTTGTGTGGACTGAGATCATTCTTGAAAATAACCTCAAGTGTGAAAGCATTTATGCATGTTGAACAGGATCAGGTACAGACACCTTTCACATCTTAACCAAAGCTCCTTTTTTAAGTAGGAGTGTTATCTGAAGGCAAAGTGGTAAACCGGCCCCTACATGGATGGTTTTCATGTTTTAGTAAAAGTGTGAGGACTTCATGCCACAAAGGATGAGCACTGCGTTAAAAGAAAAGGTTCATATTGCTGTAAGAGACAATACTGCTTATGACAGTTTGAAGACCACTTCATCTTTCTCCTGCAGCCTGGCTAAGCTCTCTGGAGTTTTATTTCCAAATTTGTGGACTAACATTTTAAAGGATGTTTTACTATTTTATAAGGCATTCTGTTACTAACTCATTTTGCTTAATCCCTGAGATGTATGAGTGGGACCAAATACAAAACACAACATAGAATCTGGTATTTTAAAACTAGTAAATATAGTAGATTGCATGGTAAACTGTCAGATTTCTACTACCTGTACAGCGCTTTTCTGGAAAGTCTTCCTTTGGCAACAGAGCAAAGATCCTTTCACCTGTTCTTTCAATTAAATTTAGTACACGGTCATCTTGCTGGACAATGGCATGATACTTACATCTATTTTCTTTTCAATGGGATATGTGTAGCCCAGAATGACGGTTGCTCTGTTTTTCTGTCATCTGACTCATTCCAAGTCCAAAGTGCTTTAAGTTGTCTTGCAGATTAGAATGTGTTACTAAATGGAAAGTTGTGCAGGATGAAAACCAAGTGAGCAGTGAAAAAGATGCATTTTGCTTTAAACACATAAAAATATCAAGCTGTTCTCCTTCCGCAAATTTTGTGGTTTTCTTAACATCAGACTTGTACTCAGGCAATGCTTCTCCTATTTGCTGTGGTGAGGATGGGGGCAATAGTCAAGGACTTTGCATATGGAAAACTAGCTGAATACCATTGCTGAAGATAAGTGAGCAGTGGAAGGACTAGGTGCTAGTATATGCACTGCAGAAGAATGAGTAATTAAGAGCATTTGAATAATTACAATTACCCCTAACCAATTAAGTCAGGACACATATGACACTGAGACAGGATGCTGGATGCAGACGGTGCATAGGAAGGGAAGCTAGACAGGAACATGGCTATTTCAGCATAATAGCAACAGTGTGGTGTATATATATACCATGTTCAGTGTTATTCTTAAGGTGGCAACCTATTTTTTCATTCAGCTACCTTGGTAAGTCTGTCCCCCTAAATAAGTTGGTTTGTTTTTTCTCCCCCCTATGTTTGACTTAGACTTGTTTACAAAATAGTCAAATACTAGGGAAAAAAAAAACCCCAACAAAACATTCCAGAAATGTTCATCTGAGTTCTTTGACTGTCTTTAGGCTTCTTTGCTCAAGTTCTAAACAATGAAGGTGTTTGCTGGATGTGTGCTTTGTAGCAGCCAGCTCTAGTGGAATCCAGTTGAAAGAAGTTTTTTAAACCTGTAATGGCAACTTCCGGTCCTTCAAATGAGAGGTTAAGCATTCCCTTACCGAGTCAAGAAGAAAATGTCTTTGAAATAAATGTATGCCATTAGGACAGCTCATATTTTGCACAGCAAGTATCAGAAACAACTAACAGTGAACATGCTGCAGACTGAACCCTACTTAAATGAAATTCTGATTACAAACACTTTGTTAACAATAGGAGAGAACAATACAGTATGTATAAAGGGAAAAAACTGCCTTTCACATTTTTCTAGCTAGGATTTTTTTTATGATCAGGATTCATATTTTGTCATAGTGTTTATGTAGAAGGTAATAGACATATAGAAAACATTTTGGAAATAAGATTTCAGATTACTTAAGCAGCTTTGAATAGTTCTTCTTTCCCTAGGACACAAATTACCGTAGGTCATTGCATCCTTTTACTCAAGGAAAGACAAAACCTGAGTCAAAGCTAAGGTTTACTAGTGGACTGAAACTGGTGAGCTCTTCTGTCATGCTCGAAACCAATGTAACATCCATGTGGCTAACAACAATCCAGTTTGTAAGCCAATGATGTCAGCAAAAGGTAATTTCAAAATGGAATATGAACTCCTATCCCTGTATGCTTTATCAAGCCAGACTATTCCTAGAGTTCTTCTCTTGAGACTAGCCTATCCTGAATTCCCTTTCCTACCTCTTGTTTGCTCCATCTAGAGTCTAACCAGAAAAACATCTGCCTTGTTAATGGAAATTACCTTTAGATGACACCCCAACAGCTGTAGTCTAAGTTAGTCAACAAGACAATCCTGGCATGATATTACATGACAAGTTAGGGCAATGAAAACTGATGTAGTTAATTATATATCTATCTATTTATTTATTTATTTTTATGCTGTGCAGGTCACCCTGGAGTGGAATGCTCGATAAAACTCAACTATGTGTTTACCTTTGCTATTCAGTATCATTAATCTAAACTGAGTTCTTGGGGGATAGCCTCATAAAGTAGATATTCCTTAAAGAACAATCCATTATTCTGGAGCATGTAACTGTCCTGTGGCACTTCAAAAAAACTCACAAACAATGACAACAACAAAAAACCAACCACAAAAAATCCAACAAATAAACTGAGGTTTGCTAGATGTGGGTTTGGAAGAGCAAGCTCTTAAACTGCATTATCTCACTGTGTTTTCACTGAGGTTCCCTTCCTACCTCAATCAATAATGAGGGAGCAGGATTGGATCCCAAATGCTTCATTTACTGTATCACCCAAATTGATTGTCCAAGTTGCTATGTGAGCAAAACCAGTGATTTTTGATTTCTTCTGAATTTGGCTTCTTGACTTTCCTGAGGCCAAACTGAATGACTAACAGATGAATCTTGTCTGCCTTTCCCTCTGTGAGGATGCCAAGTTGTGTCTCTACCCACTGTTCGCCCACTGATTTTCAGGAACTTGTGTAAGGATATAATTTTCTTTTAGACTCCAGACTTCTTACAAGATGAGTTTCAAATCTCCCAGCAAGCTCAAAAGTTATTCAGGGAAGGGGAGGAATTGCTGGATAGACTCAGATAAACATTGCTTTCTATAAAAAAAAAAAAAAAAACCAACAAAAAACTAAGACCTTCATGTGGTACTTCGCAAGAATAACATTGTCTACAACAGCATTAGGGACTTCTTGGATACAAAGTCCTGCAGTCTATGTAGAAAGTTGAAAACACTAGGAATGCTGTCTGGCACCAGTGAACACACAGGCTCAGCCAAGTTCGTATATAAACTATCAGCTTCCTTCAGCATTTTTGGTAGGATGGTGAGGAATTACAGATCTTGCTGTTGGAAATGTGTGTATACTGTTTTGAATCACACCTACATGTAGAAGCATTCCAGATCTTCAGAGGTGCCAAAACTTTTGCTATCTAGCCTGGAGGTTGTATCTTTTCACTTCTTTCTCTACAGAAAGCTCTTGGTTTAGTTTGCATATGCTATACAGTGATCTAGCATTTTTTAAAAAACTGGGTTTTTTAACATATTGATGTAATCACAGAAGCATATGTGTATTGCTTACCCATTTAAACCTCTGCACTGAATTGAAGTACTTGGCATTTCTACAGCCAACCATATGATCACTTTAACACTGCCTTTATGAGGGTTACTGCAATAAATCAGATGACTTGTTGGATGTCTTTCCCTTTCCTAACGCTTCAAAATAAATTCCTAGTGACTTCAAAAGTCACTAGGAAAGTATATTCTTGCCACTGCAGTGGAGTCAGCAAACAGCTGTTCTATTAACACATATTTTTAAAGGTTGCTTCAGGTAAGGTTTATTTTGGTCCTGCTTCTGATTCAACTTCTACAAGGTAGGCAACCGCTGCCTTGAGTAGAGGAGATGAGTAAAGGCAGTGTTTTTTGTGACAAATGAAGAAGTTCCAACTCAAAATCTTCGAATTGTGGGAATGTGTTTAGAGGAACAAGAGACATTCAGAGCCAAACACTGCTAGTAAGTTACTCGTAGGACCTAGCCTACTCATCTGCTTTACAGAGGCACTGGACTGTGACTTCCTACACCATTCTTAACCCTGGACAAAAAGTAGGGATGAAGTGAAAAGTTAGAATTGCAAGGGAAAGGCTTTGAACCCATCAAAGGCCTTAATTACGACAAATGAATTGCCTTCCATGACTTTTGCAGCCTTTTGTCCTTTTTCCTTTGGTCTTTGATATGCGAATGTATGAGTACATCTGGGCAAATAAAACCACTGTAGATGTATAATGCTACCAGTAGAATTGTTGGTGCTTATCCTCTCCATTTCTGCTACTATAAGTGCATAAGCATGAGCAAGCTGTAGGGAATTAGACACTTTCAATTCTAGCTTCATATCAGGAGAAGCTGGTATAATTCTACCTGTCTTGCAAGACAAAAGCCTTGGTAGGTGTTCATTATGTTTGCAAGGAACTCTGAGGCCTGAAATAAAGTAAACATTAAGGGCTACTGATCAGCTAAAGGCTGGAATGGCAAATGCCTGTCTTTCTGGAGCCTCAGCTTCTATAGCCTTAGTCAGCTGAATACCGGATAGCAACACAAATTAATTCTGTTGCTTTTTGCCTTTGTTATGGATGTAATGTCATCAAGAGAAGTGGCTGCATTTCTTTCTCAGTTGGGTCCATTCTGAACATGGACTAGAAGTGATTGTGAGTAGGACTACAAACAAGTATACTAGCTCAGTTAGTGTTTATTTCCTGATAGCCTACTATTATTGCAGTTTTAGCCATTACTCTTTTCCAAGATGTGACTCACTGAAATATGTTTCCTAGCTGCACTGTAGTGGTACAAAACAGAAACAGAACGTGTCTGGGGTTTACTTCAAGCTTCATCTCATAAGCATTGTGCAAAGACTCCATGTAAACACCCTAATTGAGTTAGTATATAAACTCACCATAGATTTATTATTAAATAAATTTAAGATCTTACAGATGCTACTAAACCAGTCTGTTTCAGGAGCTGAGCAAAGTGAAGTCTGTGAAGAAACAAATAAATGCTAACATTTTCATAGGTTCATATGCATAGAAAACTGTGAACGGTGTCCCAACAAATGCTGTGAAAACCATTGTCTAACCTGCATCTATCGTATTATGAACAAGACGTTTGTTTTCTCTGAGGGAGCACTTGTGACAGGAGTTGCACTGTCCTATTTTTTACTGTATTTAGAAAAGGAAATTAGTTGAGTATCTGGTAACAGTATTTTGTTTTAAATGCAGTAAGACCTGTTCTGACTTTCAAGGGTTGGCTGTAACATTGACAGGTTTGTGAATCATGTCAGCATCTGCTGGGGGACTAGAGTATCTAGTTTAGAATATGAAGCCCTTTAGCTCAGATGTTACTTTCTTATTATACATCTAAAGTGCTATAAAGAAGTATTGATCCATGACTTGAAGAGTATTACTGGTTTTGAAATATTTCCTAGAATTTCCTGCATTAAATTATCTCCTTCATGGAATATAGTACATGTGTGTACATGCACAAAGAGTACATATGCTCTTTTGTTGCCTCTTATAATTATTTCCTGCCCTGTCTTGTATTCAGGTGTGGAGGTAGAAAGTCAAGCTTATTCCCTTTGAAGACTTTTTTTTTTTTTGTCTGAGAAGGAAGTGACTCAAAGCAAAAATGTGTTGGCAAGTCCAGTGACCTGTGAAATCAGTCAGAAATCAGATAAACTAGCTAAGGAATTAACTGCAAGAAATAAATTACAAAATAATAAAGCGTTCTTGTTGCTGCTTTAGCTGTGTTTCTGCATTGGAATCTTTCCATTAGATGCTCATAAAAGCAGAATCTGAGTTCCCCTACCAAGCCAATAAAACAAGTGTGGACTATCACATATGAGTTTACACATGGTTTAAGAGAAACATTTCATTTGAAATGTTCAATAGACCTTATCATGGAGGTGGGAACCTGCTTTAATAAATTATATATCCTATTTCCAAAATATATGGCAACTATAAAACTTTGACGTGAAATCATAGGAGAAATCCAACACAGTTTAAAAAGGAAGGAAAGAAAGAAAGGTAACAACTTAGTTGTGTGAGAACAGGTTTGGAGTTCAGGTCTGTATGCTTTTATTTCTTTATGCTTCTTAGAAAATTCGTATCTCAAAATATTCTTAAAGAAGAGAAAGCAGTGTATCTGATAAATATGTCCTCCTGACAAACATTCAAGTCGAGTGTTCATGTAAAACAGACAACACAACGATTAAGTCTGAATATCATGCAATCAAACATACTGGTGACGTGGGAAATTACGTTATTCTGCAGACACTGATTGTGTTAAACTAAATCTCATTGCTCACGTCAATAGCACTGGACAATATTGCTACATACTGTGTGAGCTTTGGGAAATCAGTGAAAGCAGATACAAACTCGAGGTCTTCCTTCTCTTTCAAAAAACATACAGGGTTTCTTTTCCCCTTTCTTTTGGAGAAACTCTCTTGAATGCATGAGTGGGGGGTAGACCACAAAAGGAAACAGCACCCACTAGTTGCACTGCATGTTTATTTTAGCAACTGCTAGGTGGCTGGCAGAGCTTAAGTGTCAGATCTGACAGATAAGGGAGACCAGGTGTTATTAGAATGTAATACTATGTTTGCTTTGCGTGGGAGTTCAAATGTGACTGGAATTTTTAGTTAGAGGGCTTGACTGTGACCTCCACAATCAAAACTTGCCCTCTGCTCCTCACAGTTAGGTGCTGTCATCAATCATTTCACACCCAAAGAGTGACAGTGGTTTGCGTTGCTGTGTATGGAGCTGGGAGAGCTGTGGTCTTAGTTAAAATACCCTGGAAGATGTTTGGGCTGAGCTGGTGCTGCAATGGACAGCACAAACAACAGAGGTTTTCATCAGCTTTCATAGCCTCTCCAGCCTGCCACAAGTTGCATTTCTAGCAAGCTGGCTTTCACGATGTAGAGCAGATAAAGGAGCTGGGATGAGGCAGCAGCTATCACATAAATGGCATGGAATATTAAGTGAAGCTTAAATGGAAATGGCTTATGTCAAGCCAGCTTCTGTTGGTGGACACATACTAACAAGTGCTGAGCCACAGAGATTTTAAACTGCTCTTGTTCGATGTGAAATCTGTAGTGCATAAGCATTGAAGAAGGTGGTTTGCACACCTGTTAAGACAGACTCATGAAGTTGCTGAAGTTACAAGTGAATTAGAGGGCACCTGCCTTGCAAATGTTCTGGCTAATGAACAGAGATTCTCTTTCTGGCTGGAAAGGGAAGGAGCCAGCTGGTTATCTGGCTACGCAGTGAGTCTTTCCAGGAACAAAATAATGCATTATAAAGAAGCTATTTTAGTTGTGAAAAATATTAAAACCAAATTGCAGGTTGTTGTATTTGCTTGATTTCATCCTCTTCTTGAGGATTGAGAAGATTTCATCATCTTCTTGACTGTTTCAAGGTGATGCAATCTATGAGCTTGGAAGCTATTGCAGTGTCTATGTTAAGATGCCTGATGTGCTTATTTGTAGAAATTTGGACTTAGGAAACATTTTTTTCCCCCTATGCTTTTATCAAAGTAGTAGCTTAGGCCATGGAATTATCTGTCCCACCTACAGGAGGAAGCACCATCCCTCTCTAGTCTAAAGGGTAATGTGAGGAAAACAAGAAAATATTCCTTCTGTGTTCAAAGAGGTGATACATTGCCTCATTTTACAAGCCTTGCCTATTTTGGATGTGCTAGGGTGCAAATCAGGTAGATTACAGAAGTGTTATGTTGCTCACCCATATGTCTGTGTTATAGCTGCCAAATTCTGACTATGGTGTGTGTGGTATCCGTTTTAAAAAAAATTTTCCTTTTCTTTTTTTCTGATTATGAATTCCTAAATTAGCAGATATATGAGTTATTTGATTTCTGTGAGAAGGGACTATAACCAGGAAAAAAGAAGCTTTTGCTTTCTACGGATGGGAGTGGAAGTGGTGTAAGTGCTTAAACTCCCCTCTTTCCCATTTTATGTGCCTCACGCAAGCTCAGACAAATATTTTTTCTTTGTCATAATGACAAAGCATTGCTGATAGAGAATCCTGAGTAGACCTTGCAGTATTATTATGCTGTATTTCCCTGAAACTCTAACAGGAGGCTTGCTCAAACTGCAATCATACCCATAAACACAACATTCAACAAAAGTGTGTGGTGATTCCTTACTTGACTGCCTGTCAGTACATCGATTAAAGCTTAGTTTAGGATAACTTATCATTTGCTGTCAGAAACACTCTCTGGCACTGATGAAGCTTGCCCCACTCAAACGGGGCAAGTTTTCCAGTGCTTTCCAGGGGTTAGTGGGAAAGAGTTCATGGAATGTCTGAATTTACCACCAAGTGAAGCAGCACAGATGTGCCCAACGGGCCTTTACTGCCCCTTCCCAGGGACCGCATTGCTGAAAGCAGGAAGCACTGTGTGCTGATGTGACCAATGATAACCATGTTGCTTATTTGTGAATGTTCCTACGTTCAGCACTGCCAAATATTCTGAATTATTTTTCCCTCTCTTAGAAGCAACAAGTATATATTTTTCTACTCATGTTACAATTTAAAAAAGCCCTTTTTCTAAGGCTTGCCTATCTTAAAAAACATAAATTGGCTATTAGTTGATGATCATCCAGTTTTCTGTAGTTCAGGACAAATATCTTGCATTTCACAGGACTTTTGTTCTGCTTTTTCTCCCTTCTAACTGTTCTTCAAGTTCTTTAACCAAAGTATATAAAAACCTAATCTTTAGCATGGTTTTCCCTCCAGGTTTGCTTATCTTTCCTCTCAATTATTAGCTTTCATTCCTTAAATTAATGCTGCTGAAGTAAACAGCACCCAAAACAGTTACAGTAAGATATAAAGGAAAGTGATGGAACTGATTTAGCTCTCTGAATTTTAATTGAAATAAGATACTGATGCACCTTTTCTTGCTGTACTTTTCCTAAAGGAGAAGCAAAGATTTATTAAAACTACATTGCCTTGTATAAGTTACAAGTTATACTTTCCAGATTTACACAAATTAGTCATAGAACTGTTTCCTTTTCTCTTCTGGATGTTTTAAACACCTTCAAGAACAATTACATTAAAAGAGAAAGTGCCTTTGCTGTCAAAGGGATTCTGTCAGAGATAGTATTAGAACAAATTGGGTTTGAGGCAGAGTGGAGGAAATAATACTCCAACTTTGCCCTCCAATTTGTAATTGGTATAAATGTGTCAAAACAACAGACACATCCAAGAATATTTCTATCCTGTCAAAGAGACAGGCAGAATTACAACCAAATTCTTTCATCATTTTTGTTTTATACTTGGCCAGTCTTTTGAATTAGGTAATGGAAACTTAATCTTTCCCTGCTGCAAACTGTTTTGCAAGACCAACGACTAAGAAGTCCACCTGCTCAATTCTGAAGAACAAAAAGATATTCAATATGTGTTGTTCTTCTGAGAAAATATTCTTAAGTGCTCTGGCTAGGCCTCTTCAAGGCAAAGCTAAACTTCTAGTTCAAGAATGATATTTATCATGACCTATAGTACAATGTTTTCATCAAGGTAGCAGACTGGGATCACTTATGCTAGAAGACTATATAACTCAATCTGACAAGGTTAATGCTTCCACTTAGTAAACCACACTTAAATTCCTGTCTTGACCTGACTCTTTAGATGTCTAAAAACACACAGGCCATATTTGGTCTGCGGTTCCTTCTGACCCACAGCTTTTGCAGGAACTGCTGAGGGATCTCTTTGCAAACACACAGAAGGATTTCATGATGCTGAGTTTGCACACAGCCTGCTGAACAGTAATATATCTTTTCCCACCAGTGCTCTATCAGTAACAGAACTACTTGGAATGAGCTGGTGTGGGCTACTGCATCTACAGCATGACTGTACTTGTTACATATGAGTATTGAACCTATACGTGATACTGTCCTAAGTACATTCATACAGCACAGATGGTTAGTTCTGTATTCAGTCACCACTGGGTCAAGAACATCTCCCTATTTTTCTGCTCTTTCTTCCAGCCTCTTTCTTATGCCGACTTATGTGAAGGGACAAACCAGTAGCATCACAGTATACGGTGAACTTACTGTTCATTGCAAGACATTCTTTCAGCAGTCCTTCTAACTTGATCTAAGGCAGTCAAACTCCGTCTAACAGATACTCTCCCTGAAGTTCATACTGAAGAATTCTCATATTAAAAATGTTCAAAGGTGGCTAAATACCTTTCAAAAGCATTCTTCCCATCTGGGGCACAAAGAGCAGTAACCAAAAGGAGGTTGCTAAAACGCTCTCCTAATGTTGTCTGCTATAGATTTCCATATTTGAAACATCCTATTCTGGGAATACCTGTCCTGTCAGCAGAGTGTCCTCTCTGGAATCCTGAAGGGCCCTGGCACCAAGGAAGAGGAAGAATTCTTGAGTGGAAGAGAAAATTAGAAGAGACAGGAAATGCTTGGCTGAACAGAGGGAGGAAAAACCTCCCTGACAGAGCATGCCAGGATGTGTCCAAAGGAAATGCTGGAATCTCCCTTCTCAAGGGACTTTAAAAACTAAGCACTAGAAAATGTACTGCAGGGAACAATTCTGCATTGGCAGGAAAATAGGCTGGATGATCTAATTATTTTCCATCTTTAACTTCTCTAAGTCTATGTATAATCCAGAGCTCTCTAGCTGCTCTTTCTTACTAATTTCCAAAATATTGTAAGTTGGGAATGATTTATTTTAAAAGAAATAATATTAATAATTATTACTTTTAATCCATCGGTCCTGAGACTCAACAAATTCTGACCTTTCCTGTAACCTGTTCTACTTTCCAGAATTGTGACATGCTAGCTGTAGAGCTAAGCTCTATGAATATGAATAGTTACAGCTGGTTTCTACAATGCAGGGCTGCAGAGTTTTGGGAGCAGTAATACTTAAGTTTCTGGTGGTCTGCTGTTAGTAATTTTCTGCAAGTAAACCTGTAAAATTTGGATACTAAGCTCTGAAAAGCCTTGATGTCGTAAATTCCTTCATTCTCTTGCTACCACAGATTTTTCCTCACATGACAGCAACTGTCCCAGTATCGTTATGGCTGTGAGTTATTGTGAGCAGAGTTTGTTAAAGGCAAGCATACACCACCTATGTCTTTAGCAGATCTAGTAGTATTCATTCATTTAATAAGGGAAAAGAGACATAAAGGATTTTTTTTGCTAAACTGTAAATTTAATGGGGTTTGTGTTGTGCTGTTCATCTACAAGGTTTAAGATAATTTACTTGTGCAAAGAGCCTCTATCTTTCCTATCCCTTATTCCTACAGCATAGTTTGTATATCGTTTCTATATGACTTTTGATTTTACTTGAAATATTTTATTGCATCTTTCCCCAAAATAGACTTTTCTTCCATATATGAGCATGTGTACATGCATCTGTGTACACTTGAATAAAGAAAAGTTTGTTTAACAAATCAAAGGTGAAATATCAGTAGATACTTAATTCTGCCCCCAGTGTGAAAGGTATTACATAAAATATTCACTTTAAGTACAGTTACTCAACTGACTGAGCTACCTGTAGCTGCTTTAAATGAGCATCACAGGACATATAAACAGATCAGGTAAGCAAATCTGAATGCCTCTTACAGCTTAGTAGCAAGGTTGGAAGTTCTTTAAGACAATACTCATATAGCTATATCCTTCAGTTCAATGAATATTGCTAAGCAGTCTTCAGCTTGTCATTACTTCACATACAGCTACCAGTTTACCATCCGAACTCCGATGTTCAGGAGTGTCTCATCAGTGTGTTTTCACAAAAGGTAATTGAGGCACACAAATAAAACTTGTACTCAGACTTACGCAAGCAGTGGGTGATCTGACTCCTGTTCAGTGGAAGTATTCTGTGGAAGGTATATGCCTGAATAATATGGGTACAAATCCTGCATCCAAGTCCTGTGTTGAAATGTAGACCATGGCACAAAGAAATATCCTTCTTGACTCCAGAAGCATCTTGTTTTGTAAATTACTTAATAAGTAAGACAGCTCAGTCTAGCTCAGCAAAATACCAGCATTAACTTTCATTTGGAAGAAACAGTATGAAGAAACTACATCCATCTAAGTATCTACCTGTAAAGAAGCATTCTCTTTTGGATTTGAGATACTACAAATGACTTGTTTATGATTGACTTTCAAGGCTGCAATTAATGTTGAGATCCAGTTACTTTGGCCAAACTCATAAAATTGCTGATCCCTTTGTGAATCTATTATGGAGACCTTGAGTTAGTCACCACAATGAGAAACAAATCTTTTGAAATGTCCATTCTACAATTTATGATGCTATTAAGTAGTTTGAGGAAATAAGCATTCAGTTAGCTCCTGCTACAATGAAACTAGTACAATGTGCTCAAAATAAGAGCATTCAGCAATAAGACTGTGTTCTTAATCAAGACAAATTTACTGTAAGCCAGGGGTAAATTAAAAAAAAAAAAAAAAGGAATAGGAAACTTGCAGCACTCTTCGTAAGCTTGGTCAAACCTGTTCAGCAGTTTTGTATGTTGTAGCAACACTTAAATGAAAAATCAGCCAAGTTTTAATTTATCCTGTAAACTTCTGTCCCATATGCCATAACTTTTCATGATTCAATTATTTTGTGTATTTCATATCAGTTAAAACAATGTTGTTTTAAATAGTTGTAGCTGGGAAAAAATATTGTTTCTTGGATAAGGATGGCTAAACTAACAAATAGTTGATAAAAACGTGAAATAAATGCTAATTAATCTTTTAGACTCAGTATTAACAGAGTCACAACTGAAAGAGCTGAATAGAGGAAATAAAATTGCTGAGTCAGTTTCAAATCAGTTTAACATTTGTCTAAGAAACCTGGCTCTATTTTGTGCTTGGATATTTGAATAGTTCTTTGGGTTGGGGAGGGTTCTTCTTTTGAATTGGAAATATTTTCAGTCTTTTAAAAATTCCTACTACTTTTGTGCAGCAAAAGTTTAACTATCCTGAAGTACTTCATTAAGAAAAACACACCTCCGTTTGGTGTCTACAAAAACAAACTTTAAAATCTATGCCTAGCCACCACAAAAATAATGTTATTGGATGAAGGTGGTTTAGTTGTTGAATTTTTTTCCAGTGATTATTATTTTGAGTAATGCAATCATTTGGGCATCTGATGGAGGGAGTGTAAATGAAAAAAATGAATTTTGAGGCTAGGCTCACTCTACAAAGCAGAAGTCCTTAGGCTGTTTCAAGATATGTGCTTGAATCTCCAAGCATTTTGACAGTGTTATGTGTTTTCTCCCTGCCCATGAAAAACCACAAATTTCCTATTGAGGATGTAATTTCAAGTCCTCTGAGCTGAAGAGACTTTAGTTGAGTATAGATTCAAGCCCTTTAAAAATGTATTTAACCTAAATAATGTGCACAACCTTCCTTAAAATATGCCTGTGATTACCAAAGCATGAGGTTTGTTATGTATGCATATAAAATATGTAATAGAAAGGAACTATTTCTCTAGCTCTGAAAAAAAGACTGCACAGAGAAACTTTGCCAGATGACACCAGGTCGTTAAGTGCTTTATGAGAAATGTCTTGGCCTATTCTAGTTACTCATGAAACTTGCTTTCCACTTCAGTGAAGCCAAAATTTCACAGTTGGATGATGCCCTAGAGATTATCAAGAACACTAAGAAAAAATTTCCCATCACCTCTGATTAATTACCCAGAGTAACAAGTGTTCCCTTGGGCAACTTTGTCTCAGCTATAGATAAGCACTGCTATGTGAATTATAGCGAAGAGAAAACTCTGCAACAAGCCTGATAAATTCTAAAGTCACTGCTACACATTAAAGCAGTTTAACAAAATTATTTGATACTCCAACTCACAATGAAGTTAACACAGCGCTTTCTAAAAAGTCAGCACTGCTTTGGGTTGTGCTGAGTAAGCATACAACTTCACTGGTGAATTTGAGCAAGTAGTGTTGGGCGCCACAGTATAAGAGAGACCTTGAGGTGCTGGAGCAGCTCCAGAGAAGGGCAACAAAGCTGGTTAGGGGTTTGGAGAACATGTCCTATGAGGGGCAGCTGAGGGAACTGGGATAGTTTTAGTCTGGAGAAGAGAAGGCTCAGGAGAGACCTTATTGCTCTCTACAAGTACTTGAAAGGAGGTTGTAGAGAGGTGGGTGAAGGTCTCTTCTCCCAAGTAACAAGCAATAGCACAAGAGGAAATGGCCTTAAGTGGTGCCAGGAGAGGTTTAGATTGGATATCAGGAAGAAGTTCTTTACTGAAAGAGTGGTTAAGCATTGGAACAGGCTGCTCAGGGAAGCGGTGGAGTCACCATCCCTGGAGGTGTTCAAAAAAACATGTAGACACAGCACTTCAGGACATGATTTAGTGACCATGGTAGTGCTGGGTTGTCAGTTGGACTTGATGATCTTAGAGGTCTTTTCCAACCTTGATGATTCTATGATTTGTACAATCATAAGCGAAGGACAGGCATTAAAACTGACCACTTTCCGTTATGGAAGTGTGTATATATATGTGTTAGTACATGCAAACCTGTATAGTGTGGCCACAGGATAGGTTCTCTCAGGTACTAATATCCAGTCCACGCCTACAGTGATACCACAAGCTCAGGAAAAACTGAGTGTGTTTTTCCACAGGTAACACCGAAAGAGTTCTCAGAGGATGTTAGCTCTTTACATTGTAAAGAACTCAAACTTTTAGCACCACATGTTCCTGTTGGCCTGGTAACGTAAAGCTAGAATAATAGTCACTACTCTCTAATATAATGCAAAGAACTTTAAGGTTACTGATTAAAGTGTATTTTGAGGTGACAAGGATAAAAGGAGGGAAGAAGCACCTGAAAGGGCTTCAATAGCAATTAATTTCATGTATCAGAGTTGACTGTGAAGGAACTCAGGGAATTATACAGGCAAGAGTGTGGAATGTATCCATAAAAAATCTCCAATCCTTTCAATAGTACAAATACCGATATTTTTTTTTTTTTTTTTTCTTTAGCATTCGTATTTATATCTTCCTACCAGTCAAAGTATTTACTAATGTCAACGAGGATATGTGGCCAATTACCCAAAACAAAGGTGTTTTTCTATAATAGGAAAAAAAAGAAAAGTATTCCTTTGTAATAAAAACTGTTATGACATGTAGTTAATATCATGATCACATCACGTTAGCACATTGGAAATGATTCATAAAAGTTAGATCTATTGATAGATTTGAGATATAAGTCCTTCTTCACTTGATTAAACAAAACCGTTGGCTTTCCCAACCTACCTTGCCTCACTTATATTCTCAGAACAGAAGAAAAAAAATTTTTTTAAATAGTATTTAACTGTGCAAATGAAAACTCATTTGAGATGTATTTTTGATTTGCTGATTCATGTTTTTCAGTGTCTTCCTCCCTCCTTTTCAGTCCTAATCGGAAGAACTGCTTCTCTTAAAATTGATGTGGAGGCTGTATATGTTTTGAACCTTTTCTTTTCTCTTGTGTTACTTGAACAGAATGTGTGTTTGAGAGAGCACAAATAATGGAGACACAGTGTGTGGACTTGTCTGTAATCCTCCAAGAAGTTCTCTGTGAGTAGGGAAGCATCATTTGTCTCATTTTATAGATAGGTAGACATAGAAGTAGAAAAGCTACATAACTGTAAAAACAGACAAATGATCCCTAATAATAGACATAGAAAAGGAGAAAGGGGTTATGGTGGAATTTAAAAAAACAACCAAACAAAAATGTCAGAAAACCTAGCAGGATTACTACTGAGTTTATCCAGGGAAAAGTTTTGATGATTCACAAGTGGCTCTTGAGTTGCCAGTCTGTTCACTTTGCTTGCTGTGCATGTAGTGCTGCCCATCACCTGCTGTTAATTATAACATCCTATAAATCTAAAGTTAGAAGACTAGCAGCGAGACATGGTGCCTGCACTGGCTTAACAGACACTCTAGGAAAAAAATAATTTTTCAAGATTTTATTCCTGGATGACCTTCTATGAATCTGGCATTGTCATGAACTGATATTTCTATCAGGAAAAATATTTGTTTAAAGGCATCCACTAGTAAGGTCTTGGCTTTATACAACCATTGTGGTTTCAAACACCATATCAAGAAACACTATCACGGGAAGCTATCATTTAATAAATCAAAATAGCTTGCTTTGTAATAAATATTTTTCTTAGAAACCACAATATTCACTTTCCTACAGATCATATGACTTCCCAGTTCCTGCATTTTTTGACATTACTGGAGTAACAAAGGAATGTGGGAAATAACTCAGCATGGTGAAATAATTCAGTTTAGTAGTGCCTACATTGTGGTTACAACTTCAAAATGTGTTTTCAGGCATTAGGTGATCAAATTCCTCCCTTTTTCAGGTAGCCACAATTTGGCTGAACTACGCAGCACTACCTTTCTGAAATGAGAAAAGCATTTAGTTTTGACTAAATCAATTTAATTTCAGTTTTATATTCTGCAAAGGAGTGAGCAATATTTCCATCTCACAATATGGGAAATAGTTTCTTGCCTATAGGAGCATTAAAAAAAAAAACCACAACAAACTGTAAAAAATGCAATGAATCACTATGATTGACTCTGTGTTCTGTGTTGGCTGCTCTTCAGATAACTACAAAGGCTGATTAATCAATATAAGTGGAAGTTAGTAGTGAAAAGAAAGCCTGTATCTTAAAAAAGGAAAAAAAAAAAAAAAAAATAATAGTTTGAAAAGAAGAAACATACAAAGATTTATATTCTGCTGCCAGTGACAGCAGCCTAAATCCAGATTGGGTCTAGACACAAGTCCTGTAAAGATACATGCACATAAATAACGTCTATAAGAAATACACTATTGCATTTACACAGATTTATTCTCACATATAGAATAACTTCCTGTTGGAAAATATCAAGCTGACTAGGACTTATCTGTTGGCACTACTGAGGACCATAAGTTGTTCCAAAATATTTAGCAACGGACTTTGCTAAAAACATATATGCACTTGCATGCTTGCAAGTATTTGTATATGGAAATCATACATAAGTTTCCCTTAATATAAGCAATAAATACTTCTCCTGTAAATAAGTTTTCTAATGTCTGCTAAGAAAATCATTAAAAGTTTTATAAGAGTGAAGATTCAGCTTGTTTTACCAGGATCCCTTTCACAATGCAGTTCTCGGGCAAAGATCTTCCATTTATTTGTTCTGCAATTAGTCAGTATTCTACAGCAAGAATTTTTGTGTTCCTGGGTGTGAGATTCCCTTTATAATGAAGTGCAGTGTGGGTATGAATATATTTATATAGCTTCAATGACTTATTGGCTCTGCTTGCTAGTAAAAGTATGGTTTTGATTAGCCTTAAAACTCCTGATTCAACCTACTTTGGGAAAGTTGAGCTACATTGTTTTTTACTGTTCACATGACAAACTGTGCATTTTAGCCGAGATCCAAGGTACTGTACAATGGACTTGCATCAAAAGAGAAACTGTTGCAGCCAGCCTTGATTGGAAGCCGAAACGTAACTTAAGGAATATTAATAACAGAAAGGTATTGAAAACAGAATTCTGGTTTTAGGCAAACAATTTCTCAGTGGTTCAAAATGACAGTTTAGGAGACAGCTAGGACAAAAGTTGCTGAAAGCATACAGGAAATATTAGGGATCCTTGAGAAAAAATAAATCAGACTAATGTTTATTTAACAGGCAGGCTTTAAATTACCTCAAAGAATTAAGTGCCACGTTGGTTACTGTCTTGTAACAGAATTTCATTACTTTGAAAGCAAACACAGAGCCCGAGGCAGCTTTGTTAGATGTACCAATACCAATATACCTATCCTCTAGCTGATCTTCCTGTGCACCTGTGTGTGTATTTTTTTTTCTCTTTTCCTATTTTCTGCAATGGTGATTATATAACCCACTTAAATCTTATTTACAGCAGGTAAATCTTTACACTAGCCATATTTTTCTGATTCAGTTGTATTGTTGTGTATTTCTAGAAGCTTTTTCTTTTTCAACTGAGGAGAAAAGGAAGCTATAAAGTAATAAAACTGCAGCTTCTTTAAGTTTCATGCCAATACACTGTGAAAGGTGTGCAATTCTATTAGGGCAATGGACAGAAAGAGGACAGTTTCTTGATCACTGATACACCAGGAAAGGGGAGGATACGTTAAAGCTTGTGAGGGTAGAAAACCTTCCGACAATGTTTTCTCTGTACGTTAGTGCTGAAGTTAATTGCATCTCCACATCCTTATGGCCAGTGGCCAGCCTCAGAGCCATGTGCATTTTTTATTATTTTTGTTGTTGTTGTTGTTAATACAATTCTGCAACTGACTGCTTTCCTGCCTGCGTCCTAACTTGCACATTCCTATAATATACTGTGACTGCACCAGGCCTGCACCGTGTGCAGTTCTGTACTTGAGGGAAAACATGACACTATTAACCAGTGACTGGCAGGCTTTCAAAAATGCAGTTTTTCATGCTGAGTGAATAATATTTATGAAATAACTTACTGTATGGATGCCCATTCCACTAAGTAGAAACTTATCTCAATGTGTGTCTGAAAAGTATTTTCTATCCTCAGCAAAGTCTCCCTCTCTCAGAATAATGCCCTGACACCCCCTGGCTTTGTGAAAGGAGAAGTTCTCTCCTCAACTCTGTCTTGGGGCTGGTAGTTTCATGCAGTTTCTAGCCTTTGTCTGTTAAGATTTTTGACAAGCTAGATCCCTTTCAATGGCAATAATTTTCCCCAGGAAATGAAACTTTGAAAGACTTGTTAATTGCATTGTTTCAGCATTAGACTTTTAAAATTAATTATGCTCTCTTCCCTCAACGACTTTAGCATTTAATGCCAATGCAGCAAAGAATGCAGTCCCTGATGTACCCATAATGGTTGTACAGTAGTCCTTTAATGGGCTGTGAATCCAGGATGTTGCATCTATCATGTCACTATTCCCTCTATGAAGGGAAAGGAGCTGACACTTGCAATTGCTTTCCAAACCCAATTCAGTCTGCTCATCTTAAATAATGCGTTCTTGCTAAATTTATATTAATAAATGAGGCCTGAATCTCCCTGCCGCTTAGCAAAAGCTTCAGTTCTCATGTCTTTCACGTCAACCGATATTATATTGCATGGTATATAACGTTCTGCCCAGAAATGTTTTTATTGGCCTGGAATAGGGGGGTGGGAGGGCATTTTTTGTAATGCTTTAAACAATTGAATTGTTAGGAAGAAAATTACCTCAGCTTAATAGGAGAGAACTTCACTGTACTGGTTCTGGTATCCAAACTCAACATCCAGTAATGAAGAGATCATAACAGTGCTGAGTATTACATCTGAGGGATTCTGACAATCTGCGTTTTCTTCTCTTTCTGGTAAGGGAAGGGAAGAAAGCATGTATGTTAATATTCTTCAAAATATGCAGGACAGCAGAGAAATATTTTTTACTTTACTTGAATAAATAAGCTACATAAAGTTTATCTTATTTTCCTATTTTAATATTTTTTTACAAAATAAATTTAGTACATTAAATAAACATGAAACAGCACAGGAAAATTGTGTTTTAAAGTGTTGCTCAGGTTACAAAGACCCTATGAAAAGTGTCTTTAACCTTTCATATTTTGTTTTATTTTTATGAGTAATATTGTCTGCATTCCCACATTATGCTTGTGTGTAGTTCTGTAATTCACAGTAAATGAAGTTACTTTCTCTTTGGACTACTTTGTATATTACAAAGGATCGTTATTTCTATTTGCACAAAGCTAATTATTATCTTCTCAAAGGCAGTCAGTTTCAAGCTTGTTCAGAGTTTTGAACAAGTAAAAGCTGGAAAATGAGAGAGGAAATTGAAGTATTTCATTGTACAGTGTAAACTCTTTGGTTTATCACAAAATACCAGGCAATAACAAATTGCACCAACCAAAGCCTAAAACCCAAGTAGTTTTCCTGCCCCCCCCCAATAAATGAGTAACAGTCGACAGCTCTGGAATGTGCGCTCCTCTCCCATGAAAACATTTTTTCCACTCTGCCTTTTCCAAAAATCAAAAGTTCAAAGCTAAACTACTACATGTTTTAAAAGAACAAATTTACCATGACACTTAAACAAAGACATGAGTCAGTGTATTCAGCTTTCTTGAGGAGGAAGGAGTTATGTTTCTTGTTAAGGCAAGGTTTGCAGTAAAGAAATTATTTTTATAGTTTTATATATCTCCTTATAATTATTTAACCACAAAGATGTTTTCTTTTACAGTACACTTAAGTTGTAACTCATGCCATTTTTGTCACTGATACATTAATTAAGGCTTACAACATTCTTCCCCAGAAAGCAAAATATTAACATCCCTGTTATACAAATGGGGAAATGCAATCACAGACGTTAAGACACTTAGTTCAGTATGATTTAGGATACCCGTGGCAGTCTGGGAACCTCAGCTGCTCCTGTTTACTCTGAAGAGTGCCACTTTTGTTCTTGGGAATGGCACAAGCAAGATGAGTAGCATTTATGTTGAGGACAGAGACAAAATGAGATGGTTTCGGACTGCTGTGGGTAAAACAACTTATATCTGGAATAAAAAGCGTGTGATTTTGTGTCCCCTTAAATGCGAGGTGGAGAACAATATATTAAGCAGCTGAATTGCTCTATGTAGTTTTTAAAGCTGTCTAGGAAACTTGGAACATCATTTCCATTTACTTGGAACAAGTGGCTGGCTCATTTGTCTGCCCTGAAAAACCTCTACTTCTGTTCCTGACTGAAGTAAGATGGATATTCTGAAAATCATTCCTCATGTACAAGAGAGAGAAGTGCAGAAAGTCACAGAGCTCCTGCTAATATGGAGCATGGCTGTCCTTGAATGTCTGGTAGATCTGGAATATGTTAAAGGATGCAAATTTCTACTAGGTACTGTAGTAGCTTTAATGTATCCATTCTTTCTAGTAGATTGATACTGCAAAGTCTTGCTCTTTGTGGATACAAATTTGGGGTAGCTCAATCAAAGGTCTGCTCTAGATCTGGACCTTTGACATGGAATGTTATATTCAGTGGAATGGAACCGAAATAAAATAATCCTTGAGCATGGAGAAAGCTGACATCTGAAACTATACCCAACAGCCTAGGCATGCCATCAGGATTCATTTTCCCCTTATTGATATGAAAAGATTTATTAGGTCATTCCCTAAGAGTAACGTTCAGCAACTGTAGAGATAATATGCTCAAACTGACAATTTTTTTTCCTTCAAATTCATGAGGTGTCATAATTTCTAGAGCTGCCCCTCTCTTTCTGTTGTTTCTATAAGATAACATGTGAAAGGACCTTAGGTGGTAGATACCTATAGTCATAAGTTCTCCTTAGCCTTTTAAAAATCCTGTTGTATTTCAGAGGGGAGCACAGAGGGTGTAATAATTCATACAAAGGTTTTTTAATACTTTAACTTTTCAAATGGAAAGGTTTAGTTTTTTGATTTGTCTGTCTTAGAGGCTCTCAACTGGTTGTGCCATTGAATTTAATGTTGGTTATTAATGAGACTGTAGAAAACAAAGGGACATGGTTTGTGGGAAGTACATTTCTAGTAAGGGAGGGCCCCACAGTCAGTTCTGCTGGGTGCAGGCATTTTTCACACTAGTGAAAATGGCTAGAAGCACCAGGCAGCTGAAGAGGGAAACCTGCATTATGTGACCTGCTGGGTAGACAAACTATGTTTTGGTAACCTCTGGAATAAGGACAAAAGTGAATTCTGCTTGACAGACAAGCATTTAATTTTCAGTCATTAGACGATGAAAGTTACGATGAAAGCCACACCCGGATATAAATGCCATTGAGTAGCAGAGAGCAATTAGGTGGCAGTGCCCTGATAGAAAGAGGGCAGCTAACTAATAGGCTAGTGGCTGGTATGCTTGCTGGCTTCATGCAAATGAAGGTGAGAAGGGGTTTGCTTCCCCCTTTCTCTGAAGCCAAGCATAGTCCTCATCTATGTGTTGCTTCATTTGGCTACATAGGCAATACAAGCAGTAATACTATGTATGTTCTGAAACAGAACTACAATTCAGCCAAATTCAGTACCAGCCACTGCAGTAAGTATCACACAGGGCAAATAAGTATTCTCCTGGCCTGTGCTTCCACCTCCCACGTTACACAAGCAAGCAGGAAAGAGACTCTCATCAGAGGTTAGGAAAACCGTGATGTATAACATTGGTAGTAGGTGGAACAGTGGAGACTGTGGGACCAAGAGAGCCAAGTATTTTAAGCATCTGTTATAGGCCTGTGCCAGATGCAGGATACCAGACAAGATGTGCCATTTGTCTGTTCTTGAATGGAATTTCCTATGTCCCTAATACCGAGCAAACTTTGTTTATTTATAATATAACTACTTCTGGTTTTGTAGAGATGATATACAGCACATTTCATCTTTTCACTCTCACAGTGACATTTAAACACTTTAAAAAGTGATTTATTTAGCTGTGTAAATTCAGTCAGGCTTAGAGGGTGTTTTGCTGTGTCATGGGTGAATCTGTAAAGCTGGGAAACATCTCTGTTTTGTGAGGCTCAATTGTCTAGTTTCCAAAAGTACAGTTTTCTCTAATGCTTGTCTAGGTTAAGAACAAGACACAAGTTCTTGTAAGGCCTATGTCAGTAAGCAGTGATTTCAAGTCACCATTTTAATGGGCACTGTCCTCTCCTGAAAGTGGAATTTTCCCCCCAACTTTTAGTTATTATACTTAAGTGATTCCAATTATTTCCCAAATAAATAAGCAGGAATCTAAGCAATTTTTTTTTTTTTTTCTCACAATATCTCAATTCAAAATCACAGCTCTTTGGTAGAAATACAAGAATTAGTTGCAAAAGGAAACAGGTCTCATTTCATGGAGTGCATTTCTAGACAAACCTAGACAGAGACATAACCTTCTCAGAGTAACAGTATCTCATAATGAGATTGACTACCTGGAAGTTGAGTATCCAGCCTTTTAGTCTCTGTGTTACGTTGTTAATGGCAAAGACACAGGGCCCAACTATGCTTAAGACCAGGTGGAAAAGCTAGTGCTAGAGTATCTAGGACTGGAATGAAAATGCAACAGCCCCATAGTAGAAGACCTTGGCTCCAGAGTAAGCCAGATACACAGATGGGTTGATCTTCTGCACATCAACCTTTATTAATGTTGGCACCTTCTCCTGCCAGTGCTGGAAAGCCTGTTTGCTCTCCTTCAAAGGCACATCAGGCTGAATATCAAACCTGATAGTCTTTTCAATGGGCCCTTTCTGATCCCTTTGCTCCAGTGTCACACCTCCCACTCTATTACTGGCTATGTCCTGATCACCTTGCTACTCTCCAAACTAAGACCTTGTCTTGAATTGTTGCTAGTTTTTGAGTTCAGAGTAGATGACACCCAAGAGAGACTTTTTGACCTGGGACCTCAGTAGACCCCAGATTTTCCACAGAAACGCCTTGGCTTCTTTCAAGGGCAGGATAAAAGAATTAAAACTAAATAAACAAAAATCTTCAAAATGGAAATAGTGAAAAGTTGTAGTTACAAATTTCCTGACAAAACCATGGAGCCCACAAAATTACTAATCATAATCCAAGTTCATCCAGTGATATTCTCTGTAACTTTTTAGGTCACAGGGTACATTAAAGCATGTGCAAATTAACTGCATAAACAAGCTGCATGAGCTCAGCCCTTTCTGCTTCAGCTTTTCTGTTTATAAAGCTGAGGCTGTAACATTTGACTGGGGTATTGCTCTGAAGTCCAACTTCTGCCTAGAGTTATTACAATAATTACAGCAGCAGATGTCAGAATCAAATGAAAGCACTGTCATTCAACAATTAAAGCACAAACAACAGCCATCACTCCCCTTGTGTTATTACAGGTATAGTCCCAAAACAAATGGTCATACTTGTTTCTAGGTGTAAGCCTCTGTAATTCTGTTAGGAGAGTATCTTCTATTTTTTTTTTTTTTTTTTAACCTCCCCAATCAGAGGTTTTTCCAGTACACTTAGCTGTTTCTAGCTGCAGCTAGAAAAGCTACAGCTGCATTTTTTGGCTTATGTAGCTTGAGCTCAACCCTCAGCAACAGCTTAGTCTGAGCTGTTTTACAAAAATATTTTTCTGTAAACATTTTCATTCAAAAGTTATCACACAGTATCTGTGCTCCCTTGAAACACAGCAGTGACTGGATGCCATCTCTTCCTATTACCAGTCTTGTCAGATACTGACTTTGGAGGTGATCTGAAAGCTGACGACAGAGGTGAGACAGAGAGCGCTTAATGAAAGCTGTACTCTGAGGTGGAGGCCTGTGATAGACAGTTCAACAAGCTGATGCTGAGTGACACAGAGAGCAGCATCTTGAGTGGCAGTTGAATGGATACGGTCAACTGGAGAGGAATTTCTAAGCTAGCCTTGAGCTCACAGCTTTGGAAACCATCATTTGCAAATGGACCTCACACAGAGCACAAAATACAGGATCCATGCTGGGTTTTGGGGGTTTTGCATGCATTCACGCTTTGGGGTACTCAGAATCTGAAGGCAGGTCCGTCCTTGAGGTTCAGAACAATCTCTAACATAGCTAAATCATGCAGCCTACAGAGGCTGCTCTAAGTAGGCTGCTGCTTCCCACAGAGGTAAAGTCCAGCCAAGAATAGCATGTGTTTCCTCCTCTGCATCTAGCACAACTGCAGCTAAGTGGTTGCTTATGTTCAGAAATGAATGAAATATTCAATGAAAACAAGAATCTTCACTGACGCGACCACTGCTTCTTAATCGTTACACAAAATAGTGTTGTCTTGTCCAAGCGTGCCTGGCTCTCTAAGGATAATGGAGACAGTACAGTGTTTGGATAGCTGCTGTTTTTCCTGAAGAGTGGGGAGGGTGTGCCTGTGTGAGGGCATGTTCACAAGAGTTTTAGCCCAGAAAGAAATAGGTACATCTGGAAAGAGCATAACTCAGGTTGCCAGACTCTGGCACTGCTACTAGAAGTAATCCTTTCTCAGGAAAGTACCAAAAATGTGGCTGTCTGGTTTGCCCACAAGTATCCGGGCATTTTTCTTGGCAGGTGTGGGTACCAGCAGTTATTTGGCATTTTGAGTCCTGCCCCAACTGGTGTCTATATTCTTTCTTTGCTGAAGATGGAAGGATACACCTGTGGTTAAATCACTGGCCTAGGGATTAGGCAAAGTGGGTTCTGCTCAAGTTTTATTCTGCATCTTTGGCCAGGTGACTTAAGCAAGAATTTTGAAAAGTGCTCAGCACTCACAAACGGGATCAGGTTTTTTCAAAAGCTCTCTGCTTCTACTGAGGCAGCGGCCAGATGATCAAAGGAACTTTCCAGAAAATTTGGCTGCGAGTGTTATTGTGAGAGCTACTGGGTGCTGTGCACTCATGAAAATCTGGTTCTCATTGAGGTGCCCAGATGGGAACCAAGTTCTCCAACTATCCCCCATCATGATGGTAAGACACTTGAGGAATCTGGCCAGCAGCAATCTCTTGAAATGCTACACCAGCAACTTTCTCTGTGCCTCAATTTTCTCTAAGATGAGAGTGATGTTGCCAGAGTGCTTGTAAGGATAAATTCATTAATCTACAGTGTATGATGTTCTTGGATGTTTCTGCAGCCAGGAGAGGGAGGTGAGGCATTTGTATTATAGTATCCTTCCAGACATACCAATCATCTTTGTAAGCAAGAGTGTGTTACAGGGGCTGGAGCAGGAGTCAGCTTTGCTCTATGTACAGTTTACAAGACTTCAGGTTCAGGAGCTGCTGCTCTTTGTTTGTCTTAAACCCTTGATCATGAGTCAGGGCTCCACCATGCTAGAGGACACAACCAATAGATCAAAAAGACCCACCCTGAAAAACCTTTCCTCTAAACAAAGCAGGGTGGGAAGAATACATTGGAAAGAAATTACAAAGCTGTTCTATTCAGCTGGTTGCCTTCTGAATTCCCTGCCTATTGAGTACAGTAGTTTTATAATTTTCTTTCCTCACATGATATTTCCTTCCTCACATCCCACTAAAGCATTTGATATTTTTGGGGGGAGTTTTGGGGTTTTAACTCTACAAGACTGATTACTCATATTAGATACCCATATACAGTAGTATTTTGTGCAGGTGAGGTTTTTTTAAGACCAAAGAACCTTAACTTCAAACTGGACTGTTTTTTATCTTAACGGTCTCAATTTTGCCTCCAGATGGGGAAATCTGAAAGGTCCTGAACCTCCTGTGGTGCATGCTGGAGCAGCTTTCCTTCTCTTTCCAAGCAGCCTTCCCTCACAGGATGTAACATTTTCTTCCTAGCTGAGAGTGGAGCCCTCCCCTCCGCCCCCCTCACTTTTGGCCTTCCAGCACTGTCGGCATCTGTGCGAGCTAATGCTACCCAGATCCCTCTCAAAGGGGCACTGAGGGCTGGCACGCAGAAGCGAAGCCCCCAGGCTGTATCTCCGAAACCCAAGAAACCTCAAACACATTGTGTTTCCATAAATGCTCCTCAGCTGACTGGGCTGTAGGGAGTTTCTGCTCTCCTCAACCCTTGCCTCTCCCTTGGGTATGGGAGCCGCAGGCTTTAAATCAATTTTCTGACTGCCTATGTGGAGAAATGGTGTTAACGTTAGAGCAGGATGGAAACAGAGAGTCACAAAATGAGGCGGGAGGCGGTACATCAATGTGAGGGGCCCAGCCTGACTGACGAGGGGCCACTAACCACAGCTGCCTGGTGGCCTGGGCTGGCCCTGGCAATGGCCTCTGTCACTGCCCTGCCAGGCGATGGCACCTTCCTTCAGGGCTGTGGCGGGGACAGCGTGGTCTGGCCAGGGCTGGGTTGATGTGGGCTAGCTTCTTCAATGATTTAACTCAGTGCAGGTTTTGCTGGGCACAGGTGCCTGACAACCACTTCTCTTACAGTGTTTTAAACAAAAATGGGAGTTTTGTCATTTCTTTCTTTCTTTTTTTTTTTTTAAGTCGAATATAACATTATTACAACTAACTTGTCACTAAATTGAATCTGCTGATGCAAACCCCTGCTATGATAGAAGAGGAAATGGCCTCAAGTGTTTAGATTGGATATTGTATGTTAGGAAAAATTTCTTCACCGAAAGGGTTGTGAAGCACTGGAACAGATTGCCCAGGGAAGTGGTTGAGTCACTATGCCTGGGAGTATTTAAAAGACATGTAGATGTGGGACCTAGTGACATGGTTTAGTGGTGGACTTGGCTGTGCTAGGTTAATGGTTTGACTTGATGATCCTAAAGGTCTTTGCCCACTTCAACAATTCTGTGATTCTATCTTGACAGCTTTTAGGCATCATATAGAACATTTCATGTTTTCCTGAAGTCTCAAAGACTTATAAACAGTTGAGCAAGCAAAAATATTTCTTATTTAGTGAAGGGTTGCTGCACCCTGAGCAGGAAAATGGAAAACACCAAGTTACTTCTTCAGTTAGCTTCAGCTTTGGTGGGAGTTGACCTCTCAGTCTCATGGATGCGGTCATTATTTTGAAGGATAAGGCTGTATGCTGTGGGTGTCATCAAGCTAAAATTCCAGCTCTCATAACATGCTTGATGAATGCAGCATTGACAATATAATAGGTTTCTGTTCACTTATTTTTTAAATACTTGTTTTCATGAGATAAACTGTAGAAAGTTGAAAGCACGTGTAGCAGAGAAAATGTATCTGAGCTGTCATAAATTGAATTTGTTTTTGCTTGTGTTTCATAGTCCTTTTGTGTTGAGTTCTTGAGAGCATTCAGCATACGAATGACAGATGTGATGTTGAAAAGAGGGTGTTTCAAAAGAATAATGTAAAATATTCATTGCGAATGAATTCTGAACTCAGTGAAATGCAGTTTTTGTGCTTGAAATTTGAATCTAAGAGCTATCTTGCCCTGACTGTGGAACAGAGATGTACTGTAAGAATCACATGCCAAAACTAATGGTAGCTTTGATCTTAGATAATAGTATTTGGAACTAGTTGAATAAGAGCAATCTTAAAGCAAAATGCAATGAAGGTGACTCTACAAAAGGCAGCTGAGACGAGTGGATTTCCTTTCATAAAAGCCATCCAATAATTTTATAGCAGTATAAAATTAAAAAAATCACTGCTGCAAATGAATCTGTAATCTAGTATCAGGCCTGGATGCTAAACATATAGTTTTATTTATTTCTAGGACAGTATGAACAATGTTTTTAACTGAGGCTAGAAATGCAAGCTTACGGAACAATCCTAAAATGTTTTCCACGTTGCCCTATCCCCAGCTACCCCCAGATCTCGAAAAGATACTAATAGACTGAGTTCCTAAGCATAAGAACTAAGAAAACACCCTTGCAATGGCAGCTTGGACTGTACTGCATAGACCTCCTAAACTGAGCTATACTGGTTGGAACTGGAGGAGAACAGGAATTCCTGTTAACAGGCACAGAACATCCAACTACCACACCACTTTCTTTTGTGGAAGATATAAACTGCTGCTGTGTCTGCACCTATATGCACATACAGCAAAACATTTCGGAGATCTCATTGCCCAGACTTGCATGCAACTGGTGTGCACAGTAGGAATTGAGTTCATCATGAACACCTTCATCCTTCGCTGAAGCATATTTTTGGAGCTCTGCATCTGGAAGGCTGGGATAGGATGGAACAGAATCCTTCCAGTGGTTGCCTGCTTCATTCATGTAGGGAACTAGTACTTAATAAATAGGCAGGGTAGCTCTTGTGAACTGACATTCAGTCTGTGAATTCTGCATTAAAGTACTTGTCCAGTACTCTTGTCCAGTAATGTACAGCAGCATATCACAAATTGTACCTACAGTATTCCAGTCTCAGAATACATTCAAGTGGAGCCTAATAATGATTACAGCTGTTTTTGAAAGCACAGCTGGATTTTGCTATGCTCTGCCCACCCTCAGCAAAAGTCTTTCCATTCATTGGAAGGCTTGTGCTCTGAGAGCTCTTTTGTTACCCTCTTTGAGTTAACCAGAATTTGGCTTTGCCCCTTTAAATCCTTCTCCCTATCAACTCAGCAACCACAGAGGCAGTTTATTACTGAAAAGAAATCTAAGAATCAGTTTTGGCCAGCATTGTCTTGGAAAGTTCACTTTATTAACATGGTTTTGGTTTTATTTCAAAAACCCTTTGACAAGCACTGACATTTTTGGAACCAGTAAAGCACAAGAGGCTTACTCCTAAAGGCCTAAGCTTTGCATTTTTCTGCAGCGAACAATGTGATGTGCTACTATGGTAAATTCAATTCTAGCCACTGACTGAAAGGAAACAAGTACTGAGTGTTGTCTTTTTTCCTTCATTTTCTAAAATACATTTTGTGTGAATGCTAGTGCTTGTGGGATGTACTTGCTTAGCTACTCTTTGCTTATTTGCTTTTTATCTATAGTGCAAGTGACAGATGTATCAATGCTGGCAACATAAACTTTCCTCACAAGCCTGCTTTTATTGCTCAACTTTGACCTAAAGTAACTCTACCTCTTGACTTTTTGCTGAGATTTGCCAACAAGGGTCCCAGTTGTATTTTCTATTAATGTCCATCAGCTGAGAGTTGGACAAAGATCATCTAATTCATTTACAAAGAAATACTGGGAAATAACTGAACACTTTCTTTTCCTTTTTTTTTTTTTTTTTAAAGGCAAGCTGGGAGAAATTCTGGTCTCTGAGCCATATAAAAGACCCTTACTCTGATACTCTGCATTCACTGGAGCTCCACACATGGTGGGAAGCATGGAAGGGCAGAACAGAGGTAAGTTGTGTGCTGGTATAAACAGATGTGACTGCTAGATTTCTACAGTGGCAAGTTGATGGTATTTGGTTTGAATGTTCTTGGGGCTGGGCCATCTTCCATTCTGTCCCTTTGAAAATTATGTCGAGTAAGCGAGAGGTAATGTAAGCATCTCCATTTCAGGGACTGTAATGTATTATACATGTGTGTTGTTGCTTCACATCATAATAGTGGATTTTGTTAGAAACTTGTTTTGCTGTCTGGAATTTTCAGTCACAAAAATGGTCAAGTGCTTTGCTTGAAGTTCCCTATGCAAGTCTACAATGTCCTACTATCCGGCTCTTACTTTCCATCCAGAGAGAATGCAGCAGTATGTAGGTCTGGAAAGAGTGGTTGCTTTTTTAGTTAGCAGGAAACATATACTGCATATGTTTCAAAACTCTGGCTTTTAACATACCTTTGATATCTAGGATATCAAGCTGTTACTTTTGACTCATTCTCCCTTTAATAGGTTATGTGTATCATATATCTTGCTGTGATAGATTCCTGAGAGCTGAAGTGAACTGGCATACCTGACACAGGACTTTGTGATTTTTAGTGTTATGGATATTTGTCTGAACTGGAAGCTCTTTCTTAAGTTTGAAGCATATTTTTTTTTTCATCTCAACTTTATTTCAGAGTGACTGCATAAATTGTATGACCTGTTTCCCCAGTTGCATAACCAGATTATATAGGCCTTTCCCTCCAAGAATGGAAAAGAGCTAGTTAGATTCTTTTTCTTTGTTTTGTTTTGCTTTGTGGGGTTTTTATTTTAGGTTGGAGTGTTCTTGTTGGTACCTTTGATTTCTTTTTTTGCAAATGTGGAGTTCTCAGAAGCTGACATTCTGAAGTGTAACAATTTGGGATTGCCAAGAATATCTGAAGTAACTGGCCACACATCTCTAAATCAAATGTAATAAACACACAGGCACTTTTCCCGAAGAGGTGGAAAAAGCAAGGTGTGCATATCATGCATAACAGAAGAATGCTCTAGCTGCATGGTATTATGAGTGGCATAGCTGCTAGCATGCTTAAGTCGAATGTTTCTCACCTCCCAGGAGCTTCGTATTATTTTTGAGTGCCCTCATGTTGAACTCAGTGTAGCTGTTGATGAGACCCTCTAAAGAATGATGTCCACATACGTGCACAGACACCGCAGTCATCGGTTTACTGCATGCACACAGCACTGGGAATAGAACTTAAGACCTTCGCCTCCGCAAACACAGCTGCTCATCTGGCTGTAGGCTTTGTAGCCAGCAGAGGGAACTGATAAACACTCTCATAGGGCTGCTTTATATGCCTTTTTTCTAACCAAAAGAGGGCATTGACTCTCACTCCCTTTTGAAAAGGGTTCATTACATGTCATCCCTCAACAGTTTCACCTGCCATTCAAGAAGCAATAGACTTAAATTCCTCTTGCTTTGCCATAAAATATGGACTCGCATGAAGAAGTTTTAATCATCAAAAGATGTCCCTAGACTGCATAGTGGTATTAATCCCCTGCAGTGCAATTATGAGACATTAAATTCACATTACACATCAAGACAATTACAGAAACACATCCAACATTTCAGGAGTACAGGGAGACCAAGCACAATTGTTTACTGATGTGTACAGAGAATAGGCACAGCTATTGCACAAGACCCACAAAAGGCTTCAGAACCAGGACTCATCAGTATCTTTTTAGACACACAAAGCTCCACAAGTTTTGCTGAAAGAAAATTCTGTTAGCACAAAGAATAGATCTCACTTTCTGGAGGAAAAGCCACAAAAAGGCAACAACACTTACACAAAACTCTAGAAAGTATAAGTGGCAAAAGTATGAAGCTTTTGTACAGTTAAATATAGGTATTTGGTACAGTTAAATACAGGTATTTGATGTTTTAATCAGAGAGAACAAGCCATCCCTAATGTTTTTATCTTTTCTTGTTCCTTACTACAAGAACTCCATTGAACTATCACTCTTTTTGAAATATGATACTAGCGAAAACTAAAAATTATCTCCCTGTAGAAGGAAAGAGCCCTCAGCTTAGAATAATTGGAAGACCAAAAAAGTAAGGGAAAATACAGGGATGTGTTTAAGCTAAAGGGATAAAACTTAATCTTTCCTCCCCTGAAATATATAGCAACACATAGAATAAGTGGGCAGAAAATTCTGCCTTGTAGATGCGCTCATGAACGTATGAAAATTATCCTGCCTTGTAGGGCACGTAGTGACAAGACTATTAATGGTTCTTTTTCTAGTCTTACCACTTCTGCTAGCACCCCAGTTACCTCTTGCACATTGACTAATTTATCTAAGAACAAGGTATGCATAGCGGTAATTTTCAGTTTAAAAGAATAAGAGACAAAGCTTCCGTTGCTGGGGCAATTACTCTAGAAATTGAGCATTGGAATGTGTTCATTTCCAATTTTTATTTTTTGTTAATGCAGTACTTGCAAGGCCACAGGAGCAATTAGGAGTCTGTACCCTCCTAAATTAGCTCTAGGGTTAAAACCTAAAGGGATAGGGCAAAGCTGGTGGGTTTTTGTTGGGTTTTGTTTTTTTTAATGGATATGAAATTATATCCTATATGTTTACAGAGGTGGCACAGGATAGCCAAAGTAGAAAAGAAAAGAAGAATATATTCTATGTGCCATACATGTGAATAATTCTGCTTAAGCATCATGTGCTTCTCTTTAAGCTCTTTTACTGCAACTGAGCTAGCAAGAGTGAGCTCTTACTCAGATGTTACCCATCATTTCTGGTCCATGGCAGTGGATCTCTGCTTGCTCACCCTGCCAAGAGTGGGCTGGTCTCCTTTAACCACAGAGGGTAAGAAAGAGGTGGTCATTTGGTTATTTATTTATTTGGGCCCACCAAGAATGATTTGCAAATCCTGTTAAGGGGTTTGTAAAGGGCTTCACAGGAAGTTGGAAAGTGTTAGGAGTCAATTACCTCTCTCAAGAGTTGTCACTGGAATTCTCCCTGCTGTCAGCCCCAAAAGAGTCATTCAAAGACAGATCAGCTGCAAAGGGGTGGACTTCGAGGCTGAATACCCAATGAAGCATGGGATTAAAGTGCTGGACTGGAACCCAGAACAGCTAAATCTAACTCTGTACCATAAATTTTCACTGTGACCATAACCAAAACAGCCCATATATTTAGTATTAGCATTGCCAGATGAATACATATCTCTGCTTTACAAAGAGGTGGTGAAAACAAATTCACGAGGATCAGAACGTCTCACAAGCAGTGGTAGTGGCAGGCCTATGCATAGCCAAGCAGACAGTGATATGTTTAGCCTGTGTCTCTAGCTATCTAATCTAACACTTTTGACAGCAGTGGGAGTTACACTAGTGGCTTAAGTGGGCATTGGTGCCCTAAACGAACACCTAAAAAACCCAAGCACAACCGCTAAGAGAAAGGGCTGAGCATGCCTGCTTAACTCCTAACTGGTCTGTGGCTGAAAAATTAATACAGTCTCTTTACCTTTGTTACTTTAAAATGTTCTGGCCACTACTCAAAAAATCTGAACTCCTTGTTCTTCCACTTATTTGCTTTTTTTTTTTTTTTTTTAATTGTGATTGTAGGACTATTTAAAAATAACAATATTTTAATCTTAATATCAGTGTGCTTTGATCTTATAAAATGGACTTTCGGGTCAGCACAGAAGTCAATAAATGTGTTCCTAGACATCTAAGTTCTCTTGGAGACCTGCTGGGTGCAGTTTCCCTTCATCTCTTGCTGCAATGTGATGCAAAGCTGAATTATCTACTTGGCCTAAGAGAGAAATTTCTCAGAGGAGGTTCTGATCTAAATTAGACACATTCCTTAGAATAGAGTTTTCTTAATATGTCCTGCAATCCATTTTTCAAATGCCAAAATGTTACTTTTCACAGCAGACTTTAACAAAAGGTATTTTGGTATATACCTATATCCTGTGGCAAATGAATTTTAATTTTTTTTTCCCTTGGAAGTTGCTCTGTTAGAAATTCTGATTTATCTGATAAATTGTGTGAACAATGAGGCTTTACTGCCATTACACTTAAATAATGTATCTGCATTTCACAAGAGGGGTGTTTTTGGAGAGGGAAGGAGTGTTTGCTATAAAAATCAGATGTTAACTAAAGAATAAAATCCTGTGCCTCAAAGATAGAATGCCAATTATGAGGGTAACTATTAGGTGCTATTTCTGTGTTCTATGGGCAGTTCATATGGATTACCTGGATGCAATCATAGTTTTACTGTAAACCTGCTATAGAAAGCACTGTACTTTGTTTTTGAATAGTTCCATTTGTTTGGATTTCAGGGTTTTGTTTTTTAAAGATACTTATGTAATCTTCCAGGCAAATAGCTGAAGGCAGTGTTTTCTTTTCCCTATTAGTTACAATAGATAACATATAAAATACAGAAAAAAATCTTAGATACAGTATGCAGAAAAGGGCACTTAAAGCCGAGTTCTGCTGTTATACAGTGCCATAGCTTAAAATGTTGCAATGCTGTATGTGGACATAATTCTTTTTTAGAAAACAGTTTTCTTTTTTATATGGGGAAAGAACAAAAAAGCCAATTTAGAAACAGAATTGCTTGGCTGTCAAGAAGAAAATGCCACTCTTTAAGTACAGAATGTATTATATAGAGTACAAACAAACACTTTACAGAGACCATTCACTGCTTGCTTTTGGTAGTTCATGCTTCCCTCCTCTCTGAGCACAGGCGAGAGGCATTCTAGGATTAGGATTTCTATGATGGAATTTCTTTAACAGGTGACTGCGTGTTAAAAGTGCACTGACTCACAACATGAGAAACTAGTGCTAGTGACTAATTCATCTCTGTGAGGACGGAGAAATGAATAGAGGGGAGTGCAAATCTAGTTTTGAAACCACTTTTTAGTGTTTCAGCTGTTCAGTAGCTGTCTCTGAGGCACTTAACTATTCCTTCATCTAGCATTATAAATGCCTATGTTGGCAAACTGTAGATAAAATACAATTTAAGCTGATCTAGAAATTTCATAGATACACAAGGTCTGTTGTTCCAAGAAACAGCACTCTGCTTGTGAAATGTGTACTTTAAGCATATTTGGTACTAAATAGTGAATTCTATCAGCCTTACTAGTGTGCTTCTGTGAGGGCTTAAGTTCCATCACACTTTTTTTTAAAGGCAGTGAAACCTGTGAAGATGCACTTCAGTCCGAAGATTGGCTCAATCTAGCTAGTAAATAATAATAGTAATAAAAACCAGTTTCTTAAATTAGCATTACGATTTTTTTTTTTTTTCCCTCAAACAGAATTTAAGGACGCTTCAGAGTGTAGTTTTTTTTATAACTTTGACCAGACTGAGAGGGAGAATACAACAAGGGATAATAAATTGTTAGAATTGGTCTGGATATACTAATCTCTTCAAAATCAATCAGAAAGGGAAAGAAGACCTTTTCCCAGCCACACAGTTCCCAGAGAGATCTGTTTTTATTTCATTGCTAAAACAACAGACTGTTACTAACTTAAATGTCAGATGACACTACATCTGAAAAAAA
>VZZY01024339.1:46323-84523 GCA_013400335.1 Eurystomus gularis
GGGGGGGGGGGGGGGATGGGGGGAGGGAAGCCAGCACCACCCAGCAAGGCAGTACTAGAGTTCACATTAAGACTTCCTCACAATAGCTGGTTAGAACAGAAACCTGAAGTAGCAGTAATCTTACCTTGAGTATACAAGATCCAAGGAGAGAAGATCACTGGCTCAAAACAGTGGAGGACTGAGAAAGTGCTCTGATCTGCTGCTGGTAGCATGCACTTGGCTTTTATGTGCAGGTGGGAGGAGCTGCTCCCTACGGTAGGTGGGCAGTGAGGATAGCAGGCAGACAGCCTTCAGAAGGCATTGTAGTGTAGGTTTCTGCTCTTGGGGGACAGGGAGAGGGAGAAAAGGCAGGCTGGATGGCATTTCCAGGAGAAATAGTCTTGGACTGATTTGTTGCTTTTTCTTTAAATATTTAACTGAAGATTTTCTACTGTATTTGTTTCTCTGAATTATTCCAGTTAGTATTATAATGCTACTAGGTCTCACTTTGTCCTTTGGGAGGATTTTTATAGCAGTGAGATAATAATGCAAAGTAGTTAATCAGAAAGGCTGGTGTTTCCCTTTCTAAGAAGGGATTGCTATGGATAAGCAGCCCCTTGATCCTTGAAGTTGTCTGTTTACTCAGGGATTGAACTTCCTTTATATTCCAAATGTCTATGAGATCTCAGCTCCGGAATCCTCCTAAGTTTCTGTTCTGCAGAGCTGCCCAGCTTGTCCTTGACGCAGCTGTAACATGCTCCATCTACACACTGACTTTCTAGCAGTTTAGTTCACAGCAGTTTTATTGTTCACTGTGTCTGAGTTCTAAACAATTTTCTCAACTGGTATTCTCAAAAGGCAAATGTAGCCAAAACGAAAAACCAGTAGGAACAGACATTCCTGGTGGTTTCTGTGTAAAATTATTCATTGTTCATTTTAACTCATTCATTGCTCTCAGGGCACGGAGAGTGGATGGCATAGTGTCCAGACACTGGCTCCTGCAGGTGAAAGACAGTTGGACCCATCTGGAATACAATAATTCTGTATTTGCACAAGTCCCTGAATGAGGCACCTGGGCCTATATTATTTACTGTGATACACAAGTAAAATCTGTGTTGTATTTGAACATTAGTGAGCGGAGAAAGATAGAACAGGAAGGGGAGGACAATGCTGTGCAATCAAGGGAGGGGCTAGAGGCACATCCTGATTTAAAATCTGGGAAGGACCAGGCAGAAAAATGAATGAGAACCTGAGTTTTCAGAGTTGAGTTAAGGAAGTTTGTAGCGAAGGTGATGGAGATGAGATACGATATATTAAAGTTCTTTAACATGAGGGTGATTTATCACTGGAATGGGCTGCCCAGAGAGGTCGTGGAGGCCCCATCCCTGGAGTCATTCAAGGTCAGGCTTGATGAGGCTCTGAGCAACCTGACCTAGGTAGAGATGTCCATGCTTACGTAGGGAGGTTGGACCAGATGAACTCTAGAGGTCCCATCCTGCCTAAAACATTCTATGATATACACTGCTTCTTGGACTAAGGGGCCAAACTGGTTGCTGGATAAGGAGGTATAAAATGCTTACAGAACGTGAGAACTTCCATCAATATCCTGAATTTGCTCTGTGTTAGACTCTTGTGTCTGTATTTTGAGACCTGAATATATCTGCTATGATCAGGTTAAATAGGTCTCAAGTCCTAAATATTTATGTTGGGAATGCTTATTAAGTCTTAAGATGGACTCAGAGTAACATTCACTTCCTTACTTCCTTTTCTCTTGACTACAGTGAGCATTTAAAAAAAAAAAAAGTAGCACTGAGTGAATTGATTGAACATAGTTGCATGCAACTTTGTTTTTGTCTTTTTAGACAAAGGCTTACAAATCAAGCACCCATCAACTTGGAGGGCAGTGTTAGGTGGCAGAAGTAGCAGCATCACCTTCATGTAGCCCCTGTGAGATTTAGAACTGTCAAGCTGAAAAGGACTGCTTAAATTGCCAATATTTCTTACAGGTATCAGGTTGCTGTTGGATAGAGCAGTTTCTGCATTATTCCAACTAAGTGGGGAAAAAGATAATGTGTTTGTTTTTTATTTTTTCTTCAGCACTCAATGTATTTTAACGGTTCTTGGTAAGAAATTAGTTTCTACCCTAAAGAGATTAGTGTGCTTTTAGGAATGCTGCATGAAATAATGGTAACATAGGAACAGGGAAAGCAAGGGTACAAGTCACTGCAATAAGTTTACGTAATTAGTTCATTTATGGCACTTTGTTATGGTTCAGGTGATTAAACGATGTACATACACTGGAATTCTGCTCGGCTAACATCTAAACAATTAGATGGTTTCATACTTAGAGAAATCTAGGTCAAGATTTTCAGGAACTGGAGAGTAAATAGGTACCTCTGTCCTTATCTGATTATTAAACTGTTCTGACTGTATCAAAATTGCTGAGCCTCAAAACTGTAGGTCCCTTTTAAAATCAGTGGATACTTCTATGAACTCAATATCTCCTAAAGATCAAGCTCTTTTTTTCTTGAGAGCAAAAGTTTTTAAATGTAGAGAACTAGCTGTACGTTGATATTTTTAAATTATTATTATTGTTTTTTAGCTCTTGACCCTAAACTTTAGGTGCTAAGCACCACTTCTCAGAAGTGAGTCAATACTCAAGCCAGCTCAGTATAACTCCTCCATACTCTATTGGTTGTGCACACTGATCCTGTGGCCTACTGTACTGCAGACTTAGGGTAGCCTTACCTATTTATACTTCTAGAAAAGAAGAATAAGAGTTGTTTTTCTTTAGTTCTTTCCTTCAGGGAATCTTAAACACTTCACAAGTGTTAAATAAACCTACCAACACATAAAATACATAAAAAGTATTAGACCTATATTATTGATTATTAAAGCACCACCATGATGCAATTATATGGAAGATTAACTGATGAGACTAGAACATTAGGCAGAGACTTGTGATTTTTTTTTTTTAGTTACTTCATTGCTTATCTTCCCCAATAAGAGTTTTAGTAGATGAAAACTTTACCAAAATATCCATGGGAAATTTGGTTTAGGTCATCATATGATTGACTGGATTTCAGGGCACGTTAACCAGACTGGGCAGTAAATTCAATGTGGACACATGGCAGGAAGGGCTGTCATGTTCCTATGACTAGAAGCAATGTCCAACCTTTCAGTTCCCACCTCCCTTTTAAATATAAAGTTATTCTTTCAAGAGACACTTCAATGCTCTAGCCCTCTCACTCTGTTCTTGCCTCAAAATGTCCAGATTGGTTTGCTGTGAGCTTTCAAGAATTCCTTGAGGCAGCCTGTGCTTCCAAAACCCAGATCATGTATTTGCTTTGCTTAATGGTAGGCTTACACCTGTAGTGCATAATATAACTGTTAGTAAGGGAATCAATTTCATGAAAGTACCTTAGACTTGGATAGATCATTTCATGACACTTTTGGTAACCATGCATGTCTGCTCTTCAGTGAGTCTTCTATTAAATGAAGTTTCTTCCAGCATACAAAGTGTATGGCAAAAAACCAATTATTAACAGAGGTGGCATCATCTTTAAAACACATCTTAAACCTGTATTTGTAGGAGGAGATTCCTGCATTTTTTCCATAAAGGGAATTAAGTGATTACTCCCCGTTTGCCCTGAATGTAACTAAGCTAAAATAACATGCCTGAATGTATTGGTGGTGGATGCAGAATCACCCTGAATAGACTGGGAGGTTGAACCTTTGCAAATAAATGACAATTTATGTAGCATCACAGCAACAGCTCCAGTAGGTGGCTCAGGTGCTGTACAGCAGTATTATCAAAGGAGGAGGGTCACCAAACAGATAGCATGGTGATAGCAGAAGATTAGCTGTCAAGATCAAAGTGTCAACATTTTTTTTTAAACACAAACCAGACAGAATTAGAGGGAGACCTCCTAATATGAAGTGGGATAATACAGGTAATAGTAACCTCATGAGGTAAAAGTTAACTCACCCAACTGTGAGCTATAACTTTTTGAAGAGGAAGATGTTCCAGAGTTTTGTTATGACATTTGCTGGTAGAAGCATATTCTGAACAGCCTACAGAAAAGTTTCTGTTAACCTACACAACCCTCAGGTAAATACATTCTTCTTTTCGTCTTATTTGACTGTGGGACCAAAGACACGAACAATTTCTTCATTTGACCAGTAATGTATTTTATTAACCTGTGATTTCAGGCAACATTCTGTCTTCTGTCATGGTTCCCGTCATTTTAAGTTTTATCCGAGGTCTTTCCAACAAATTTGGCTTTATAATAATTAAATGTGACAATATTGCAGTTTTTATAGAGCATTGTTGGGTTTGTTGTTTTTTTTGTGTTTTTTTGTTTTTTTGTTTTTTTGTTTACAGTAAAGATTCACAAATCTAGAGGGGAAAGTAAGGAGAAAGAGTGAACAGTTTTCAAAGTGCCAGTTCAGTTAAATTTATTCTCCCTGCATGATACCAAGAATCTGTCTGATATTGCCTTTCAGATTTGCATCCGTAGATTGGGGCCAGTCAGATGATCTGGCTACAAACCCACTGTATGCCAATCCAATGTAGGATACAAAATTGGGATACATTTTGAAAGTGCGCCTCTCACAATCTAAAGAAGCGTATAGCAAGGCCTGAATGTGAGTGTGGAAGCGGGGAGCACATTTCAAAGATGTGTGCCTACCTCAACGTTGCCGCCTGTATGACAAGGTTCATTCTTTAGCATGTAACCTGATAGAGGCAGAATTGGAAAAAAAAGTAAAAACCCTGAAAAGAATTGATACAGAACATACTGTAGCCATAACTAATGCCATTTTGTATGTGTCTTGGCTGTGCTGATTCTATGTAATGTTGTGTCCACCAATGAAAAGGGAATGCAGTCCAAAGCTTCTAGTATTAGATCAATCAGTCCAGCCTATGACCGCATCATTTATCTCCTGTATTTACTGAATTCCTATATCTGTGTGACAGCTCTGGAACTTCTACTGGAATTCACTAGATGATGTTGATGCTTACCGTATCAAAACAGAAAAAGATACATACTTTTATTTAACAGAAAGACTCTTAGCAGTGTGAAGGACTAGCTGTTTTTCTACAAGGTACATGATACAGCGTAAGCAAATTGAACACATAAAGGCTAGGAACTCACTGGCTGAGGAAGCAGATCTCCTAAAAACAATGGAAGAGTCTTGCTAGATGGCAAACTGAACATAAGCCAGTAGTAGTAGATGGCAGCGAAGAAGGACAACAGTATCTTGAACTGTAATAATAGGAGCACAGCCAGTAGCTTGAGGAAAGTGATTATCCCCATCTACTCAGCACTTTCTAGGGCATGTTTAGAAGACTGTGTCCAATGTTGTGCCTTCCAGTGCAAGAAAGATACCAATGAACTGGAGTGAGTTCTGTGGAGGGCCACTGAGATTGTCTTTAGGGCTGCAGCACTTGCACTCTGAGGGGAGGCTGCAGGAACCAGGCTTGTTCAGCCTGCACAACAGTTGGTTTTGGGGGCACTTAACAAACAGCAGCCTTCAGTACCTACGAGGAGGTTATTTAAAAGCTGGAGCCAAGCTCTTCACAGAGGTGTGAGGACAATAGAAAACAGGCCTAAGCTGAAAGAAGGGAGGTTTTGTTTTGATATGAGGAAGAACATTTTCCCCGCAAGAACAATCAGTTGGTTCTCTGGTGAGACTGTGCAGGCTCCATCCTTGGAAGCTTTTAAGAATGAAATGGATAAAGCTCTGAGCAGCCTGCTCTGACCTCATGGCTGACCCTTCTTCAAGCAGGGAATGGATTCAATTAGAGGTCTTCTGAGGTCCTTAATTATCTGGTCCTATGTTATTGTACAAAAATATTGAGTAAGTTTTCACTCTAGTGATACTGTACAAGAATTCATATTAGCTGGGTTTCAGTTAATCTGTATTTAAGAGGTTGGGACATTGGCCCAGGGGATGATCAAAGCTGATAAAGTGTCCCTGTATTCAAATGTAGTGTTTGTGCATTTCTGAGAACTAACCAAGGTAACACATGGAAGTCTTAACTTTTAACGTACGATTGAGGATTAAGTAAGACTTCAGTTCCACCAGAATGTGCTTGGTGGCAGTATTATGCATTCTGTCTGTTCATTTTGAGTATTTTTCTTTTAAATAAGTTTCCTGAAAGTTTATTTAATGAAGCCAAGTGGCACACAGTTTGGCTGTAATATATATTCTTTTAAATCTCCCTGCCAAAAGATTATATTGGTTTTTATTTTAGAAAGATAATTTGTGCTCTATTTCACATGAAATATAGCATCCTTGGGAAAATATATTTCTGATCAAAAGAAATATTTGGCCTAGTGACACTGAAGCTAAAAAGGGAGAAAAATTTTGAATTAAAATGTTCATGTTTTCTAATACAGGTCTTATGCCTTGTTTCACAGATATTGCTCATTTTGTAACTACACAACCAGTTGTGAAATAATACACGTTTCTTGCTACCTTACGGGATTAATAAGTTTTTTCCCCTTCTACACAAAAAAGTCATATAGAGACAGAATTAAATTGTTTATCTTAATTAATGTGCAGGACTAGGGACAAAGTAGTTTTATTGCATATTTGGTCATTGGCAAAAGTATTTTTACAGTCTAATGACCGAGATTTTTTTAATTTATTTTTTTGTAGCACTGGGGGAGACACAGTAGTATTTATCCTAACTCCTGAGAATACAGGGTAGAAGAAGCAGACCAGCTTCTGCTCTCAGTTCTACCATGGCAAAATAGGAGCATGAGCACAGGTGTGATTGGCAATGCTCACACAGATTTTAGTGGAGTTGCATATCAATCCTTCCATCTTTTTCAGTCTTCTTACTTTGCTATAATAGATCAGAGAATGGCCTATGGAGTGTTTAGCAAAGAAAGCCTGTCAGCTCAACACAGTTTGCAAGTGTTTCATTGATTCAATTATTTTTATTATATATTAAGTTGTAATCAGTCTTATGGATTTTGGTTCACAGCTCAACGTTTCCATTACTCTCTTTTAGTGTAGGCATTAAACCACACTAAGTTTTCCAAAGAACCATAGGCTGATTGCAAGTAAGTTATGAACTACCACAGTTACTCCATAGACTTCTTTGGACTTTTTTTTCTTTAAGTAGCAAGGTAGTTTAATGAATTTAAAAGCAAAGAGCAGTGAACTCTGGAAACAAGTCCTCTGAGTTTGCATGATGATTAAGACATTTGAGTGCTCTGTCCAGCTTCTGTCTCTGACCTGTCATAGAAAACCACTGAAATCATTACTACTGGGAAGCAGCTAGATCAAAGGAATTTCTGGTATGGATGAAAAGTTTTTCTGATGTTGCCGATGAATAGATATAACACGCAAGTAAATTTCATTCATGTTAAGCTTTTTGAAGTATTGGTTTATTATCAAGTAAAAAATTTGCTTGCCACCATCTTCAACAGGAGGAGAAAAGGAATACAAAATGTGCTTCGTGACACATCTGCATTTCTGTATGCATTCCCAAATTCATACTTTGATCTTTTTTTTCCACGGTGTTTCAGCTGGAAAAAGCTCGTTTCTTATGAACATTCAAAACATTACCTTGAAAGAATGAATAGAAAATGATAACTGTTACGTATATTCCGAACAAAGGCCTTTTCCTAACTGTAGAAATTCGATTAAGACAACTCTTTGAAGTTTATAATAATTTCTTTGGTTTTATTAACTTGTCTCATTTTGTGTAATGGATACATTCTCAGGGTGTCCCCTACTCATGTTATAACTGGAGGAGTTAGTTCAATGTTGACTATTTTTTAATTTCTTTTTTAATAAATTCTATCCAAAGCTTTAGGCAACCTTCATTAATGCACTGCATCACATTCAGTAATGTTAGACAAATCAATGACAGACGAGTAAGTTCTCTGCTTACTTAACTAAGACCTTTTGCATTTAAGATGATAATGGTAGGCTTGTTTTTCACTTGTGTTTGTCTCTTGGAGAGACTTCAGTGGCAACCTACCAACCAACCTGCAGAAACCATTTTAATATTTTCTTCATCTGTGATGCCCCTTTGGCCTAGATATTAAGAGGAGCTTTTGTAAAAGAAAAGAATATTGCATGTGATTTGTTAGAGAGTTTTTCTCCTAGTGCAGGCCAATTATATTGCTGTCAGGGGAACGAAGCATTCTGAACTGTCTTGACATGTGTAGACTTACGTTGTAAGTCACTAATCTAACAATGTGGATTTCTTGCACTATAATACTTTCAGGCTGTTTATCAAACTGCTTATAGTTCCATTTCCACATCAGTAGTCAGCGTTATAAATTTTTAAAATTATAGAGAACTTGACATTGTTTTATTTCTGTGAGTGTTCAGTTCAGGGTTATTTATTTTACAAAAGTACAAGAACTCTTTTGTTTAGGATCTGTCATTCACACACAGTTGCAACAAGAAAAGGCAGACTGAACTACTGAAGCTACAACTCTCAGCATAGCACGTTATGTGAAAGCTTTTCTGCTCCATCCAAATGCAAAGGCACTTCATATCTTAAAACTTTTACTTATATTTATATTGGATTGGATGGGGTGTCCAAGTATTACTTTTTCTCAAACAGTTCAATGTTTGTATGTTACTGTTAACATTTGAATAAGCACTAAGCCAAAATAATTTTGTCTCACAGACCTCAGATGAAGTTTATGTGAATTAATGAAGCTTTAAATTTGTTTGGTGTTGGTTGACTTTTTGTGTGTTTTGTTTTGTTTTTCTAAATGACTGGAATCAGCCCTCTGTAGCTCTGTTAGGCTTCTCGGCAACAAGTCTAGAGCAGTTCTTCCCAGAGCTCTTTAGAAATGAGCTATCAGACATACACAGTTGACTACGGAAGGAAGTAGACTGTTTGGCAAGTCAGCTGCTGTCTTGGCAGCTCCTATCTGCATACTCTTGCCATGCAGCAAAGGTGAGGTAACTCTGAACACACAACCATTCAGGGAAGAGGAATTTGGTGTTAAGTGATGACAAACTTGTTATCCTGCATTCACGTGTCTGTGCCATTGTTTATCACAATTTTGCCTGAGAAACCTTATCTAACCGTTGCAGAGAAATTTTGAGGGTAAGTCCAGCCTCAGTTTTTGGTTTGGATAGTCAGCTGAAGTCAGAGATACTTATTTATACCACCTGATTCAGGAACAAGGGGAATAGCTTTCTCACAGGATTCTCTGTACTTTTCTGGTGGCGGAGGAAATACCATGACTGCAGCCTTTCTCAGGTTTTTATGATGTGTGGTTTCGGATGAGGAGGACATTGTCACGTGTACTGTGTTAATTATTTGGAACCATCAGCTGGTTTTCTCCACAATTATTCTTTAAGAACATTTTCATATTAATTTGTTTGCTTCGTCCTATGAAAGTAAGAAAATCAGAGTGGAATAGTCATATGCTGAACTGTTCTGGTATTTGCATCTCAGAAGATAAGCTGCACTGCTGGAAGACCACACAGACATTGTCATACTGTTTCCATGCTGGAGAATTAGGATATATTTTGAAATTACAGTCTGGTTGTCTGAAGCAAATGATTATTTATTTTGGTTTTTTTTTTAGTATTTCTGTAATTATGGTAAACAAAAGAAATTAAAGCGGGATGAAGTTGCAGGCAACGTGATGCAACTTCTTTATTTTGTTTTGTTTTTAAAAGGGAGTTTAGATTTTGCACAGTTTGCTTAAGATTTTTTTAAAATTTGTTACATTTTTTTGTCTTACACTTTCTATTCAAATTCTTGCCCTCAAACTCATTTCCTCTGCCCAGCCAGAACATTTTAATTTTTCATCCCTCGATACTGCAAGTGGCGAAGTATTACAGTAACAACAATCACCACTGTGTGGTAACAGTTAGCAAAAAGTTGCTTTATTTTGTTTCTTTTTCATGGTGTTCAGTTCAAGGCCTATTGTGAAGAGGACCAGTTTCCATCAGGCCTTTCCAACCATGTCTCTGTAGGCCAACTTTATGATTCTGGAACAGCAAATTTCAGGGTGAAGTTCATGAGAACTAGAGAAGAAATGATTTGATCAAAGCTTCTGACTATGGAATAATCTACAGAGAGAGACAAGACAGAGCCAATGTCAGATTGCACTCCAGAAAATTGCTGATCCTGTTTTTTTTGTCATAACTTTTAAAAATAGTTCACAGCTTTCCAAGATGACCTGAGGGTTCATATATGTCTGTACTTAGAGCTGGCCTTCTTTTTTTTCTTTTTTGAGAGCACCCTGTGCTCATCTGGTCTTAGCCCAGATGCTGAAGCTGCTAAATGTTTGAAAACTTTGCTAACAAATTTATGATCCTCTCACATTAAAAAAAAAAAACCAAAAAAACCCCCCCAAAACCCCCCAACAAACCCTAATGAAAGGACAGATCTTGGCAAGGCAGTGTGCAGTACCATTCTCTGCAGGTAAAACTGATTGTCAGAATTGCTGTATGATATTTAGATTCTGTAGTAATTCTGTCAAAAAACCCCTGACATCAATATATCTGTATAATGTTTCTTGTCAATCAAAACAAGTCCTTATGTGCAAATCTGAGCTCATGTTACTTCAGCATATTTTTTTCCAGACTTGTGAGGAGCAGGAAATAGGAGGGTCCTCAAGAGATTTTTTTCTTTTTTTCCTTTTTTTTTTTTTTTGTTGTTTGACTGAACTTTGGATATTTAGGAAAGGGAACAGTGTATTCCAAGTGTAACTGACTGATGGAGGTACTTCCAACATATGTATGAATTTATTTACTTAAAAATGAGAGTTGTGAACCAGTCATGATCTCTAGATTGGTTAGTAAGTAAAATGGGAATGCAGTTATATTTAAACCTGTCATTTTAAAAATACATACACTGTGCACACTGGCTACAGAAGGAGGGTTCAAGGGCGTTTACTGAACATTAACTTGCTTAATGCTCCCAAATAACATTTCCCGGCATAATATTTTCCACATTCCTAAAGACAATTGAAAATAAGTTATAACAGGTATGAGAAAAGAATCTGTGACTTTTTTATAGCCATGAATAAGAGGTTTTGAGTAATGTTTCCACATAGTTATTTGATTAGCATTGAGGGCTGTGTGTGTATTTTTATTTATGCTTAAACATACGTAGCTGTCCTATACTGGATTGGTGCAGAATGGCTTAATAGTCATTAGAGAGGTGGCTCATAATTTAGCTCCCCAAGTACTAAACACCCAGCTATTCTTTAGGTGGAGCCCTTGAGTTTTTGCTCAACAGCTTTCAGTGAAACTGTCATTGCCTGATATGTGCACAGCAGTGAAATGGGTTCAGTGTATTCCTTCTGATCAATTATTCGTGAATTGTCATTCAGCTGGTGCTTAACAATACAGGTTAAATAAAATAGAAACTATAGATTATGGATATTCAGAGAAAGAAAATTATTTTCTTTAAACTGAAAAAAAGACTGATTCTGACTTTCACTGTCTGAATTTAGGGTACCATCTTCCCTCTGTTCACATTTATTTGTTCACATAACACACGGTACTTTTAGAGCATGACAATTTCTGCAAAAAGGTGTCCTTTGTCCATAGGCAAATACTCATATTCTTCTTAGTGCTGACAAGGGCTCACTTCAGGCACCTTGCTTCTAAAAATATGTGCACTAATAGTACAGATTTCCTAATAGCAAGGAATTTGGCAAAAAGAACAATCAGGGAACTGTGACTTCTTATGTACAAGGAAATGGGTTGTTTAGATAAAAGAGAAAATTTAGGGGGAATAGCCTTCAGAAGTATGTAAAAGCACATTGCAAAGAGGAAGAGGCAAACAGTCAGAATTTGGATCAACAAAGAGCAGAGTTTGCTATCATATACATTTTTAGTTATTATTTGCAGAAGGATCTCAACTAGTCTATTTACATTGGAACATTTGTACAGCCAACTCTAAAGGCTTCTGTGTTGCACTGGGAGTTATCCAGACAGTGTGAGAATCTGTATCAAACATTTCAAATTACCGATAGCATGCCTTGAATAGCAAGTGCTTAAGGCCATTGTGACTATGAAAAATTTGTGTGCAGTCTTTAAAGTGGAATATGCTCACACAAAAAGTTACTTGAATAGTTTTGAATGCTGAAAGTCTGTACAGTGATTGATTTTGAACTAAAAGGCACTAAGCTGTTCCCACTAACTGTCCAGCCACACTCAGTATTTATTTTTGCTTCTGAATCATTCAGGATTACTGTTTCCAGGCTTTCCCATGTATTCAATCCTTATGTTTCAGATTTCCTCTCCTAGTACTAGCTTGCATTAATTTTGTTAAATTTCATACACTTTTTTTTTTTCCCCACTGACGTTTCCAGTCTCCCATGTCTGTATATTTCTTAGTCCTTGTTGGTAAAGCTGTTAATGAAGAGTTATGTGTTGCTTAGAAAAATAAAATATATGGTGAAGAACTTTTCCAAATTATATCTTAAGATATTTCAGAAACATTGGCCCACTGAAAATCATCTTTGTGTCACAGAAATCAACTAAATCCCAGAAAACTGGGAAGCAAAAAAAAAAAAAAAAATTGTTGCAATTTCTAAATTACTCTCTCCCTTACCTTTCAGTTTCCTTCCTCTTCTTGAAATAAGTTCATCCCCTCCTCCATATCTGATTAATAAATTCATAGATGAGAGAAAATTACTAGACTTCTAGATAGTAAGTTTGATTCTATTGATGGCACATTGCTGCTTTTAATAGGAGAAGCAAGCAGGCTTGGTGTATGAGTCCTGTGTCTTAACTAATGTGAAGACTTACAGTAGATGAGTGGGATACTGCAGAGCTAGGGTTTTCATGTGTGATGTTAATACTGAAATTGTGAGGGATCCAGGTGTAAAATGGGAATTCAGGATCAGTATCAGAAGGTAGTAAACAACAACAAAAAAATCACTGCATTTTTTTCTGAAATATCGTCTGATACTCTCTTTGTAGAATAAAATAAATGATAAACTGCTGCAGTTCAGAGTTACCATGTGTGTGTGACTGTTTCTAGAGGTCTCTACAGTTAGAGTTAGTTAGCCTTTTGTTGTTGTTAATTGATCTATCAGATGTTTGTCTGTTGCTTGCCCAGTAACAAGGTAATCAAACATTAGCAAGGAAACATTTCTGAAAAAGTAAAACCTGTTGCACCTTATTTATGTACTAAATTTAGATGTGACTTTGGAGAATGCATCTCAATCCGTGCTCAAACTTGGGGTATTTGGAAGTATATTTGAAGTTTCAGTTGTATCTGCAATTCAATTTTCTACTGCCTTATAACTGCTTCTTTGCCATTTTATTGGGGAGAGGTGGTACATACAAGAAAATGGCTAGCAAATTAAATTAGTATAAATATAGTTAAATAAGCAATGGAGAATCATTGAAAAGAGGTATTTGGGCCACACACTGGTTTTCTGCTTTCTCTCTACGGTGGTGGGAAAGTTTTCTTCTATGCTGCAGGGGTTCAGAAGAATCACCACGGTCTAAGGCAGGCATGCAGACCACACAGAGCAGGCCGCATGTCAGGTTCTGTGAGATTGAACCTGTTCCACAGCACCCAGAAGATGTCTCCACAAAAGGAATAAAGGAAGGCAAAGGGGAGAACATCACATGCTGTAGGCTTTTCAGGACCACCAGTGGCACAGAACAAATCTAGTTTATGGGATGGAGACTGTAACTGAAAGTCACAGTTCTAGATAGTTTAGAAAGCTAGAAGGGCAGTTATTTCTTTAATAAGTCTTCCTGGAGTGGAAGAATTCTTGATACAAAATACAAGGAGAGCAAGGTGGGGAATAAACAAACATATAGAAATGGAGGCAAGGCTAAGTCTGGAATCTCTAGTTAAGACAGAACTGAATAAATGTTAGGAAAGAAAAAAGCTGGTAATTCCAATGGCCCACTATCTATTTGGTTTTTCTATTGTTCTTTTCTCTCTCTTCCCTCCTGCATCGTTATTGATGTCATTTTGTCTCTTGCACGCATCACAAAGACACCTTCTGCTACCTGAGAACACAAACAAAATATTGTTTGCCATTATGACACAACCTACTTTAAAGTATTTTAAGAATGATCCCTTGCCAGTGACTGCAGTGAATGTTCTAAATTTTTTGTTGGGGTTTTTTTTTTTTTTTCATTGTGTTTGAATTATTTTTTGGACAACAGTGGAATATGAGTTGAACTAACTTCCAGAAATGTCTGAAATAGTAGTTAAACAGGGGTAAAGAGGGGAAAAAAATCTATAAAAAGCACTGTGGAGATATGGGACAGATCTGCTTGTTCATAACCAGCTGTACAAAGGGGCTTTAATTGCTACAGAGACCTCCCAAATGTCTTACTGGACTACCTGCTCAGTTTGTCAATGAGGAGAACATCAGGGAACAGTGGACTTGCAGGCTTTTTTTAGGTGGACTCAATGCTTGCTCATCAGAGTCTGATCATTTTTACCCAACTATTTTCAAGACATAAAATAGACAATAAGATGTTTTTTGCCATTCTTTTTAACTAATCCCAAATATGGCTATTGCAACATGGCTATCTTCCTGCAGCTTGCTCTCATAACTTTCTCCTACATTTTTCCATGCTGTGCACAGCCATCCTACCTAGTTAGCCATTTTTTAAACTTTCTTGAAAATCAAATCAGGTTCTGTTTGCATCTGTTAGAGACTTGAGTCTAATTCTGTAATGCCATGTGTTGATTTGAGTCTCACATCCCCATAAGTAAAAAAGAAAACTGCAAGGATGATATTTAGGGGCAAAATAATATTTTTTTGGTAAGCGGGGTGATGTAATATTACAAATATTACAAAATAAACAGTGCTTTACAGTTGTCTGTACCCCGGCTTCTCACTGAGCCTTGTTCTGGGCAGAACCATGTGTCCCAGTTGCTGGGGGACTGGGGATAACAGGGCAGCGTTTCCCTGCTTGTTTCCCAGCTGTACTGGGTCATTTAGTTTGGCACCTGTGAGCCCCTTCATTGTGGGAGGATGTAGGCCTGTAACTAGGGAACCACCTCAAGGGACTTGGAAATGGTTTTTGCTTTATCCTTTTGCCATCTGTAAGAAAATAGGGTAGAAAGAGTAAGATGCTTATATGCCTGTCTATCTTGTAATTCCAGCTCTCCTTGCCTGCACTGTAAATCCCTTTCATGTTAGAGATTATGATGTTGGACATCCTCTTCCTGCCTATTTAAATCTCTGAAGGCATGATTCCCCCATCTACACTGAAGGATGCAATTTTCTAGCCCAAATACAAAAAATTGCCATAAATGGCTAAAGGGAAAAAATGACCTTTTCCTTATGTCTGAATGCCAGAGATGCCACCAAAAGAAGGTGTCAAGATGATCCGTCTTGCAGAAAGACTTACTAGCCACTTAAGAAATGTAAATATTCTGCACTTTTTTTCCTTGTTGGCCTACAAAGAAAGATTTTCCAGGCATAGTGTTTATAAAACCCTTGAGAGGATTGAGTGGCACTTAAATCTTTAGATGGTTCTTGAAAGCTGATATCTTGCACAGTCAAGGTAAATTTGAATTACACTGTATGTGGCTGTAGCTGAAACTCTATGCTACATGTGCTAGGGGCAAAAATATGATATAAGGCCTATGTGTTTAGTCTGGGGAATTGCAAATACTTTTCAGGGACACGTGATTCCTCTCACTGCCCTCACCCCCTCTCCCCCCCCCCTTTTTCTTTTTTTTTAAATGAGTTGGACAGATTGTGGAACTTGTGTGATGGAATTGCAATATAGTGATGGATGTGGAAGAGGTCTTTCTCTGGGCAGTTTCTGTCATCTTTATGGCTGGATATTAATGCAGGCAGTTCCCATGTATAGTAAACCCTCTGTGAATGAAAATACCAAATCATATATAGAGAGGAATGACATGGTGGTTGCTAAGCTCTCTGTGATGGATAAGTTGTAGTCTGGATTGCTTGGTGATTATCTTCAAAAGTTATGCTTTGTTTTATGAGAGAAAATCCTGTGCATTCCTATATAATAATAAAGTTAATTATTAGAATTTGTCTTTCAACCCATATTTTGAAGATATGCCTATGTGTGAGAAAACAGGGCAGAAAAGCAATCTTTTTTCTGAAGTGACAAGTGACAACACCTCTTTTTTTTCAGTCCAGTTTCCCAGGGATGTCTTGTCCAAGTGGCCTCACACTTTCCCAAAATAATTTCTGGCTACAGACCAAACACGAGAACTTCAGGCAAAAAAACGTTTCTTAAAAAAAACCTGAAATGCTATCTGTTGAGAGAGGGAAAGGATTTTCAGGCTTATCATGATAAAAATGGAATGATATATAATAATGTTTATTTAGCACTTAAGGCTAATAATGTGTTAAAACCGAATTCTCATTTGCGTATGGCTGCTGTAGATTTTCTTCTGTCTAGTCTGTATACATACAGTTTATAGGGAATATCAGATAGAAAGACCTCAGTGGTATGTCAGACTTCTTCCCAACCACATTCTGGCAGAGGTCTGTCCCCTCACTATTCACAGGACTCCTTCCCAAGGTCTCTGGTGGAAGGACAGCACTGTTCAGGCCTTGCTGGCCTCATTGCTGTTTCCTCACATGGGAAAAGCAGCTGATGTAGTAAACAGCATAGGGTGGTGTAACCCTTTCATTCCAGTGGTTTGATCACTACTTTGCTGTCTGTTAAAAATGTCAAATTCAAAGCCCTCAGTGGCCATAGGTTACAGAATAGCTTATTCCAGAAGCTTCCCCACTAGCTGCATCCTCAGAATGGACGTGTGCTAGAGGCAAAGGGGATATTTATATTTTGCTTTTCGATGTTACAATAATGCCTAGATTCCTTAAGCTAGATCAAGTCCTCTGTGTTCTTTGCCTTGCACAAGAAAAGTAACATGAAAAAAGCCATCCCCTGAGAAGTTTAAAATCTTGACAGATATAGTAATCTAAATACCTAAGAGCACAGCAATTGCACTCTTCTCCTTTAGAGGTTTTCTACAGAATGAAATAAACCACCCACCTCCCAGCCACTATTTTCCTGCAGTTGGGGAAGGGTGAGACAGAAAAAGGAACTTACTGCTAGCTACTCATTAAATGCTGTCTCACTTCTTATTTCAGAGATTTCTCTTGACAAAATACTAGGTGGTGATGAAGTTGTGTATCACTGTACTATGTATAGTTCCTGCATATCAGCAATCCCTTAAAAACAGGGACAAACCTATCCTTTGGGTCAGTTGCTGACTCTCATGTGGAAGTTTTTGGTTGGTTTTTTTTTTTTTGAAAAGTTCAAGGGTGAGCACTGGACGCAAAGTTTCTTTGCTTGGATTCTCTTTGCCTTTTAGGGTTAGTTTTCCTCTGACCGGTAGCTTTGCAGTAATGGCATCTGTAGCTCTTTCCCACTTGTGAAGGGAAAGATAGACAAGTCCTGCTGTCTGTCAGAGCATGCTATTCTGAGAAACCGCACAAGTAAATACTCAGCAGAAACATTGCAGTGTTAGACTCTCGCATGTGTGAAGTGTAAGACATGGAAATGAGTAATGTGGCCCTCATATGTAGTTTTCTCCCATATGTAAGCAATCAGTAGACTCCATTAATGAAAATGATAGTGTAAATGGGTAGAGAGGACTTAAACCTGCTGATTACAAAGGAGCTTCCATTATCTGAGGTGTGTGCACACATTGTGGCTCAGAGTAATTTATGCCATGGTTCAATACGCATTCTATTAAAATGTGTAACATGTGTGTGTCTGAGCTCCTGCCAACAAAATTTGTTACAAATCACTCCTTTTCTGATAGACATGTGCTACTTTCCACTTAAGTTTCCCATAGCTGTTATCTTTAAATTCAGCAATGTCCAGTTTGGGCATAGATATTTTTTACCCTTTTTAACAAAGAAATGAAAATTTTAAATAAGCCAGAAGTGGTTTTTTTCTGCTCTGCCTAGGCCAGCCATATGATGTTGGTGACCTTCATCAAAACCTCACAAAACATGGATGGTGAGTGATGCTAGTGGGATTAATTTCTAAGTTTGCTGCTGTTTTACTTTGTTTCCCAGGGTTTGGTTTTTTTTTGTTTGGTTTTTTGTTTTTTTAAGAGGTCATGAAGTGGGTCAGGGCCTGTCATTTACCTAAAAACTGATTAAAAACTGAAGCAGATATGATGACGTATTTCACAGATCTGAGTATCTTTCCTGGTGAGCTTTCAGCAGTTGTACGGCATCACTATGGCACTATGCTACAGGAGAACCAGCCTCATCTGAAAGCAGTAGTAGGGCATTGGGGGTTTTCTGCCAGGAAAGAGGCAGACACTGGAAATGCTCTCTGTACACATTCCCCCAGTTGTGCAACAGCCTCTCCTGAAGGGAAGGTGTCTGCAGCTCATACAATCCCTGCCATCTCTTGTGGGCTAATTTTGGTGGGTGTTGTGATGCAGGCATTCATTCTCTTAGCAGAGAAAAGCAGAAACTTTTAAACAATATATTTTGAATGTGTTATTTAAAAACTTTAAAATAAATAACTAAATGTTCAGAATAGATATTCCAAAAGCAGCTTCTTTTCTTTAAAAAAAATCTCTTGGGGGTTTTGTTCATGTTTTTGCTTTCTTGAGTATCCACATCTTCCCCCTGCAAGATTCATAATTACTCTGTAACACAGCAGAAAACTCATTCAGGTGGCATTCCCCCAGAATGCCTTTTTGTCCAAATCCCAATGAAAGTCAGTGGGGTTTTTGCTCCACAAACCATTAATTTCTTTTAAAAATCCTACCTAATGAAAACATATTATCACCTCAGTTTTACTGGGTAACATTTACAAAGCCTGCACATAAATTGTCTCTTCAGTGCAGGGGGAGGACAAAATGTTTTTAGAGATCTACCTTGAAGTAGGGGTCATGGCAGTTACAGCAAATGTAATTGGTATTTTTCATTCCAATGTCTGTTGAATGAATGAAGCTGAAGATAAAGCAGTGGTCTGTATTCAGCTAAATGCTGGTAGCCATGGAGAGAAGCAGCAGCTAATTGAAACAAAAAAAAGAGTAATACTCATGAGTCTTTTTTTGTAGACAAAACAGTTTTGTCCAAGAAAGTAAAAAGCATGTGGTAACAATGAGTATAACTACATTTCATTTTTGCTGTGAGATGGTTACAGTTACAGAATACCGTGCAATTAACTGTTTAATCCCAGTATTTGTAATGCAGCAGGGCACGGTGTAAATGCAGTGGTTTCTTTAAATGCATAAATGACACACAGGATTCTAATTCTTGCTGTCCTTCAAAATTTCTCCTTCAGTGTATGCCACCACCATGTATGCTTTCTCTGGTAAAATCTGCTAGAGGCATCTACCTTCTCTGACAGCTTTCCACTTCTCAGTCTGGTGCTGCAGACCCAAAGTGCCATTCAAACCTTGGGTGTGATGCAAGGGAGCAAATATTTGCCCCATTAAATAGAAGTTGGGAGGGGCAAGGGACTTGCCAAGTTATAGAGTGGAATCCTTTCATCTCAGCACTCTTGGATATTGACACTTTGATACTGCGCTTCTACAGAAAGGAGTAAGTGAAACTGAAACAGAACTGGACAAACATCTTGGTCAGAAGTTTACTCAAAAAAACTGTGAAAGAAAACATTTCATAGATATATGCTAGTATAAGTGAAGTGTGCTGGTCAAAATAAGTCCCTAAGGAAAAGTGACATAAAAATGGTAGCCTCTTATTTCTGAAGTTTTGTAAATGAAACATTTGAAAACAAAGCATTTCAGATATTAAAAAAAGCCAACGAAATATTTGGAAGTATGTTTTCAAAACCATTGTAAAAAAGTCTCTTTCATTATATTAAAAAAAAAAAATTACATACGTCAGCCCTTCTGATTTGTTAAAAATGGAAGACATACATTGTGTTAGATTTGTCATGCTGTAACCTTTGCAATTGTAGAAGGTATCTGTACAACCTTGATCAGCAGTTCTTAGATCAGTATGAGAGCTTACTGATAAAATCATCTCTCTTTCAGCTTAATACTTCCATGATAGACTTTATTTTTATTACTGCAGTGATGCTACCTACAGTTGCTGGCTCTAGCATGGCTGTTCATCTGTCTCTCTGAAGTTGAAGCTAATATGTTGTCTAGATTATAAAGGGGAAAGGAAATAAAATAAGATTTTTGTAATTTTTTTCCTGTTTTTTTTGTTTGGTTGTTCTTTTTGTTGTTGGAGGTTTTTTTTTGTTTTGCTTTTGTTTTCTTTTAAAGGAAGTAGACATCTATTGAAAGATTCCCACAAACTCGCGTACCCTTTAAATTTTACAGAAGACCTGTTTTAAGAGTTTAAGTGGAATATGGGTTTTGCTGGTTGTTTTGCATGGAAGTCAGCTTTACCCTACATTAATTATTTTATTGCATGCAGTACTCAGCTGTTTCTGGTAACTGACATTAACAATAGTATCCAACCAACAAATATTTTCACTTTAAATATGGCAGGAAAAAGAAAGCCTGGCTTTCTCATGTTGAAACAGTTTCTTAATTTTTTTCTCATGATAATGTTTGATTGCATCCTTCATTATTTCTGACAATATTTAATTTCCTTTTTTCTTTACCCTGTGCCTACAAAAATAAAAGGAGCAAAGTGACTTTAAAATAAAATAGGCAAGAAAACTGATTTTAAAAAAAAGGAAGGGGTGCCAAACCAAAACCCTGAATTCAAATGCACCCACAAAATGAGCTTTAAGAGAGCCCAGAACCAGACCTTGAATTTTGTGGCTCTGGTTGTGCTCCAGTTTATCCATAACCCAACATCAAATATCTGGGCTCACAATTGCATGTGAAGTTTTAATAGGGTAAATGGATTGATTGAAAATACTTGTGAAGAGGTTATGAGAAAAGACATATCTAGTATGAGTGGCCAAGGTTTAAGCTGCTATTTCAGACGTGAAGCATTTGGCAACAAGAGATCATTTTCATCAAAAAGGAAGCCCTAGTTCATTATCCTTGGTCTGAGAATAATTTGGTTCTTTGTTTAATGCTACTCAGTCTACCAGCAAACCAGAATTACATAAATAGAATAAAAATGATTGTTTTCCTTTAATTAACTAACATAGCTCCCTAAAGGTAAGAAATTAATAACATTATTTTACAACCATATGAAGTGTGAAATATGATCTGTTAATATGCAAAATTCATGAAAAACTCCTCATGCAAAATGAGCCTATTTATTTCTGAGTGTGAACTGGCACAGTTGGCCCAAGTCACTGTAAAGCTAAGTGGCTTTGTTTGTTTATTATTGCAGTGCAGCATAGCTTCCAATGGATCAGTATGGTAAACCGATGCTACTTTGATGCAGCGATGTATACATGGACCCACTCAGAGACTTAATTTGACTATACTTCCAGGTTTTTTAATCAGAGCTTATTCACTTCTCTGAGCATCAAGCCTTTTCTTCTCTCTAGTGCATCCCTCTAACCATCCGGTCATGCTAGGAAGTAGTTTGTTCCTCTCTCCTTTTTTCCTCTCTTCCTTCCCATAGATAATTACTACAGAGTCTTGATTCTTCTCAAAATCTTGTAGTACTTGGGTCTCCCTTTCTTGGACAGTTCTTTTCAGAAGAGAACTGTTTCTTTGCTGGGCTCTGGTGCTTGCTTCAGGATACCATGGAAATCAGGAGTATTCTTTGGCTTCCCAGAAATTCAGTTCTGTACTACTGGATTTGGAGGATTTGATTACAGTATGAACCATGCCTGTGGAAAAGCAAGCAGACCTCAAAGGACATTTTGAAAAGCAGGAGCACCTTTGGAACAGTAACGCAAGCTCTGAAAAGGCTGGGCATAGGAGAGCAGGAAAGAAGGGAGCCAGAGAGATCCATGACTAATGCAGCAGTATTCCAGACAGATCTGAGTCTTAGGACAGATTTGAACTATGCCATGCACTGGCTTAACTCCAATTCCACTCAAATCAAACATCAAGGAGGGGGAGAAGGCTTAGGCTACTACTGATTGCTTTTATATGATCCTACCTTTCAGTGCAGTTCTGATCAAGCACTGGAGTGTATTCAATGTACCTACAAATTACATATAGGGGTATCTTGCTGCTACTGCTGGTGATAAATTCGTGAAATAACATAAACTTCCTCTCCCTTGTGTGTGCCAAGTTTGTGCATGTCTGCATTCAAACACAGATGAAAAATTAAATTTATTTGGCTCTAACAGTTTTCACTGACAGCATAACTCATTCCTCTTGAGTTCCTGGATAAGCCATAGCTGAAACTATTTGTTCTGCTTCTGCTGCCCAGTGCCTGAAAGCTGGGGTCAGAGCTGGCTTGCTTTATATCAAAGCTGTGCTGAGACTCACCGACAGTCAGGGACAAAGGCAGTAGGCTGCCCCCTTCCCAGTCTTCCCAGTTCAGCCACACTTCACAGAAAGTCTTTAGAGAAGGAATAGCCTTAATTGCTGATGATATTGGGAATTCTGTATGACCTTCAGTAATTACATTAAAATGGGGTTATTTGTGTTATTTTTTTAAATTGTCTGATATTTGACAGTAGTTATATGTCTACATACACTTCATTTTTCATGCTGGAAAACAAAATACAAAATTGATATCTTGCAATATAGGTAATTGCAGTGAAAGCATATTATAAGATCAGAAACTGTCAACCCCTCTATTGAAAGCATACCTATTTTATCTTGACAGCTAATTTACCTTAACAGTTTTCCAGGATCAAGAGACTGTCACTCCAGTTAAAAGGAGGCTCCCCTCAACTAACAGAAATGTTAGTTAGCGTTGGCAATTGCACCAATACCAAACAACAGCTTGATTTTAGATGTAAGTGCAAGGCTTTTAATCTTGCCTATTGATTAGATAGGGTGACTGTCCGAGAAGGAAATGTGGAGGGGCTTCCAACTCAAGAATCTGTCTTTAAAAAGTGTTCAAAGCTTTTTGCAAGCATATCTAGTAAATGTAGGACCAGTTGATTTACATTATGGTTAGTGGCATTACACTGAAAGCATGAGTCGGCCATAAAAATGATACAAATTAATTAAGTCCATGTTCCAGCCCTGTAGGTTGCTGCTGTATAAAAAAGAAAAATTATCATAAATGATAATTCATTGTTACCGAAATTGTGTAGCTGTATTATTCTTTCATTGTTCTTGACTAGGAAATTGTTTGATTAATATACAAAGGTATTTGCTTCTACATTAAGATATTAAGCATGCTTACCAAATTTTTCAGGTGTAATCAGTGCTTTGAGATACCTTAGTTTAGGACATACTCCAAAGAGCATAGTTTTCAGAATTATTAGAAATGTACCATATCACTTTGTGGTGTAGCGAGTTGGTATGAAATACCAGCTGCCACTTTAGAAAGAGTGGGCAGTGCAGCAGATTGAGGCACAGTTTTTAAAGTCCAGAATTTTTAATATGAGTGTACTAAAACAGATTCTTTGCAGCCTCCAATCCTACATCTTATATGCTTACTTATTCCTACAGAAAATACCTTTTTATGACTTGCTGCTTCCAGTGCAGTACTGAATACAAACATTTTCTTTGATATTTCAAGTTTTCCAAAATACCAAAGTGATGTGAGAGAAACATCATCTGTATGTTTTGCCAAGCAGATTGGCTTTGGCTACCCACAGAAATTTTCTGGATCTTTTGATCAAATCCTCCACCCTGTTGCAAATTTGGAATTAATGCCAAATGTAGCATCCAGCAGTGAGATAAATCTGAATCCCAGCTACAGTGGGATTTTTTATTCTTAATTGTGATAAATCTTCTGCATATATTGTTAGCAAAGCTGGTAAAATAATTTATTCCTCAAATAATTTGAAAATACTGTTGTTGCTTTTTAATACAACCAACTTAACATGCATTCTCAGAAAACTCTCTTACCAATACTGGTTACAAATACTAGCCCTTTTTGTTTCATACTTATTTGCAAATAGCATATTGCTAGCTTTTGTTATTATCCAAATTTTTAATAGCTGGGACAACTATATTTTTACTGGAGAATGTACCCGGGTATTGAAAAGCAGACAGAGCTCACCCACTGAAGTCACTGGGACTTTCTGAAATTTCCATTTAGTGTGTCTGACAGGCTTAAATGCATCATGCTGCTTCTGTCAAGGTACTTCCAAAAACTTTGTTTGGGAAATATTGTTGCTGATAGTTTTCATCAGGAGTACTGGGTACAGCTAGATTACCTGTTTACTTAAGAAAGCATAATTAAAAAAGAAACAGGTGTAAAAAAGGTGCTGAAATTGTCTGAGGTTGGAAGGGATCCTATGAGGGAGAATAAGAAAGCAAATAAAGACATGTATAACTGTACTCTAGAAATACATTATAAAAAGAACTGCTATTTAAGCTAAGGGAAATGCTGGCACAAGAACAGATGGGTATAATCTAAGTGTGTAGAGTTATTATGGATTTTAGAATGGTCTAAACGTTTCCTCCATACCAGGAGAAAAAAAAAACCCAACCAACCAACACCAAAAAACCCCACCCCCCAACCCAAAAACCTCTAATTGATTATAAGCAGAGCCTGAGCGGCATATGAAAAAGATTATATGGCATGGCTGCCTGCAAAAACAAGGGACTGAACTCATTGACCCTACAGTCCCTTCCAATCTGCTGTTCTTAATTAGATGTATGAGTATCATGGGAGCTCTTCTAACCTCCAGTCTGTTCCTGCAAGAGGATCCTTTTATTTATGTAACTTCCCACTGAAATCCCTGCAAATCTGCAGATCCCCAGTGACATGTAGGTGATATGGATTCTTGGATCAAATTCCAGAGAGGGTTCATGATCCCAGAAGAAAATTCTGTATCTAGCTCCTGTTCTCCTCCTTGGTTTTGCATGCAGCTTCTGTTTCAATTCCCAAAACTCCTTTCGCTTCATTGTTTCATTTTCCTTGTTAAGATAACTTTTCTCCTTGAAGAATGATTTAAATGCTAATCATTGGGAACACTTTTACATGCAGAATGTAAAGTGCACCCCGTGTCCTTGTCACTGAAATCAGCATTCAGTGGTTTTCTTGTCCATTGAACCGACATTATACTTTTTCATCACCACAGGTCAAGTTTTGTGCCATGAAACTTTAAACACCTGCTTCTCATAGGATCAGTAGGTAAATGTTAAAGTGGCCTAAGCTTCCAATATCTGTGGGGGGAAAAAAATTGTAGTGGGACCCTCTGAAAACAAAGTTCTTGAACTGGTAGCATCATAGGCAATCACACAAATTTTTCATGCCCTTTATGGTGCTCCATAATGCAGTAATTTTTGAGATTGGATCCTTCTCTTACCGCTTGTGACCAATTCAAAATACTCCCTAAAGTCTTTCCTTTACACAGGATAATCTGGCCATGTCTACTTCTGTGGCTTCACATTAGTGCAGTGTGCCGAGGACTGAACAGGCTTGCAGGGGGTGTCTGGAGTCTCTGACAGAAAGTCCTCCTTGAAGTTGTTATGATAAAGATCTTTCCTAGAAATTGAAGATTGTGTTGGAAGTTCTTACTTGCTACGATGACAGATGGGAATGGAATGGTTCCCACTAATTTGGGATGGCTGGTAACAAAGCCTGGCAAATTGAGTTACTGCTTTCAATTGTTCAGTGGTTCTCTAACGTGCTGTTCTCCCAGGGAAGTTCACCAATGACAATAACCCCAGCAGTTCTTACTGTTCACTAACTTGCTTTATGAAAGCTATGACCTCCAAAACTTCTGAAGCAATTCCAGGAGCATTTGCTTGTACCAGCAGCCATACCAGGTTGCACTGCTTAGCACCCTCTGCCAAGAAGGAAGTGCAGTACCAGGGCCTGGAAGGAATACAGGCCGGCATCAAATGCTGAATAAGGATGAGTGAAATTTTCTTCTTCCTTCATCCTGAGAGGAAAGGATTGGGTTCTGGTATTTTCCTTTGGCAGTGTTTTATCTTTGACTTTTATTGAAAATAGTGTATTTCTTCATATTCTGGACATGGGAATGAACAATCTTAGAATTTTATTGTACTTTAAAAAATACATTATTGAAGCAAACCTCTGCCTGTGACATGATTTTTGCCATTGTTAAAAGGTAGTTAATTTCAATCCTGATTATTAAATCAATGAAAAATCCGTAACACCACTATTCCACTCTGCACTGCAGTAGGTAGTTGGGTATCTTGTCTCTGGGGGCCTAAGGCACAAAATGAACCAAAATCAAATTGCCCAAAATATCCACTGAAATATCATCCTGACCAAATTACAGTATTTAATGCAGATACTGTATTTTCCATTTCCCTATGCTGTTAAAAAAGATTAGCTACTTAAATCTCCTAAGAGTGCCTTAAAGATAAAAAAACAGCTGTACAAACTATAGAGTGTTTTTAAATGGCAAATAAGAGCATGAACATCATGAAGCGGGGATGCTGTCCTGACTCCTTTCACAGGTAGACAGTCTTGCCTTGCCCATGTTCTCTGCATAAACAAAGGTGAGCTGATATTCGCGTTCAGTTGTTCTACTTACTACAACATAAAGACAGTTTGCACTTCTAAAACATTTAACAACCTAAATTTAAGTCACTTGCTGTTGCTGCTGCTGCTGCTTGTAATGTACTGAGAAATTGCAGGTTGTCATCTATACAGACAATATTGAGAAAAAGGTCAAGTAGAAGAGCAGCCTGTCAGGTGCCACATGATAATGAAAGACACTTGAGCTTTATAGATATGTACTAGCTCTGTCTGTCCCTCTGCCAGTGCAAGTCATTTTGAATTTCACTGAACTGCTTTGTTTCTTCACATTATTTGTGTCTGTGGGAGTCCTAGAATCCAAAATTTGTTGGCTTTCTTTCTCATCCTTTTAACTTTCAGGATATATTCACTGAAATGAAGTTTTCAAGGAATGCAAATCTGCCCGTATAAGGCAATACATGCAAAACTGTAATGGAGACATATAAAGTGTAACCATTTGTCAAAGAAATCAAATCCGTTGTCTTGGAAGGCACTTTGAGTTCACTTCTTTTGGCTTTAGAGTTTACTTCTTGCAGAGGTCACAAAGCTTTAATATTTGATGGAATTGGGTGATTCTGAAATATTTTGGACAATTTGAAATGAGCAGCTAAAATAATTAGCTGCACTTTCATCTCTTAAGTTGGCACCCTAAGCAGTCTTAGGTTGACATATCTCTAAGGGATGAAATTGCTGCTCTGCTCCTTTTGCTTTCACTATGTCATCTGGATTTTCATTGCATTGCTTGTAGGATGTTCGACCTATTTAAAAGTCTTTGAGGAGGTTAGTAACTAATTACAAAGTGTTCAATAAGCAAGAATTCAACTTTTCCTCAGCATCCATACATTCTTACACAGGGGCTCAACATTATAGATGTTAAAAGGGTCTAAATATCCATGTAGAACCATCTTGAGTCTCAAGTTGAAGGGGAAGAGTGACAATCAGAGGTATTCTTTGTCCATATTATTTCCTTTTTGGGAAAAAGCCTATTTATTTAATCTGTGAACTTTCCAAGCAGCTTTCAAACATATTAATACATCCTGAAGATCTCTGATTGCTACTGTTTCTCTTGAGCTGAGACCATTTATTTGCCAATTAACATAAACTTTTATTTTATGAACCACTTTTTGAACAGTAAAAAATAAAGGGTAGGGGATTTAAGATGGTTTCCTGTAATTTGTACAGTTAGTATAATCTTTCGAGAACGTCACAAAATGTTAATTCCAATTAAATTGGTAAACTCATTAGGTAAAGATTGCTACTCCTCTTTCACTGTTATGGAAAACCACACCAAAGAGACTGTACCACACAGTCTTCAATCTGTTCAGCTCCAGACTTTTCAGACTGATATTCAGAAGCACTGAAGAGTAACATCTCCATTTAAAGTTAGTTTTAACAGTGATGAACACCTTATGCTTGTAAGTTCCAAAATTCCAGAATTATTTACATTCTGGCTACCCCTGTGTTTGTGTCTCAACACAAGCCATTTTACATTGCCTTGTAATGCCCTTTGAGGATCTGTGCTCCTTCTCTTGGTGGTACTGAGCATACGGACTAAGGTGTCTCAAAGTGAGACCCCCAGAATGAATGAAAAAACTTTGGGAAAATAAAAGACATTAAATTACTTACATCAGGGTTCACTGTAACTATGGTTAGAATTTAGGTAGCAAATCAGGAAATTGTCATAATTTCCTTCCCCACGTGAAGCCAAATAGAATTAAATCTCTGTCAGCAGAGGCTTTCGTAGGTATGTATTTTGTATCTGAAGCTGATAGCATGTGTTTAAAGCATGTCAGAAATGTGTTGCCTGATCTGCTTTCTTTTTATAATCCAAAATGTGCCAGTGATATTCTTCAAGTTAGATATGTCAAAAGAAATATTGATGCTGACCCAAGCCAGAATTCTGTAGTTACAGTCAAATAAAAAGAAGCCAAAGGTCCCACAAAAGAATAGACTTTCAACTGTTGATATATTTTGCTTTGCAGCAATCATGCCATTCCTACTGGGAGACAAGGTAGGACATGGTCTATTAAATAGTAGTACCAGAAACAGTCAGAAAGCTGCAGAGAGATAGTTAAGAGTTATTGTTAAAATGTCACCTTACTTAGTATTTCTGTGGATGCATTCATAAGCAAGAAATGTAGGTTTGGGGTGATAGGGTTCTGTAGGAAATGGTGGGAGAAGGGAATATTGAGGTTTTCAGATGAATTGCTTTATACTGTTATGTTGTTTTTTGGGGTTTTTTTTTTAGGCAAAAACCCCCACCAAATTATGGTAGAGACAAGACAATTTTTTAAGGGTGTATGGATTTCAGAGTGGGACTGGCTTCTGTCCAGCCTGTTCAGAGCACAGGCAGAATAAGGTTGGGTCAGTCTGTGCCCACTGGGGTAGACATGCTCTGTGTGCCGTTTTTAAGTGTGTGTACGTTTGTGTTATGTAAGGATGAAAGTCTTGGCAAACATTCTTGTATGCATAAATAATTTTGACAGCTCTGTTAAATAAATCAGGAATGACTTCATATATACAGTCTTTGAGCACTTTTCAAATGCTTTCATAGAAATCTCTTCGATTTCACAACCTGTTTATGATCATGTCTTATGAAGCCATTTGGCTCTGGTGAAAGTTTCACTCAGTGTCTGTAGACGCAACGTATCTCTTTGGTATTAGAGAACAGCAGTAAGACTTACCAGAAGCCCTACTGCAGCTTCTGCAAATGAGATATCCTTTATACCATCACACCATTATGAAGGATAAGGGCACATCTTTTCTTCAAACCAGAGAAAAACTGCAGGAATTTGATGACATGGATCTATACAAAGGAAATCTGTATATATCACTACAACAGATATTTTACTGTATGTGATTTTAAACTTAATGCCATTTTCCTGCACGTGTGAGTTTGTTGCAGCTGTCATTTGAAATTATTTTATAGATGGAAAACTGCAGACAGCTGTATGTACCTTTGCTAAACCATCTCTCTCTAGCATCACCTCATAGGGCCTCAGATTTTCCCAAACTTGTACTGTTTGTGTCTAGATGGAGAAGGAAAACTATTTCTCTTCTTTGCTTAGCCATGAATCAATTTGATAAGGTTCAGCTCAGGTAACCAAATCACTTTTGAAAATGAAAGTAAGTAAAATTTCCATTATTAAAGAAAAAGTGTGCAATCTTTTGGAACAGCTGTAGTCCTGCGGTGAGTGTGGGCAGAATATTGAAGTCTGGTGGGAAAGTTGCCAGAAAGGGCTTTGTGCATTTGAATGTGCTTGGAAAAAAATGGCTATGAATTCTTTAATTATTTGGGGGGGTGGGGTCATTACTAAAGAAGAATGTTCTGAAAAGGTTATTTCCCGCCTCTGTTAGCCTTCTTCCTGTCACCCATCAAGAGTGACATTAAATCTTCCAGAGGAACATCTATGGTGATGCTCTTCTGAGCTTTCTAGTAACATGGAATAGCAAAGACACTCCAAAGTGGGAGGGAGAAGGATGGGGCTGCTTAATACTAGTGTTATTTCTATGACATTTCATGCAACTTAGAATTTGACTTAACGATGCATAAACCAGTGAATTAATGTGTTTCTGGGTTCTTCTACGGCCAGTTTTTTGAAGCCATACACTTACGTTTGGAAGAACTGGAAGAAGCTCTTGGACTTCAGAATTTTAATCCTAAGAGACATCTGTATTACCAGAGTCATAGGGCTTGTTTACATGGGGAAATGGACCAGCATTGCAACAGGGGAATAACTTTACTTCAGTGTAACTCCCCCATGTGGACGTTGTGCTCTGGAACAAAACTGATTTCATTTAAAAATAATTACTCTTACTAATTGTTCCAGAATAGAGTGTCCACAGGAGGGAGTTATGCAGAAATATCTATAGCAGAATAGTTACAGCTCAGCTGATTAAATTCCCTGGCTAGGAATGCCTTGTGCAAGGGTGGCACAAGATTTACAGGGGTAAAAACGCAGTAGTTACAGTCAGCTCTGCTCTCATCAACAGACTGGGTTGCTAGTGTTAGCTCTTTCTCCTATACAAAGACTTGTAGTTTCCACGGTGTGCTGGGAAACTGCAGCAATTTGGCTTTGATAGTGTTCTCCAAATAANAATAAGCTTTTTATATTTCCTTACTGTATTCCTTGACCTGCTAGTATTTGTCAGTTCACTGACACTTCATGCCTCTTATTACCTCTGAGTTAAAGAATACCTTCTTGAGAAATCTGTTCAACCTCGGTCACCATATGGTCAGCCTTTACCTCTAAAAGGGCGGCAGGATGTCTGGTTTTTTAGTTGTTTTTACCCCTGTAAGGGCAAGGAGCTGTTTGCTGATGCCATATTCTCTGTTTTCTAAAATATATTTCAGATATTACTGATAGCTGACTGAATTTCCAATGGCTGGAAAAAAAAATGCTAAATCAAAGTAAAACTTTCAGTTACAAAATATGTTTTGCGGCCCTTCAGAAATCTCAAGGAATTGAGGTTTTGTGCAGCTTTGTGCAAACTGTTCTGTAAAGGTGAGAGCTATGTTTTAGTCCTAGCTCTGATAACGAATCAGTATGCGGCCTTAGTGGAATCTCTCATGTGTCACCATTTGCTCTCTCTATGCACATAGACATGCTATAACACGTGTCTTACAGCCGAAACCATCAGGTAACAGGTGCCATGCCACTGCAAGTGCTAAACATTACTTTTTATTGCTAAACTTGCAAGCTCTTAAAGCAATCGTTCAGGGAAGTGGCTTAAGAGTGGGAACAAAGGTGATGAAACTCTTTATAACCTCTCTGTGATATGTTGCAGTAATGAGTAGTAATATGGATAATAATGAGCTTACTCTTCCAGTTCTTCAAGCCAGTTCAAAGTTAGGTGGTTGAATGGCCATAGAGATGAATCCGAGTTAATAAGCCTCATTTTCCAAGATGTTGCACTGTACTAACATAGTCATTTATGGTGAACAGTAACCTGGCTACCTCTAGGAGTCCTGCACAGCAGGCTTGCAGCCAGCTAGAATATACAGTGTAGACATTAAATATAAAGATTCCTGGGTGAGGATTTCAAGGGATTTGAAATTGTCACCCTCCCTGAACTTCTAAAATTGGGTTTCTGACTTGCAGATGTGTAGTCCTAGCCAGTGTATTGGGAAGGAAGGAGTGAGTGGAGAAGAGGTCTGAAAGGGAAGGAAAAGTCTGACTAGAGTTAAAATCAAAGTTAATCCAGTAATAGGAGTTCAGCTGCTCATTGTTCTGAGTATAGCAACATGGATGTTTCAAAATAGTGATGACTGCTAGCATAGAATAAAAGAACCTATACTAAATATAGTAAGAGAGAGTCTGTAAAGGACAGAATATGCCAAGGCTGAAATAAGTTCTTCTGGATCACAGAAAACCAGCTAAACCAGATGGTTCCTTTCCTGTCACTCAACAGGTGACCTGTCTCTCTACTTGAGGGATTTCCAATAACAGAAAAATCAGTGGAATCCTCTCCATTGTGCAACAATCCTTTACATATTGAAATAATGCTGTTCTTTCTCCCTTTGGTTTTCTCTTAACTGGGGAAAACAGTTTCATCTTTCTCAGTTTTTTCTCACAGGTCTTGATCTGTGCAGATCTCCACTTGTTCTTGTTGCTCCCTTCCAGACTGTTTCCAGCAAGTTCATATCTCATTCATACACTTGAGGCTTTACCTGCACCTCACCTAGAGGTTGAAGGGCTACTTAATGTATTCTAAGTACTTTATATATTCTGGTATGGTTTCTATTTGCGCTAGTTTTAATGTGAGGAAGGAGAAGTGAGTGCTTTTGCAAACATTCATTCAAATTCAGACTAAGACTTAAAGTGAAAGGGGAGGTAAATGGGCTAGACCTGGGGTGCTACTTAGCTTAACAGGAGCTGGTGATGAGGAGTGATTTCCTCCCACAGAAGCAATGTAAGAAGAGAACCAGGAAAATGGCAAGAGCAGCAAAGTTAAAGTGAGATTCTCTCGGCTGAAGGCAAGAGAAATAAAAAGCAGCTTTAGATTAAAAATGTTGTGTCTTGCTCGTAGAGCTACAAATCAGTTGTTTCCTCTAACATGAGGCCCACATGCATCCTACAGTTGTTAATTCAGACGAGGTATTTCTAGCTTGGATTAGGAGGCAATGGAGGCAGGCAGTCCCCATCTGTATCTAGAGAGTGACTGTACTGTGACTGCTTTTATTCAGAGGAAGCTTACTGGAGGCAATGTCTCTAAAGTATCACTGTTTAACTGCGCAAGGATTAATGAACTTGTTTTGGCTGGCTTGATGTGGAAAGACGCAGAAAGAGTGAGGATTAAAGAGGGAGCTGAAGAAGATCAAGGGAAACAAGTGGTCAAAATGACTAATTTTTCTTTTCTGTTATGGAAGGTGTGTTCACTTTGCCATGACTCATAGGTTTGCATCTCAGCTGAGAAGGTGCCCCTCTATTATTCATGCTTTAACTTTAGCAAAGCTCTCCAAATGTTATGCTACAGGGTCACTGTGGGTACTTGTGTCCAGCACGCTCTTTCCAAGGGTTTACTGTGGCAGCATCTTTTGCTGCTTTCCTTCAAAACAGTGTCTCAACAAATATGAAGATAGTATTAAAAAAAAATATATATCTATAGAAGAAGCTCAGGTAGAGCAGAGAAATCACTTAATATGGCCACAAAGTGCTGAACTGTAACAAGTGAGGCTTTGAGCATTGAAAACTTTTAATGCCCTTATTTCTAAACTAGTGCAATGCCTCTGTGGGAAGTGAACTCTTAAACCTGCACTTAATTCTGACAAGTTGTACTGAGGCATTGAAGAGATTTTTGTAAGAAGGATGACAGACAAATCTGCTTCTTTGCCCTGGTTATTGAGTTACTGAATTCTGAAATTAGTTGTCTACGTGTCCAGTGATATGATACTTTTCAGGCACTGGGTAACTACCTCTGCAGAAAGAGCAGAGCAGAACATTATCCCTGTCCTCCTGCGTGTCCTCATTTCTCAGCAGATTTGTAGAAGCCTAAAGCCCTTCCCAGGACTACACTGAAGCCCACTAAAATAGGTCACCCACAGCACTGCTGACTGCCCTGTTTCCAACATGTGGCAGTGTGAATAATTCCCTAAGAGAATATTTACTTGAGATTGATTAGTTGGTAACTGTTACTGTTAAGCCAACATGCATTTAACGTTGTTCTTCATTAAACTGAGAGACAGGATGTTCATTAAAAGGAAGACTGTTTCTTCTAAATTAAAAAAGACTGTAAATCAGACCAGCTGCTCGCCTGTTAGACTCCTACGGCAGCTGTGCTGGAAGTGAGGAGATTCAGTAGGAAGAGTTTTTGAACAGCGCTTAGGTGGTCAGAATAGTCTCCAAGGTACTGTCCTGAAGTACAGCACTGCAGCTGTTTCAGTAGCAGCAACTCATGTTAGAAGGTGTCTGGATATTAAGAGGTGGACAGGAGGCACACCATTCATCTCTGTCTCCCTGGACGCAGATCCCGGCTGACATACAGAGGATCCCTGGATTTTTCCCCCTGCCACTCTCTGAGCACCTCAGAAAGCATTTGGCCTTGCGCTTCCTCAGGCCTCTCTTCCCTCAGCTTGCTATCTTCTCTAAACAGCCCAGTCCAACAGGATAACCTGGGACATCCAATATGGTAGTGAAAAACCAGTTTGCAACTGTGCCCAATTAAAAGCTCCAATGTGAAGCTGTCCTCAGAGGGCTGCAAGATCTGATCAAGGAGGTAAAGATTGGTTTTTCTATCCTCTTAGCTTGGCATGTGAAGCTGTTTCTTAAAGAATTTAAACTATGTAATTGAGGCACTTTGTTTTGTTTTGTATTTTTCTTGAAACAGGACTAATATGGAAATTTAAAGATCTAAGTGGTCCCTTCTGAAAGTTCCTAACATTGCTATCAGTATCATTCCTTTTTATAAACAGAACTGTTACAGTTCTAAGAAATAAAGTATTCAAAGAATGCCCTCATAAAAGATTACGCATACAATGGAATTTTTTTGCCTCAATGGGAACAGAAGGCTTTGTGAGAAGTGTTTGTGTGCAATGAACATAATGTTTAAATCAAGTTTTAAGCCGTTGCTAATGAAACACCACCCTTTGAATAAGGGGCTACAAGTCATGCCTCTTACAGATGCATAACCTATCAGTTCCTGCCCAGCGTATCAGGGCCCTGGGGGTTTAGATTGTGAAAAAATGATTCAAAAAGAACCATGTTAGAAGGGGAGGAGAGCAGGGAAACAGCCTGAAATGCAGCTGGAGTGATGTGAGATTTATTCCCTTAGCTTGTGTTTTCCGTAGTTTCATCATATGATTTGGCAATTCTGCAGAGCTGGTGTTAAATACATCACATGGGAGCGTGACAGAGATACAGGCCTCACTGAAAAGTAGCTACATGACAGTTCCTACCTGCTCCACTTTTGTAGTCCAGGTTTTGTTTCTATTGGGGTCTCCAATGTGTTTCTCCAATCAGGGAACGGATCTGACCACACCTTCAGGGGTTTACTTTAGGGGGGCATGGCTGGTGACACTGCCTCCACTCCGGTTTTTCATGAATGGGGTGCAGCTGCATCATCCCTTCACATACGTTATCTGCTGCTAGAAGTCTGCCAGGCAGACACCCTTCACAACTCAACCCCAGCATTGCTCAAGGTCAGCAATACAGACATACAGTTTAGGATTAATTGGTCATTCTGAAGGGTTTGGTGAATGGCTCAGATGGGTACATACTTTCCAGCCTAGGAGTTGCTTCCAAATAACTTCCCGAGAAAGATGTGAAAGTTTGTTTCTTGAGTCTGCTATGAGGTTCATGGACAGACAATAAGGGTTCTTGGTCTTGTAGCTCTCAAGCTTAAAATGAATGTGTGGGTATGCAAATGTTTCCATTGAAGATAGACCTTCTCACAAATATCTACAAAACATCGCCATTGCAAACATTCTCTTGCACATGCGTTTGTTCCAATGAACTTCCACGAATTACATGCACAATTAGACATACACAAAAAAACCCACTACGTACATTTAGTAGTTCTTTATTCAAGTGAATGTTTAGATCAACCGTTGCACAACAGTTGCCCAGAACTGCATTGAGCTGAGTATCTCTGGTATGAATTTATCTCTGGAATTTCCACTGTTTAGCAGTTTGTTACATACTCAATTTCAGCACGGATAACCCGCTAGAAAATAAGCCACTGGGAAATACTGCATCTAGCAAGACCTTTCTTTGGTTTTGTATTTTGGTGGTGTTTTTGTTTAACTATCACTGTGTCTGGTAAGCACATCCAGACTGGGGAGACTAAAAAAAAAATATAAGCATAGAGGGCAAGTGAGAAGTTCCTGGAATGTTACAAGCTGCTGTGTCACTGGGAATGGCAAGGCAGGCAGGCAGAAAGCTCCTCTCTCCAAAGCTGACACTACAGTGGGAAAATTTGATACTTACTAGGTAGGGAATTGACACAAGCTGTAACTTTGAAGTAAACATACAATTACAAACAAATACTGAATATCCTGCTCTTCTTAATTAATTTATCTTTCCTGTAATTCTTATATATTTATACTTTTAAAGATATGCTTTCTGAACTGTATTCTTTGAAATCTTATGGTCCAGATGGCCTTATGCTTGGTAGACTAAAGGGCTACTGTACATTTTTAAACTACTTAAATTGTTTTTATTTTAAAGCAGTGGTCCCACTTAAACAACAAAACAGATTATTGTCTAATTACAGTTTACAGATGCCACCCAGGATGAAGCAAAGATTACCTTGCATGCACTAAAAAGAGAGAATTTATTTCATTCTTCCATCAGCAACTAAGCTAGAGCTGTCCTGAATCCTCAGAGAAAGCAAAGCTTGGTTCCCATACTGTCCTGTGCACCATGTTTCCCAAATAATGCTGTCTTCTGGCACATACTGCTCCTTTAGGCTGCAAATCTATAAGCTGTTGCCTGAAAAAAAGAGGATGCACTGTCTGTAAGATGCAAAGCCTATACCATGAGCACAGAAAACCCTCCATCCGCATCCTTCACACGTGGACTTATGGCATTAACAGGATTACAGCTTTTTCTAGTCTTCTTTTTCCTCTCCTTTCTGCGAGCTTTTTAAAAAGGGGAAAAAGCCAACCCAAAACTTACCGGAGGTGTTGATGGGGTCTAATTCATATTGACCCTTGCTAACCTTTCCTCACCCACCACAAGGTCTGATCAAGGTAAGAATTAGCTTTAAAATGTACTAATTTCTGAAGGGATTAATGGTTTAGGGATTCCCAGACCCATTGAAGTAAGCTGAAAGACTTTCCTTAATTCATCCGGATAAATAAACTCATTAAAGAGGGTCATCTCTCCTGGCAGTTTAGGTATTCTTAATATGACTGTGTTGCATGGTAAGCAACAATTTTTGCTTCATGACAGACAAAAGTAATGTTAAAAAGATTAAAACATTACTCATTCCCATTAAAATTGAACATGGGAGAATAGAGGAGATAAAACAGTAATCCATGCACACATACCTGCTGATTTCTGTAAAATTAGAACTTGGAGGATCCATCCTCTTGTTGGGAGCACAAGCTGAATATATCCAGTGAAGTCTGTGGAGTTCTTGTGGTGTAAACAAGTGTAGGCACTTGGTCAAGTGTTGCTCCTCATCCCCTCTCCACCCAAGCGCTATTGGTCGTTTCAGTGGCCAAAAGAAAAATTTCTGGTTTTTAACCCAAATGTGCATTTTTCGCCTAGTGCTTTAGAAACCACAACTGAGGTTTTGGTGTGTATCTGCATAGTGATGGTAGCTCCACCCAAAGTCCAAGCCACAGGGGCTGGTGACAGCTCAGACTGGCAGCCATTTTGATGCATGGCTGTGGTCCGGTAGCTCGGGAACAAACCCCACGCTAGCGGGTGTGAACCGCTTCTAGAGCAGTGCACATCCCGGCATCTGGAAGCCCCCTTGGAGCAAGTGCACACATCTGCACCTGAGTGCACAAACATCCCCTCTGATACTTTAATTGCCTCCAAATTTTCCAGTTTCAGTGGAGCTTAGCAGCTCATCAGGGAAAGTCTGCAACTGCTTTTAGGTGAATAAAAGCACACGGACTTAATTTTCACTTAACATCAACTGCAGGCAGGCCCTCCAGCTCATTAAGAGCACTTGGCCAGGAAGGGTGGTGAAAGAGGGGGGCTGTGGAATTAACTGTTGCCTTTCAATAGGAACCCTTCATTTCTGTAGAAGCAGTAGTACAAAATCTGTTACAGAATCACAGAATGGTAGTGTTGGAAGGGACCTCTGGAAAGGTCATCTTGTCCAACTCCCCAGTCAAAGCAGGTTCGCATTACACAGGAACGCATCCAGGCAAGTCTTGCAAGTCTCCAGAGAGAGAGATTCCACAATCTCTCTAGGCAGCCTATTCCAGTGCTCCATCACCCTCATGGTAACAAAGCTTTTCCTGATGTTGAGGTGGAACTTCCTGTGTTCTGGTTTGTCTGTTGCCCCTTGTCCTATCACTGGGCACTACTGAAAAGAGACCACCCCATCCTCTTGACACCCACCCTGTAGGTAGTTATAAGCATTGATAACATCCCCTGTGAGTTCTCTTCATACTAAACAGACCCAGTTCTCCCAGCCTTTGAGATGTTCCAATTCTGTAGCCCTCCGCTGGAGTCTCTCCAGTAGCTCCCTGCCTCTCTCGAACTATGCCTCACCAGGGCAGAGCAGAGTGGGAGGAGAACCGCCCTCGACCTGCTGGTCACTCTCTTCTCAAAGCACAAAAGACAACGTGGGAGCAGAGGCGCGCCAGAGGAAGGCCTGGCGCGTCAGGGGCGCCCCGCTGCCAC
>VZZY01024339.1:84797-116241 GCA_013400335.1 Eurystomus gularis
GGGGGCGCCGGTCGAAGCCTTCCAGCAGCGTCCCCCCCACCCCGGTAAAGGGGCCTGGCGGGTGGCGGGGGAGCCGGCGGCCCTGCCTCCCGCCTCGCCTTCCCCCCGCCGGTGAGCTGGGCCCTGGGGGAGGAGGGGGCGAGGAGGATTGTGTGAGCCCTGCGGGCTCATCTCTCGCCGCGGCTGTGTCGTGGGAGCTGCAGAACCCGGATTTTCAGCTGAACGAAATGTTAGCCCTGTCGGTCAGGAAGAGGTGCGGCTCAGAAACGTGCGACTCAGCCGAGCTTTTTCCTGGGAAAGCTGGGGGGATGGGGGACGGGGTGACTTTCTATGAGGAACTGAAGGTGGCTGACCAGGTTCAGAGCCTTGTTCTGTCTCTGTTAAGTCTCTGCTCAGAATTGGAACAGGAGCACAACGCTGAAATGCCAAGCATGAAAAAAATTCAATAAAATTTCAAATCCTATCAAAGTTTCAAGAACCATAGAACTGTAGAACGTATTGGGTTGGAAGGGACCTCTAAAGGCCATCTAGTCCAACCCCCCTACAATAAGCAGGGACATCTCTACCTAGGTCAGGTTGCTTGGAGCCCCATCAAGCCTGACCTTGAATGTCTCCAGGGGTGGGGCCTCCACCACCTACCTGGGCGACAAGAGGACAGTTTGAAAGCATCTGGTTTTATGAAGCATCACTTGCCTTTCATCGTATCTCAAGCAAATTTTATTTTGGTCATCTAGAGGGCTGCCATGAAATGGAATCATATTCTGTCAGCTCTCGTGGCAATTGATCACATTTTTTTCTGATCATGATGAGAGGCTGCTATTTTTATATATGTCCTACATCTGTTTTATTGTTTGCTAATTATTATAAAAGCTGGCATAAACAAAGCTTGATTGCTTGACAGTTGTTTGCATGCAGATGGCATGCACATTTCATATTTTCTAACAAATACTGTGACACGTACAAAACTTCGAAGTTTCACTTCACTATTTGGGTCTAAGGCATTGAGAGATACGAGCGTTGCCGAATGTTGCAGGCTCTAGTGTCAGTTTGCATTAATTTTGCAGTGACTGATAAGCACTCTATTGTATTTCTTAGAAAAATCTGAACTTCCTAGAAATGTCTGAGGTATTACAGTGGCAAAACAACTCAGTTTTGCAGACTTTTGATGATTTTGAACTTGATGACAAACACAGATGCAAATTTGTAATGCAGTGTCTAATGTAGGCTCTTTTTAGTTGATTCCTCTGGTGTGTTTTTGCAAAATGCTTACCATTGCTGGGCTTATCTTCCCTGTAACCATTCATAGGTAGGAGCCTTGTTAGAACTTTGTGCTATTAATATATGTTCCTGTTCATTTCTTCCAAGACTAGAGGCTTGAGCCAATTCCTGAGGACCTGTCTCAATGACTCCCCATAGGACTATGAGGAAGTTGCTTCTCTGTGCTTTATAGGGGGCTTAGCCGTAAAACGGGAATCATCCATATCTATGAGAGAGGATAAGGCTTGCAGGTGAAAAATGTGACTGTAAATTCAAACCTTAAGGAGTAGATAGCCTTGTGCTGTCTAGAGAAATAGAATGAAAACCCCACCCTTTTGTGGTGACTGATCCTGTTTCTCTGAAGCCTTTTGGAATAGAACTGAAGTATTTCACATGTACAGAAATCTACACAAAGGCTATCCAAGCTTGTAAAGTGTCAGACGGGCCAAGCTCGCTAAATATGTGCAAGATTCCAAAAGCACTTTGGAAAATTCTTATTTTCCTTCCAGTGCCAACACTGAAATTTTCGTATCCTTGCATAAAAATGTTTATCATGCATTACATTATTACTGTGTGGCATTTACAAAAATGATTTCCTTCCTCTCACTACTCCAGAAAGAAGGATTAACTTTATCTGTACATGCTAATTTTTGCCATTGAGGCATTCAGCATACACATCGTGGACATCCTCTAATCGAAATACCACGTAAGAACATATATGCTCATGATCACATTATTTGGCTAACGGTAATTTCTATAATGGTAGATTAAATAGACTCGTTGTTTCCACAGGATTTTTATAATGAGAACAAGGGTGGTGATGATGGTTTTCAGTTAAAAGTACAGTTACTTTGTAACTTAGCAAGCTGCTTCTTTCAGATACTCATAACTTTCACAGCTTTCAGGCAGAATTATTACATTCATGCTTATAGACAAGCAAAAAATTTATCAGGAAACTTTCAGCAGAACATATCCACCCTTTTTAAGTCACACTGGTGCCAAGTATTAGAAACCACAGCCACAACGAAGAACGTTTCTACTGCTCATACTAGAACATAAATGCGCACATGTCTATGTTAACAGTAATTTAGCTGCATATGCTACCAACTTGCCTTTTTTGTGGCACTGAGTCCCAAAACTTTGAAGAATAGGTTTTAAAGTTATGACTGCTTGCCTAGATTTTTCAGTACCTTATTATCTGCAAGTAGCATCGAGGACACAGGAAATACTATGCTTTAGCAGTATCTCTGTGCTTATTTTGCCTGGGTATGATTGGCAAATTGCGAAAGGGAAGGAAAAAATATACCTCTTTTAAAATATATTCCCTATCTCTCATGTGTTTTGATGTTGCTCTTCCTTCTGTAATATTTAGCTCTGATTTTCAGAGTGCAGAGAAATGCTTTTGTGCAATTTAAAGGTTACAGGTGCTTTAAAACTCCGACACATTTTCACAAACACTTGAAAAAGCTGTGTGTTTTGGTGCTGCTGCTGCTGTACTCAGTTAGGAGGCTTAGAAGAAGAAGAACAAGTGTTAGGATGAAGGCTCCCAAGTTCTGTTTCCCACTTGGTTATCATCTGGCCATACAAATATTTCCATAACACAAATAAAGAGGCATCTCTTTGGGCTAGTTATTACAACTATGTCCAAGGTGGGAGAAATGAAGTTCAGGAAAGGATATGAGTTCACAGGGTTGTGGTTAAGGAAGGAATCAGCGTCTGAAACAGGATGTGGCTCCACCATAAGCAAAGTTTCAACCCCCATATGTCAGCTATTTCTTTGCATCCAAGCAAATTACTTCATCAGTCTCTGCTTACCTGAAAATGGAAAGAAAAAAAGAAGTGATTGAAAGATAATAACACTCAGTTGTTCAATATAAAACTCTTCTTTAGCTTATTAGCCCTTTTATTTATTGGCTATATGAAGATGCCTAAGGAAGGCACTGTGGTAACTTGTAAGTTAACGCATTATATAACACAAAGTTCAAGAGCAGTAAATTTCAGTATGATCCATGTATTTTTCATATGTGGCTCTGTCCTCAAGTTTCAAAGAAATACACATGCAGGCCAAACTTGAAGAAATTTTTTTTGGAGCTTTCACACTGAGAAATTTATTCAACCTTTCCAGCAGCTTAGAAAGCCATGCTTTTGGAAGTTTTAATGTAGGTTCCACTTATATTGACATTATTAAAGTTGTTAATCATTGCTTTTCCTTCTGGTCTGAATTAGAACTCTGCCCTCTCAGACCTTGCAGATTACTAACTGCTGAGCTAGAAGGTGACTGTCTTGAACATTTATCCTATTTCTCTGTTTTCCTTCTGCTGTTTCTTCAGTGGCTCAAAAAATCTTTTTTAATAAACCGTCTCTGCACGTCCACCTACTTTGTCCATGGCCTGTAAAAGATGAAGCAGAAACACTGTAGTGAGAAACTTGTTTCTGGTCTGCCAGTCTGGTTCTTGTGAATTTAGCTACGTATTGGATATATATGTGCCAGTTTAGTAGCTCTGTGAAAGATCTGGTATCATACGTATTGTAGGAAAGCTGTAATAGCCTGTCCCCGCTTCATTTTTGTTGTGCTGCATGTGTAATTTCATAAATAAACATTTATTCACAGAATGTAAATTTGGCTGAATCATTCTGCATATGTGAATCATTTATTCTTGAACAGAGTAACGTTCCGTATTCAGTAACTTAAACATTATATAACCACTTCAAAACTTGTCCATTTGAAGGAAAAAAGAAAACACAATTTTCTTCTGGCCTCTTTCCTTCATTTCCGTAGAAACCTTTTCAATTGTGATTCCGCTTTGAAACACAAAAACATTAGCTCCATTTTATTCAACAGAGCTTTAGCTTGTGTTTATCAAAGGCATAGTGGAAAAAAATAACCTTTTACTGCCTTTTGCTTCTGTTATCATTTAGAACTAACACTGCTCTGAAAGAAAGACCTGAGTTATGTTGTGTCACATGCAGCATCAAAGCTGTTTACTAAATGTTTAGCATTTACAATACAGGAGCAAACCCACTGCTAGAGACCTCACAAGTGTCACTGAGTCACGCTAGAACACGTCCGTCACACTTGGTTTGAATGCCCAGGCTCTGGTACTGTCAGCAATAGAGGAGAAAGTAAATACTTCACATAATTTGCATAGCATGAGCTGTGTTTACATACTCTGTGAATGAATATGTTTAATTGTGAGTCACTGAATGCAATGAACAGTGAGCTTCATGGAAACACTGGGGTTCGTTTTGCAAAACTAACTGCAGTGACTGCTGTTTGCAGACGTAAGTATTTGTAATTACACGGTTGCACATATGGAGATTTATATTATGACAATGACGTTCAGACAAAAAGCTGCAGTCCTAGATTGTGGAGGGCCTCGTCTGAGGTGAGACAGGAAAAGCTGGTAGTTCAGTAGCATGGGCACGTTTCACCTACGCAAGCAACAGTGACCTCTGAAGACAGTTTGTAGGGTAACATGAGGAAGGATTTATGTATCTGAGTGTTTAAGTACACATTTCCCCATTATGTCTTACTTCTTGGAAGTAGTAGCTTGACCATATAACAAAAGGCTTTTCGATGAAGGGTCCACTTTCCTGTGCTTGGTACCTAGTTTGCCATAAATTTGCGCTGTTCTTTATAGAGTATGAAAAGCTTGGTAAGTTCAAGGAGATGGGAAATGGCTGTTTCCTTCTATATCTCTGCAAGTACCCCCAAAGGCATGTACAAGGCTTCATGCCTTCATCTTTTTTTTAGTTTTGTCACAGAACAGCAACCTGTCAATCAGTTGGGCTTACCCAGCAGGCTCTCACGTGTTCCTGGTAACAGTTGTTCTCTTGGACTAGTGAATTTGTCACGGAGCGTGAGTAAAGAGACCAGTCTGTTTGAGCTAAACTGCTGTTTAATTCTAACAGCAGAAGCAAAGCATAACATTAGAGAAACAGGATATTAAACTTACACCAAGTTTGTACATAGCTCACCTTTCCAAGGGCCTGGCTTTCCTCTTCCCAGGGTTCCTAATAGGTCAACCTTGCCCTAATTTCTCACATAGAAGGGTCTGATTTCTCAGTCTCAATACATAATCTCTCTCACTTTCTCTCAGACATACTCAGTGAAAAATTCTTCAATCCCTGGATTCCTGCTCTCCCTGCAAGGACTGCTTATCTCTTGAAAAAAGAAAAAAACAACTCCAGTTTTATCTATTACAGGTTGTTAAAGAAAAAAAAAAGGCTCTTGCCCTATGTCTCAAGTGTATGGTGAAGAGTGTTAATGTAGTCACACCTTCATTTTCCAGCCTGACTGTCCTGCTACTGTATTAGCTCAGTATCTGTATACAGGCAGTACATAGGGTACAGGAATTAGCATGGGTGGCTCCAAACCTGTTACAGAGGAGAGGCTGGATCTTTGCTTTGAGTCAAAAAAAGTAAATGAAGAAAGCAAAATGAGATATTATTGGCATTCACTCTCAAAAATAAAGTAGGGAAGGTGTAAATACTTATGTAGAAACAGTTTGCCATTGCTTCATCTGTGGTCTGTCTTCCTGATATCTTTTAAGATGAACATGGGATTTAAAGTATCAAGGTGATTAAAGATCAAGTCTGTTTGAGGCTTAAAGGGATTTTGTGCATTTAAGTCCTCTCTGGACACTTTGGACTGTCCTGTCATGATAATTTTTTCAGCACTAATGGTAGAAAACTGGAATGTAATAGTTTCTGTGAGCTAAACCGTATGTCTGCTATGGCTCAGAAAAGCACAATGGGCTAGATGCATGTCTAATGTGGCTAGGCTCAACAATCCTGAAAATAGGATGTGGTTTGATCCAAAGTGAGACATATTAGCTTAATTTTCCATCTGCAAAAGAGTTCCACTGTTATGTTTACATTACTTCTCTGAGCTTTCCTCAACCTGAGCACTCGGTACCCTTTTGGAAGTGGTAATTCACCCTCTCACTTCAGAGGATATTTGTCTGCAAACTCTCAGGTCTCTGAGAGCTCACTCTGTTCACTCTTACTTGGCCTTTGCAAGATGTTAGCACTCTGCTAGCTGTTCTTCCTGGCTAAAAACTTCTGGATGTGGCTCCCAGCAGGACCACTCAACACTGCTGTTGAGTCAGGCAAGGGGCTGAACACAAAACATTTGCTGCTCCTGCTCCTTGTTACACAAGCTATGAATCCTGCCTCCCCACTGCCCAGCAGAGCTTGCAGTGTAGTTCCTATTTAGTGAAAACAAATAAAATTCTCTTTTATCAGCTCAGGACTTTAAAGATGCTCATTAAGCCATTCAGCTGTCCCAAAGTCCAGCATATTTGATCCTCTGCTGCTTCAGTAATATACCTTCTGTTTCTGGAGCCTGATTCAGTTTTGTGTGAGCAACCATAGGAGGCAGGAGTAGGTAAGGAACTGGAAAATGTTTTTTGTTCTAAGCAATTATATTGCTGTTCCACTAAGGAGTATTATGTTGTGATTTTCCAAAAATGGTGCCGTCTCTATTCCTGAAATAGTATGATACAATATTCCAGTATGTACCATGTATACTGTTGTGCAAAATAATGCTCAAATCCTGCTTTTGAAAATGTGGTCTGCTACCCAGCAGCAACTTGATGCTTTTCAAAGGCAAACATTTGAAAATAATATTTTATGTCTTTATAGGCAAGGTGGTTTATATGTCTTAAAAGACAGGAAGAAACTCATCAAAGGCAAAAGAAATCTCCATGGTCTTCACAGTTTGAAGGGGCAGAGGTTTGTACCTGGTGGTATTGAGGATGCCGAAGAACTGAAGGCTTTCTGCAAGTGAGGCTGAGCATAATAATAAACCTTGAGGCCCCTCCCCTGCCCCAGCAATCTGGAAGCAATCTCAGAAAGGGAGCACTTCACCTCCTGAGCACAGTGAAGGGACAAAGCTGCCAGAAGGAGCCTCTCTCTAAGGAACGGGGAACAAAGTTGCAGTGAATTTCAGGGAAAGGTCCAAAAGACACAATGAAGATGCTGAGGCTAGAAGAGGCCATGTAGAGGGAATAGTGAGGAATGATGGTAGCAGAGAAAAAAACACCATGAGATTTTGAACCAAACATATGAATGACATTGATAGGAACACTGCGGAGGAGAGAGAGCTCTCTGCAAGATGCACAGTCATGAAACTGAGAACACTTGACTTTTGCTGCTGGCTGTCGGACCATGGCAGAATATTCTCAATGTGTCTGAATTTAACTGCAATCTGCGATCATGTCTCATAGAGAGTATTCATATTATTTGATATTTGTTAGGTAAAATGCAAGAAACAAACACTTGGTGAAACTGTATCTTCAGCAGAAGCCTCAGTGAATTTGAGAACTACATTGGCAGACAAGTAGGTACTATCCTGTCATTTAGAATTTATTTTTTCATGCAAAAGCAATTGATTGTAGTTTCTCCTTAGCGTTCGTTTATCGACCTCAGTCATTTTAAAGGTACTACACACATTCACAGCTCAGATTCTGCTAGTTCATTTCTGAACTTTGCAGCGTTCTTGATTTTCCATTGTGTCAGGTGGGGCAGACACTCTTTAAAAATCAAAGCTTTCACTATGTCATTTCTCCTGCCAACATCTCTGAATGCTGAATGAGCTAAATTTCATATTTAGGAGCCAAAATAAATTTCTGCCACTTACTGCTCAGTATTAGTCTGATTCCACTCTAAGCTACGGTAAAGATGTTCCTGGAAAAAGAAATCATTGGCTCATGGTCATCTTTCAGAATGTATTAGAAAGCTGGATGTATTCTGACTGTCAAGAATACAGGATTTAAGTGAAAATAGATCAAGAAGATTCCTATAATATGTGTATATAAATGCCAGCATGCTTAGGAGTATTTATTTCAGGTAATATGAGCTGTCTTACAATACAGACAATTAGTCTAGCTCCTTATATAGGCTTTTTGTGTGGTCAAGAGAGGATCACCGATTCCAGAAGGCAATTGTTCTCTTTACCTTTGACATCTATGCTGGCATCTAGTGAATTTCCCTGACGTGTCTGTCTCCCTGCATTGACTGCAGAGGAAGCTTATACAATCAGCCAAGTCTAGACACCTAAGTGACTTAAGTGACTACACTTATCTATGATAAATCCACCTGGTACTGTAAGTATATATACACATGCAGCACAGAAAACCTGGAGAGCACAGATAATGCAAAGTGGTGTGATGTGGTGTGGCATAGCGGATTTATCGTTATACACAGCGCACAGACAACTTCCTGACAACTGTGGCTTATCCCAGATCTGTCCCATTTCGGCAGTGTGGAACCTTGCCTCCCAAAGAGGAGGATAACTTTTTAACCACATATGCACCCTTGCACATCAATGCCAGTTGTTTCATCTGCTGTGTGATGTAGAAAATTTGTAAGTGTGTATGCTCAGACATTACCAAGCATGCCCCAAACATGCTAAATTACTATTAGATCACACTGCATCTTGGAATATCACAGCTGCCCACAGATTGCTTTGGGTAGTCTGCTGAAATGCTGACTGATTTTGCAGATACAAAGACAGTTGCATAGGATTCTGAGGTGAAGGAAAACCTCCTTCTGAAATAAAACAAAACCAAAGTGATGAAAAATTAATTTTATATGTATAGAATGTCACAATCTGAATTTCTTGCATCTCTGACTTTCCTAGAACTAGAAAAAAGTGCTCAATTCCACTCAAATGAGGTATGGTGGACTGTGGCCCTTAAGAGCTTAGGTGGTAGTGAATGCTAAGTAGAAGAAGCTGTATCTGGCAGGCAGATTGATTGCTACCTAAAAGAAGTTACAGGTCTGTCGCTAGGCAATTTTCCTTACAGATTTGTTTGACCTACATTTATGCTGCAAGCTGAGGATTTTGCATAGGGCTGAATACAAATAAAGGCATAGGAAAGGAAGAACAGGTGCAAAGAGGGGAAATGCACATCTCCTCACTACCCACACCACAGGCTTCAGCATTTTTACCCCACTATTTCTTGCATCATATATTCAGTGATAAACCAAAACTGTATCTCCTCACTAAGAGAATAATGTCCAAGCTACGCTATAGCTAGTCCTAGCCATGTGAATATAGCTTGGTCCTCTAGATTCTTCTTCCTCACTGTAATTTTTAACCTCCCTCAAAATTTCTTCTAGGTAGAGCAAAAAGCAACTTACTAGGCAATACTTGCTCTCTAAAATAGAGGGAAAACACTAAAATGCAGTGTTGTTTTTGTTTTTTTTTCACAGAACTGAGAGAAATGGCATCGAGTTACCCAGTATTTTTGTTCTCACTAGAGATGAAACAATATGACAGGCTTAGCATTCCCAATTTCATGCTTCAAAATTGCATCAGATCATGTTTGAATGTCATGTCAGGAGCAGCAAGAGGTGCCAGCCCAACAGCAGAGATTTTATAAGGCTTGGTTTTAATTTATCTAAAATGGGCACTTCCAAAGAAGGCTTCGGGGCAAGATTTAAAGATAAAGGAAAACCAGATTGGTTTTCCTTTGGCCAAAAGATTGACCTAAGAAACCCATAAGCAGTTAGAAAGTAAGACAAAGACAGCAGTTTGAAGGAATGGCTAAGGTCCCACAGTGCTCACAGCATGCCAAGCAGAGAGTAAGGCACTGGTTTGTTTTTCTATAGATAATATTCCTCAGGGGCTGACAGAGGGGGTATCTAGTGAGTCTGTCCCCCAGACAGTTATCGCCTCAGAGACAGCAACCTGTGTTAACCTATAGTCATCACCCATTTATAAATACAGGATCCAAGTGTTTGCTAAGCAGTGGAGATATAGTTGGAGCTCAGAAGAGCAACGTAAGGTTTGAGTTCATTCTCACTTAGGTGGCAGAGGGGAGGCAAATGTGGATTCACACACAGTGAGAAGTTCTGAAACTACAGAAAATTCCCTCACCTTAGTCTTCAAGTTTTGGGAGGGGAACCCACATGTGGTGATATTTCCCTCCTCCTAGTTTATCCAGACAAGTACTGCTCATTACAGGCTGTTCAAATGCCAATTTTTGTATTTTCTTGTTTAGCCATCCTTGAATAGTTGTCCTGGAAAAACTTTCTAACAACGGGAAAAATGTTCAGTACATTTCTTTCTCACACACACAACTCAGAAGTGTCTCAGTAGATTTTTCTGTTTTCTTTTTTTTCAAATGTTCTCCCAAAAAAAATGCCTTTGGTCAAATACCAAGCATGGAAGACTTTGGCCAAAAAGACCAATATGTTATGAAGTTAAGGGATTTTGATGGCAATTACGTGATAACCTATGCTAAGATAGATATTAATGATGTCAACTATAACATGTCAGTATCACAGGTGTGTTTGGTAGCACTATCTATGTGCCTCCACTCTTCCCATAATAAGACTTTGCTTTTGCTTGCTTTATAACTTTGTCAAATGCACAGTTTTGTCTGAAAATTTCCATGTCAGGTGTCTGCCCAAGGCTGATTATTTTGGAAAACTCAGTTCAGCCATTTCCAAAAATAAGACTAGAGGAAAATATGTTGGTCCTGACCATGTCTAAAAAGCTGTGGCAAACTTTTCTTTGAAAAGCTCTAGAAGAACTCCAGTGCCTTAAGGCACCGATGTAACATTTTGTGGGGTGATGAGGCTGAAAGCAGAGAGCAGAAGGTTCATATAAATAATATAACGTCTGTTGTTACGCTCAATGCTGAGCACATGTGGTCAAGATATAAGCCTCAAAGAGGCTTTATGCACGGGCTCTGAAAAGACCTACTTGAATATAACAGTTTGATACTCCCAAAGTCTATCTCTGTACAGACCATTTTGCACCTTGGAGTTTGACAAGACTTTCTTTGCACTGCAAATGTGTTAGTTCCGTGTCTGATCTAGGTAATGGCAAGGAAAACAGTTAAACCTGTGTGGAGACAAAAGGAAAAGAGGGGAAGAAAAGTAGGGCAGAGAGAACAGAACTGGTTGAGCTTGTGAGTCAGACAAGGGCAGGAACAGTGAAGTGGACAGAGACCCAATATCTAACAGTTACATTAAATATGAAAGGAGAAATTAACACTGGTGGAGAAGGAGATTGGAACAGAGCTGCTGGGAATTAGGAGGCAGATCTGGTAGTAAGATGTTCTTTGAGATACGAGCTGGCATGGCTGGTAAAAGATCTGAAGGCCCCTTTAGACACTAGAAGTGAAGCCCATGACAGCAGATGGGAGTAGACAGGAAGCTAGATAAGGAGACAAATGTGAATGATATTCAGATATAGACCTGGGATAAAGGAATTATTTGTGGCTAGTCAAGGAGATAGGAATAAGGAAAGAAGATCTAAAGGAGTGAAACTGACTTCCTGAACCAGAAGATGGGTGCTAGCTTTGGAGTCCTGAGGAATGCCTTGAGGGAATGGACTAGTAAAGAAAGAGAAACTCTGCACATCTAGCACTAGACATAAGCAAAGTATTTAAGAATGCAAAGGCCATTTGTGTGCTACTTTGCATATGCTGGAGTCCTGAAAGGTTGACAGGCTCCTTGAGGATGATAAAGGAGGAGATTGGATATGCAAGGCAGCATGTGCTTCTCTTAAATGTCTAATCTCTCCGTTTCTGCAGGAGCATGATACCCTGCTCTTCAGCACTCACTATGAAAATTTGACATGGGTTACATCTTTTCTTCCCAGGCCAATCCTGACCAAGCACCAGCGTTAACTGTAGCGTGGCAACGGACAGATTTTGCCAGGGCCATAAGCATGTCTTCCTCTTTTCTGTGGATTTGGCTGCCTGGACTCAGGATCTGTGGATACTGCACTTTTCTAGTGTAGTGTCCACAGCTGGCCTTGAATCAAAGAGATGCCTTGATGAGGTCTTGCCCATTTTCCTCAAGAAGTGCTTTTAAGCTGAAGGTTTTGCCTTTTGTTCTTGTCTGAGCAGCGTTGCAACTATGTCCATGCTTGAGTATGTCTCTTGCTCATCTGCACCTGCAGACTTGACATCTTGGCTTGACTTCAGAGCTGCCTCATCACTATGGGTTTGTCTGGCAGTCTGGGCTCTTTGTAGAACCTGGCTACCATCACCAGACCTGTGCTGCTCCTGTTTGGACGCTGTAGGACCACACCAATTCTTAGTGAGGGCACTATGCCTGCTTGCCTTTCTATCACTCCACCTCCTGGCTCCCCTTCCTTCGTGAAGCAGCACCACTCTTGTTACTCCTTGACAGTTTTGAGAGCTCTTCAGATGTCTCTGGAGGTTATGGAAGGTGTTGTTAGAGGAAATAGGACTTAAACATATTCAGGGAAGATAGATGGAGGCTGTGCTTAGACATAGGCTCTTTGAGAGCCTGGGGTCTGGAGTCTCAATATTCCTCTGCTGTCAGCCACTGTGTGTGAAACACACTAACTTTTCTGATTTATATTTTTTTTTTACCATGAAATGGAAATCCTAGGAGAAATGCAAATATTTCTTTTCCTGTGGAGAATTAATGCTTGTAACATTCTATAGATGTATACTGTAAGTTATTCATTTATTGTTGCATGTTAGTTATCCACAGTAGGATAAGTGCTGTTCAGAGATTTATAGAACACCTCTGAACTAGAAATATGAAAAATACACCAGCTTAAATAGGGTAGGAGAGTGAACCTGTAAGTAAAGCCTAAATATAGTTTGTACCAGTCCAGCAGCTAAAGCTTACACATGAGACTGGAGCCTAGTATGCTAAGTGCTGTGTGTTCTTGCATGTGAAAATGCAGTCTTGGTAAAAAAGCAAAAGATAGGAACAAAAAATAGGAGTGGGAGGTGCAAAGACATGTGAAATCATCCACATCAAGTCAACTGAAAAACCGAATTGTAATCCAGGTGGTCTGGCTCACATATGGATCACGCTGACAAACAGTCAAAGACATGAAGAATGTCTGAATCTGAACTATTCGCCACTTCCAGGTGGTCTTTGACCTTTACATTGTTAGTTATTTTTTGACTGGAGAGACTGGGAGTCTGTCTTGAGAGGAATTGGAAGGGAAAGGGTTTTGGGGGGTGTCTTTACAAATGAGATCAGGATGCAGAACCATCAAATTACATGCTCTTCATTGCTGGGTAACCCCTTTGGCTTCATTTGGCACTTCATTAGTATAGATTTACACCACTGTAGTCATGGCAGTAACACTAGCAAAGAACTAGAATTAAGCCTTGGCAGATTAGGAAGGAGTGTTTTGAATGTGGCTAAAATTAACTACATTTCTGAACATTTATCCTACTATTTTAGGGGTAAAATAGTATGGTTTTGCAAAAATTTATCACACTGACACTTGCTTTACCATTGGAGCAGGATTTTCAAGTCCTGATCAAGAATTTAAATGCCACTACTGTATGTCAGCATTCATAAACTTGATCTCGATAGAAACACAATACAGTGTTTATCTCCAATAGATATGAATAGAGTGCCCAAGACATTAGTGTCTGGAGTGAATCCTAATACTGTACATTCAAATTGTAGTGCATGAAAGTACTTTGTTTCTGGCAGTACATTAGGTGATTATTTTATGCAGTAACACAGGTTTGATATAAAAAGATAACATGTTGTTAATAAATCCAGAGCACAGTTTATGTCAGCAAGTGCATTGCTGATTAAAAAAACCCAAACAATGCACCTATGCTATGTGCTATTGTCTTGATCAACCAGCTTTGGCATTCAGATGGCCAGTGTTTTCCTGAGTACTGGCAAAATGACTTCTTAGCTGGGTAGAATGTACTTGACAGTGTGTCTGTAACTAAAAGAAATGAAACTAGTGGAGTACAGCAGTTTATAGCAGGTGGTGACTTTAATGCAGGAAGAAGAGAATATGAAGTTGTGTGGTGTGGCATGCACAGTTTGTAAGGACAGATGTGGAACATTTTTATCCAATGGGAACACCAAGAAGAAATTGCACAGCTAATCCCAAGTGAATGCCAGTGACAGCTTTTTTCAAACTTACTGTCATTTATTTATTGCACGCACATTAGCAAAACTACTTCTGGAATGTGTTTCAAAATTGTATTTGCAATTTAAAATAAAAAGTTAAGAAATTAATAGAATAGCAGTGACATTAAAGTTCAGAATTAGACTGGAGTTGGTACTTAACCAGATTTTGAAGTATGTGGATTTGGACCACTCAGTTTAGAGGTATAAACCATGAAACATGAAGCCCTTGCCCTCTGGGAAAATTCAAACCTAATTCCATAATATCTAGCAAAGGCCAAGGTTATAATACAGTATTTGCCTGCAAGCATGTACACACAGGAGAGAAGGATGAAAGAGAGATCCTACTTTGTTACACCAGAGGCATCAGGGGTAATTCAAGTGGAGCAGGAAGAATCATGTATTTACAGCTGCATGACTAAATGAACAATATGGTCCATGGTCTCTAGAGTGTTACAAAAGAAAAGATGGCAGTCTCTTGAAAGTTCTCTCCGCTTTTATACTATTGAAATTATATAACATTTAATAATCCCTTCTTTATTTTCAGACTTATTTGTTAGGTCCAGGAATTATTATGACTTTTTGGCAACAGCAAATCCATCATTCTCTAATTTCCCCACCTTGGAAATGGCATTTTTTATTTTATAGTTGGCATCATCCTCAAAAGAAAACAAACAAGCTGCTAGTCAGTGAAAGAAAGGAAAAGAAACATTAAAGAAAGGAAAAAAATCTTCAAATCATGTTTAGCCCCATCTGGCCCTAAAAAAACATGGAAATGGGTGATCGAGTACAGTTTCCAGGATGGGCTGCCTTTCAAGGGAAACAAAATCTGGATATTTCTATGTCTAGACCACAGAAGAAAAAATGCTTTGGTGCTAATTAACCCATCAAAAGCTTACAAACCCTGAGTGGTGCTTGGCAACATATGTAGGGAAGTTAGCAGATTTAAGCTGCCAAAGGAAGTGTAGGAGGGTGCAACCTCGGAATCAGGAGATCTGGGTCCTACTGCTTACTCTACCCCTGGCTTGCTCTTTGATTTTAGGTGTGTCAATAGCTCAGCTTATCTCTGCCTCATTTTTCCTCACAGTAAAGTGGGGTTGTGACATTGCTCTCCTTCCAAGAGCTCTCTGATATTGAGAGGAAAAATGCTATGAAGCAAGTGTTAGGTCTTGCTCTCCTGCGTGGTATATAATTTATCTGGCCATTGTCTAAGTAGAAACCATAGTCTGTAAGGTTGTATGCTGTAGTCAGATGTTAAGCAGCCACTGAGCGAGCACACCTTTAGGACCAGCTATATTGCTAAAAAGGGTATATGTCTCTGAAAATAGTATATTCCATGCTTCCCTCACAGTGCACAGGCTTAGAGAGAAAAATAGTATGTTTGTTTCTACGGGAGGTTTAGAGGAATGTACTGATGTTAGCCCCTCAAAAGCATGTTAATTAGGCTTTAGGCTGATTTCTTGAATGACTGTATCATGTGTACCATAAGCATGCCCTTAAAAATAGTTTTGATATTGATGGAAATGAAAAAGTAGGAACAATATTTCACCCAGGCAAGTGCTGTCTTTGATTCTTCCCTTGATTGCTTCTCAGCCCATCCCTGCAACCACCTGCCATTCTGGTCCTGCTAGTTGTGAACAGAGTGGAAATCATTCCCGTATGACTGCTTTTTGAGTTAAACAAATACCCATTAGAAGACAGAAAAATCCACATTAGCTGCATCAGAGAGAAATCAAAATCCAGGCCTGCCTGGGTCTGGGAAATAAAGTGATCATCTAGTATCTGAATTTTAACTCCTGCTCACCAGTCAGCTCCCTCTAATGTCTTGGCAACCCTCCCATTCCTCTGGTTAACACAGCTGCCAGCTCAGGCCTAGCCGTACTAATTTCGCTATCTGCATTACTCCCTTTCCCATTTGGAAAGACATGTTCCTCATCGGTTTACATGCCACCTTTTTCCTGGACTGGGCTGACCTTTCACAAACTGGGGATTTCAGAGAATGCTAGGGAGGGAAGAGAAGTTGATGAAGGCTTCTTTGGTGATGGCTAAGGGGAACTTTGTGTTACAGCTTCAAAATTTAGATGAATCTTCAGTAACACAACAAGGTGATTAATGCATACTCAGGGAAGGAACTTGTGAGGGAAGGGTCAGCCATCTCTGGACCAGGCAGACAGCAGCTGTGTAGGATCAGAGCATTTCTGTCCTTCTGGGTGGACGGTTGTTCCTACAGGACAGCACTGAGGTGGCAGTGTTACCTACTTGTCCGAGTTGGCCGGGAGAGGAGTAACGGATGAGGAAATGTGGGTTGGAGCAGATAGAAACAAGAACCAGCATGTGTGCAGACCTCATGCAGATCTCTCTACTTTCTGGAATTTAGCATTTCTTCTATGTTTCTAGATATTTCACACTAATAAATTACTTCAGTGTGTTCACCAGCATCTACCTAGCTGATGTTTGGGTTGTCACCCACTGGTTGGTAGCTTGAGAAGTGCCCAAACAAAACTTCACAGTCTCACCAGGTCGAGATGCCAGTTCAGTGAGAACTCTGGCTCCGCAACCTCTCTGGGCACCGTTTCCAATGTCTGACCACCCTCAGAGTAAAAAAAAGGTTTTTCTTACATTTCAATGGAACCTTCTGTGTCTCAGTTTGTGTCTGTTGCCTCTTGTTCTGTCAGTGCATACCTCTGAGAAGAGTCTGGCTCCATCTTTTTACTCCCTCCCCTCACATATTTGTACATAGTGATAAAATTCCCCCTTTCCTTTGATAAGATCCTCCTTTCTTTTTTATTCCCTCAGTTATCCTATCAAGTGCTAGACAGTGAGAGGGCCACTGCAGTGAAAAAGCCCTAAGAAGTACTGGCTGACTACAAGATAAGACTGCCTGTGCTTGGGAGACAAGTGCCCCAAGGTAGAAGGATATTGTCAGGGGATGAAATAGGCTGAGCGTGGGCAGGAGCTCTGTCCTGAACTTCTCTGGCGGTGGTGACAGCAAGTTGAACTCAGTATTCAGCTCAGTATTGGCTTGAAGCTGGAGAAAGGGAAGTGGTGCCAGAAGAAATTCTTCTGTGGAGAAAAGGAGCTCTAGACAGAAAGACAAATAGCTTGGAGGGGAATAGGGTCAGGCATCTTCTTCCTTCTTGATTCAGAGAAGAATGGGACATTGGTTGTTGTTTAGATAGAGTAGGTTACTGCAGCTATCTGGACTGTGGCAGAAATTTGAAGTTCACTTAGGAGACACAGGAATAATAGTACCTAGATCCTAGAAAATACTCCTATGCTGACAAAAACTGAGGGGAGTTTTGGTAACAGAACTTTGATAAAAGGTAGCATTACAGGGTGCAGAAAGCATTGGTGCCACAAGGGCGTCAAACACAAAGCTGAGGTTTAGCTTTGCCTCCATTGCTGCAGCATATTTCAGCCTTTCATTTTCTCTCTTCAGTCTAGTCTCCATTCTTAAGATATGAGAGTTATTTGCCCTTTCCAAAGGCTTTGTAAGTTCATACGAACCATATCCTTCTAATACTCGTGCCAGGAGTGTGAACAAAGTGTGAACTCCAGAGGAGACAGTAATAAGGGAAGTCAAGTCAGATGACCTTTTAAATCTGGTAAGCAGATTTTTAAAAAACATGCTAAGATTTGATAATATGAAGGAAACTTGTTTGAATTTGGAGCTTTGTTTTAATTTAACTCCTGAGTCAAATACAGCATGCCAGCATTTAAAACTAAACCCACGTAAAGCCAGACTGTCAAATTAATGATGATTTATAACCTGTGATATTATAAAATCACAGTTAAAGAAAATATAAACTTCGAACAGTCCAGCTGTGAGTTCAGCTTTGGTCACTCAGAAAACTAACTTGTCCTTATCACCAAAAGCATTTTCTTGTCTAAATGGGAAACATGTCTCTTAGATTAAGATTTAAATGTATAGCTTCATAGTTGAAAGTTGAAATCTTTTGTTAGTCTTTGTAGATAGAGAGTCTTTCCACTCTTCTCCAAATACAGTGTGTATGCATTTGTAGTATACGTATATATTCCCAAGGTATACCCTCACCAAGTTAGGTCTTCCGTCAAATAAAAATACTAGCTTCAGCCCATATTTCCTCTACTGAGGACAGTGCTAACAATAGTTTTTTGGTTCAATAGGTGAATATTTTAAAAGTCAGATTTAATTTGAATTTTCTATTCCTGCCCAATGTGTATTAGTGATGCAAAGTTTTGTAGGTAAAATTAACATTTTGGCATTTTAAAAGAACAGACAAGTGGAGATGGATGACTAGACTTGAGGAATGTGGACAAAACCAATGAGGAGGCTTTGGGGCTCTGAGATTAAAAAGGGTGTATTCTCCTATTGGCTTTTTCTTTGCTTATTGTACAAGTGCCACAGAATGCAGCATTCTGTTAATGCTCAAATGGAATGTCCTGTGTGAAGGAAAATTCTTATTTTCCCCAGTTTTTCCTCTAAATAAACAAAACCAAAAAGTAATCTAGTGTAATATTTTTAAAAATTCCTGTCAAGTGAAAAGCAATTATTTGCTCATCCTTACTGACTAGCTTTTTATAATTTGAGTGGTAGTAAGAAGATCCACCAAGCAACAGCAGCCAGCAGTAATTTCTTAACTATGTACAGGGAGCTAATACTTGATTTTGGGTTGAATTGAAGATGCCCATTGCTTCCATACAGAGCTCTGTGTCCTATTAACTTATTATTTCTTTTTCTCTGAAAAAAACTCATTACACTATGCTATATAATTACGCAGCATCATTCCTATTAATATTTTATATTATTATTATAGAAAATGGTGCTATATTTTATAAGAATGTATTTCCTCTTCTTTCCAAATACTTTAAGTAGTCACAGTGAAATTAAGCAGGCTATGTTAAAAGAAGTGAAGTTAATTCATATGATGCTGAAAAATATCTATTTCATTACATTGAAGGTCTCTACAACCTGTGAACAGGCCAAAGGTGCTAACTTAGTTGGACTCATAGTCCATTATGAATAGTTAATACATTTGAACAAAGACCAATGTTTGGCTTCATCTGTGCAGGCTGATAAAATAATTGGCTGAAAACCATTGCTGCTTACTCACTGTTTATAAACCTCAGTCCTTTGTGTAGTTTTGGTTTTCCTCTCTCCCACACCTCTCTAATGAGGTGTTACTTTGTGCACTGCTGAAACTGAGTAGCCAATTTCTTAGCATTCCAGGACTAGCTAGTATTTATACTTCTCCCAAGTTTTCTTGAGTGTGAATGTCTATTTTTTAAGTTTTAATTGCAGCCCATCATCGTACTGTATAAGAGTTATTTAAGTCACATTAACATCACTAATGGGGACCCCATTTTACGTGAAATAGTCTGTCATTAACTTCTCGAGTATCAAAAGGCTGCAAGGAGTGTGGTTTGTGTTTTTCACTTTTGGGGTTTATAATATTAATTTCCTTTGTGGTGTCTGGCAGAGATTTAGAGGTTAATAGGATGTAGTCCTGTTGAAACAACTTTATGCCTTCAGTAGTGTGGTCCAGCCAGTTTGCATCTCACCACGTGATGTCCAGCTGTTTCTTTCCCATTCCCTGCCATTCACATATCCCGTTCATTTTCCCTTTGTGATGTATGAGCAAAAAATTCTTTACATAGACACGTCTGTGTAAAATCACCACATGGGAGTTCATAGGTAGCAGCCCTGCTGTAAAATGCTTTAGAACTGTGTGAACACTACAGTGGGATTTCACTACACTAATTATTGCACTGTGAAGGATCTTTGCCTTTCTGCTTAAATAGCAATCTCTGCCATTTTTTCCTTCGTAGGGGTTAAGGAGAGAAAGACAGCATGCAGAGGGACTCAAAGGACTAAAGTCAAAATGACTTTTCCAGTCTTGTTTCACTTGCAGCCTGCAAGGATGCTCGGCTTATGTTGCCATCACAGTTCCTAAGGCACTCCCAGTGAAGTGTTATGGAAGAAGCTGTATTAAGATAGTCATCTAGTTCTAAAGGAAATTTTAAGCATCTGAATTTAGGTTTTGATTATAATATTAAAAAACTTGTAGAGAAATAAACACCACAGAGCAAATTCCCAGGTGGTTATTTGTCATTCAGTATGCTAACTTATACATGAGTGGTTTGCATGGGCATTTCTGCCTTTGAAACATTTGTTTTGGAGACTTTTTCCCCATTGTGAAGCACAGAAAAGCACATATTCCTGTTCCTCATTACTGGATATACTTTGGCATTCCTACTGATATTGCTCGAGTGCCATAGTGTGGCTTGTGCCCTTCTATCATAGGGGAAAATAGTTCTGGCTTCAAATGCTGTATCACATGTTTTCTCAGTGATCAAACTGCTCTTTCTCTCTCACTCTCTTTTGTATTTGTTTTGTTGTTGTTTGGGCTTTCTTTGTAGCCTCTCAGTAACATAGGTATTCTCTAGAAAAACAAGAATGAGGTCCCAGGCTGCTTGGAGCAGCTAGAAGTTTTGCATAGATGTAAAAGAATGTGTGAAAGAGCATTTTTCCCCACAGGGAGAAGTCCTGGTAAAGTGCAATTATTTTTGTTCCTCTTATGACTGTAGGGTAGGATTCTTTCTGGGTCTCCTGTGGGACTGGGATAGTGGAACGGAAAAAGCAAAGAAGAATTATGGTGAGATTTGAAAAAAAATGTCTTGCTATGTTAATATTAAGGAGGCCAAAACAGGTATGTGGTCCGCCTGAGGAGGTTCATGCTTGAATAGGCTTCTGAAGAAAGGAAGCTGAGGTCTGGTACCTGCACAGCATCTCACAGAGACTGTGGGTCCGACTGTGGGTCTGACTGTGGGTGTAACCTTTTCTTACTCTCTTGAGATAGTGCCGCATCTCTGGTGGCCCATGACCTGCCATATCTGTTATATCTCCAGAGCTGTTATAGTAACCTTAGTTATTAGAGATGTCAAGTTGACTGTGAAGCTGACCTGAATCAGAAACACATGATTTTTCCTGCATTGTTTGTGGGACAGTACTGAGCTCCTGTGTGTAAAATCTCTAGGGTCCCTACCTCTAGGTCTGCTAGGGCTCCCATGGAGTATTGTACCAAAGTGGACCCCAGACACAAAATGTCAGTCAAAATTGGAATTTTCTTAAAATCTTGAAGACTTTTTTTGTTTGTTTGTTTTAATTTGGGGTTTGTTTAGTTCTGGGCTTTATTAGAAGTCCAGACAGGGTTTGTAGCTCTTATTTCCAAAATGCAAACTACTCCCTACAGCAATTATTTTGGAAAATAAAAGCCATATCAGATAATAATGATAGTAAAATAAAATTTTAATAAAAATGATAAAACCCAAGTATGAGTCTTTGACTTACAACAATATATTAAAAAGCACATTCATCTTTATGTAACTATACTTAAATGTGGCACATGTGCAGGGAGTGGTAATGGTATCTTGTCTGACAGACTAAACAGTTCACTTCATTTGGACATGGAATAAATGAAAACAGTTTTGGCCCAAGATAAAAATGGATAGACCAAAGACTGATCTGTTGCCTCTTCTGCAACAGGATATTACTAATAAAAACCAACAGTGAGAATTACTCAACACTGCAAATTCACAAATATTGGTTGGATAACTCCATTAAAATGTGCTCTTGACATTCATGGGAATTCATTGGTAAATAGAACACTTATATGTGATTAAGCAAGTCTACAGGAATGTCAGTCTACCTTTCATCATATTTTAGATTTTCCATAATGACATTTTGGCAAGCAAACTTGATTTTTGTCTCCAATTAATGCACTTTAGAATGATTAAAGGCATACCAAAATCTCTGATGGAGCAGTCAGACTTTCCCAGTTTAAGTGGCTGGCTCCATAACAGACTGAGAAGAACTCTCAGATCTGGGGTCTCTGTGTTCTGGTGGAGGTTCACAGCACAGGTATTAACTATTATGGCTTATGCTCACTTCTAGAGTTTACTTTGATGACCGTTTTGATTATATCCAATATTGAGCCTATACGACTGTTTTTATTTCCCTTTTCAGCAAAATTTTCTGATCATAGCAAAATAAATGCCTGACTATTCAGAAAGGCCTGTAAGTCTTCCTAGAGGTTGTAGGTGTATCACAGACACATGTTCCTCCAAGGAGTGCTGCATTTGGTCTCATCAGGAATGTCTGCTGTTGCAGCAGGACAAGGGAGAGGAATTGCAGAAAAAGGCTGTTACTTGAGAGGCCAACAGCAGGGAAGTTCTGGTGAGCAGAGCAGCACCTGACACTAACCACACAGAACTAGGTGAACAAAAGCAACTGAGCAATGAACTAAGAAAAGAGGATGCAGAGACACTTCATAAATCTGTAATTCAAAAAACAGTTCAGCACACATTCTAGGCTGACATTCAGGCCAGCTTATTGTATTCAAACCTTTTCCTCTCTTTTCATCTGTGCCTTTGTAGGGTTGCATACAGCAACCACTGATACAAACAAATGGTTAAGGTAATAAAGTATCTTGGACAAAGCTCATCCTGTAAAGGAACTGCTGATGCTTAGTCTCCAAGAGTGTTGAGAGAACAGAAAATTGGTGGGATGATGGGTTGGAGGAAGACACAGGATGCCTGTTTGAGTATATTGTTTCCTATTCAAGTTCTCAGCTGGATGCCATATCAGGAATGTACTTTCTCATTTGGCCAAGAGAGTCAGTCCTTTTTTCTTCTGCAAGTGGTTGTTGGCATATGAACCTGAAATCGAAAAAAATAAAATTGAAGAAGCCAAGTACTTCATGTAAGATTCAGAAAATAGTGCTAGAGACACGTACAGCATTATACAGTTACAAGACTTTTGTAGTATTCTTATAATGCAATAGAGAAAAATAACAGGCCCACACAGTTACCAACCAAATCTGTTGTTGGGATTTGGTGGAAGAAGTGCAGTTATCCATCAGCAACCTGATTCTGCTTCCACTGAAGTCATACAGAGTTTTGCCAATGGCTTTAGTAGGTGGAAGGACAGAATCTGGGAGGCTACAGATGAGGAAAAGCCAGCACTGGAGAAATTTTCTCAGCATGTTATTGGATAATATATGCTATATAAATGCTATCTAAAGGGCAGTGGGTGGCCCAGAGAGGAGGAGTTTCAGAGAAAAGAGATAGAAAATGGATTCAAATAATTTGGGGAAAAAGGTCTTGTATAAGAAGAAAGACTAGACTTTTGAGGGACATCGTATATCTGATCTTTCTATTGACTAGTGACTGTGGAAGGGCTCACAGTGTCAGAAAAAAATCGAGCAACAAAGCCTGAGTTTTTAAGTGTGTTGTTTCACGAAGTGTGGTTAGCAGAGAGATGCACCAAACAAATGAAAATGTATTTGGATGGCCAATTGATGTTCATAGCTGTTGGCCAGAAGGATCCAGACCTGAAGTGAGGGTGTAGAAAGATATGTGTCTTGGAGACAGGAAAAGCACTTTTGCCCATATGTCCTTGTTTTAGGAAAAATGACTTTCAATCCTTGTAGACTGTTAAGTCAGGTGACATTGTCTTCTTGGTCTCTTATTAAATCTGTCCAAGAGGACTGCACATCAGTACTCTGCATAGCCCTATCTTCTGTCTCAGTATTGATGAAGCACTGGTTCTACTTATGTGACCATGGAGAAGACATGAGGAAATGGGATGGAAAACCCACTTCAATCCTAGCTGCACAAGTACAGTTGGCATCTGAGCATGCTTCCTGCTCAGTGGAAAGTGATGCTGTAGTTATCCTGGGGAAGGGGCACAGTCAGGGAAGGGGCTATGTGAGAGCAGTTCTCACAAACTAGAAAAAAAATGGAATAATGAGCTTGACTATTCAACCATCTTTATTGTATTCCATTGGGTGGCCTACTGAGAATGTCAAGAATGGTGGCGTATCAATTTAGGATGTGTTTTTTTCCACTGGCAATTGAGAATTTCTGAAAAGGATATATACCTCAGGAATTTATCAAGGCCACATTAAATTGTTCTTGTTTGTGATCCATAAGCTTCCTTGCTTTCTGGATACATAGACAAACTACAGTTTCACCAGTCTGCACATAGTAGTCAAGACACTATACATACGGACAGGGAGACCTGAACAAGTCTGGTCATTGCAACACTGCTGTCACCATCAAGAAAAGTCCACTAAATTAATGTAAGATCCTGTAGGAGAAATCATGGACAGAGTCTGTATTCATGCAGTTTGTATCTCTTAACTGCTGTTGCCTTCTTACCTTGATAAAAATGGGCAATTAACTACAAGTACAGGCAGCAGCATACTTGAATCTCCCCAATGCCATCATGGTGGGCATGGCCATAGGTGTGTAGGACAACAAATGCACAGAGAGACTGACTCTTTGAAGTACCAGCATTAGGCATATGGAAAGAGACCTGAAGGTCTTGGGTATAACAGTGTCAGCCTTTGAGAAAACAGAAAGACAGAGGTACTTCTATAGTATAGGAGCATTATGTTGGCAATCAGTAAAACTGATAGATTCAAAGTCCAGCTCTGCCATTCTCCTCTCTGAGTGCTTGGACACAGTATTGTACCCTTACATCTCATTTTGATTTGAGAACAGGTGGATCATCAAAGACCTCTCTTATATCATCCCATTAAATTTATCTGCCAAGAAGCTTAGCTAATACAGTTATCAGTTTTATAATGGAAAATGTTTGTGTATGGTGAAGAGCTTGCAGTTCTTCTTACCAAAGTTTTAATATTTACAATGACAAGGTATGTGTCTCATCTGCAAGCTAGGGATCAACTGCTATTGGGTTGATCAGCATAAGAAAAAAATAGGAAGGAAGGCAGACTTCTGTTCCATTGCTATCTCCTTTTGGGATCCTTCCAGCAAACACACATTTAAGCACTTCTATAAACCGTCTCAGAAGAAATATCAACACCAAGTACATTTCAGCCTCTTTTACAACCTGATAATTGTATGTGCTTTTTTAGGGACTTATGAAGCTCTATTTCAAATTGTAGTCACTGTTTTATGTTTCTTAATGGCTTTTTCAGTTTGCCCTAGTTAAATCTGATATAAGCACTGTGTCAACTGCAAATGGGGATATACAGATTTCATACTGTGTATGCGGCTTGTTAAAGAGCACTGGCTTGACATACTTACTGCATGTTGGAAAAGTCCTATCTTACACTAAAGAATATGGGAAATGCTTTTACTACGAAGTTTCTTAGCTGTCTAGGTTTAGATGCACAATGAGGCCACACAGTTAAGGCAACACTGAGCATGAGAAATGTTCTTTGTTCTTTACAAACATACCTCCTTCTTGAAAGCTGTTTGCTCCATGGAAGATAAGAGAGCTTTTGTGATTTTGCCCACAAGTTTACCATGCTACTTAATAGCTGCAATGGCTGCCTGAGGAGTAAATCCACTAAATTTACTGATTTGCAGGTATATACGCTGATCAGAGAGAAGTGCTAAGAGAGTGAAGACCACATCCTGCTGTTCTTGGGTGTGTCTTGTACCATACTCTGTTCAGCACAGAAGTGGCTGCACAGATACACCGCACACGTCATCAAACCAGAACTGTGTTCACTTCTGCAAGAAGATGAAAATTAGCACCCTAATCCTGGTTTGGGCAGATTGAATGGGTGACTTTAGGCTTCTCTCAGTTTAGTTTTCTTGCTTTCTATAAAAGGTTTGGCAATTTAACCTGGAGTGAAGCAGAAATAAATTGCAGTCCGGAGCTTTCATTTGTTTCCAGAAGCAAATTAAAGCATTTTTGAATTTGGATGCTGCACCAGGTGTCCCATGAATGGTACAGAGGGCTACACTAGTGTGAGAGTTGCTGGCAACTGCTCTTTTTTAGTGTCATCTTCTGTATATCTGCATTTGAGGAACTGTGCTATGAACAGCATAGCTTGCATACAGAGTAATTCTCTTTACACCAGCTGTGTAGAACATGCCTTTATTCACAGGCAGTTTCACACACACAATTCAGGGTGGATTAAAAAGATCTTCAGGATATAACTTTGAAAAAATGTATTAGTATTTTTAAAAAAAGCTAATTAAGGCCATCCAGATTTATCAGATTGTCATCTATGGTAGAATAAGAGAATAATTTTGAAATAAAAAGTTTAATATTCTTTTAACTCAAAGTGAAAACATATTTGGAAATATAATTTAATTATTTTAAAAACCAAAATCTTGCAAACAAAGCTGACAATGCTTCAGGTCTTCATTTGGGGTTTTCTTTTTAGTTTCTTTGTTTTGTGTTTCCTGCAAACCATTAAAAAATATTTTTTTGTGATTGTGTGTAATATTTGCAAACATTAATATTCTCCCAAAACTCTTTCAAGAAAAATAAAAACTACCAGCAGCATATCCAGGAGAGAGCAGCTTGGTAGAAATGAGTTAATTTTGTTAAGATCTACTGGTTTGTGAAACTAAATGCAAATTACATTTCATCTAATCTGGTTTGTGCTTTTTAAAACAGTGAAACTAAGAATATCCATTTTAGGATGGAAAGGCATGGTTTTATTTTAAAAAGAAAAAGTTAGAATGCTTATATCTCAATAGGAATGTAAACCGTTAATTTTGCGTTTATGCCTTTATGCTAAACATCATGGTAAGGGTGGATGTCTAGCTTTTGTGATCTGCAACCTTTTATTCATTTTGAGCAATTGCTTTCAACGCTGATCTTTTTACCCTTTTGCTTCAAGATTATGGTGTAGTTTAAACTGTCTGTAAGTTCCCTTTTCACCTTTTGCATACTCCAGACAAGCAGTTCAGTGGCCCTAAGTTCACAATCTGAAAACAAACAGATACTGAGAGTAATACTCATTATGGTACTCAGTTTAGCACACCCAACATTCACGCACAAAATTGCGTAGTTTCCCTGAAACACTCTTATGAGATAGTAGTGGAAGTACTACAACTAACACAGTGGCATAATGACCTAGACTGTAGTCTCGTGTACCTTGGTTTTTTTATCTGAACCTCCCTTTTCTGTAAGGATTTGAGAGGCATGCATCCACTACATTTTCAGTGGAGATCCACACAAACACAGTATCTAACCGCACGTACACGTTCTTTGGTTCATGTATAAAGCGTCTGAAGTTGGATTGATTGTTTTTGTTGCCTGGGTAACTTCCACAGGCATTTTGTCCTGCGGGGTCTGAGAGGAAGAGTTGCTGAGGGAAAACTAGAGGTGTTACATTGTAAATGTGTCTTATAGTCATATTGCAAAAAATTTATATGTGCCAAACAGCAAGTTCATTGAAACCACGCTTTGCTTTAAGCACATGAATAGTTTTTCATACAAAGTGACTAGTATCTGGTCTTACATGAGAGAGGGAGAAAAAAAGATGCCCCCCAAATTAGTAGCTAAATTTTGCTTTTTAGCCTAGAATACTTACTGAGATGTCAAGTCTACTTAGTGCACCCCAACTTCAGTTTTTGGCTGAAAACACTGATGAGCACTGTGAGTAGGAAGTTTTATGCCAAGCAAGCCAGCCACAGCTTAAGAAGGAACTTTAGAATGGGATAAGTAAAACCAGACACTAATACTGTTTCAGTCTATGCTTCAGAGCCATGTGGTTCTCCAGGAATTGTAAGAAAGACACTATATATGACCTTACTGCAAATCAAGTACTGTGATTAAATGAGTAATAACTTCAAGACTTTTTTTTTTTTCTGTGAAGATGAAAAACAATCTCATAAAAAAGAAACTATACATGCTTTGATAAGGTGAGAGGAAAGCCTGTCACTTGACTAGAAGTAAGTAGACTTTGTACTGGACTTTACAATGGCTTTGATTTTTGCTTTTGTAATGAGTTAAGTAAGAGGAAATTTGATTTGAATTTTCCATGTTGCACTGCCAGAGACTTATGACAAAACCAGACTTTCAGAAACCCATTTGAAGGAAGTATATTCCACTGGATCTGTAGAACTTCCATGCTCTGACAGAGAGACCGGTATTTGTTGAATAAACAAGAGCATTGACTCTTCCCTGGTCCAGTGGGGAATCTACTTACAGATCCCATTCTGGGAGAGGCAGTGCTTACCCATAAGAGCCAGACAAACACCTGGATACCAGCACAAATCAACAAAAGAGTACAGTTTTTAAAAGATTAATAAACCCTCCTTGTTTTAAATGATTTCCCCGGCCAAATAGTGTATGGAAAGAGCAAAATTTAATCAATACTGGAGAATAGTGGGGAATGCTGGCTAGCAGATTTAAGGGTCCATACTTACCTGTTTGTTGTGGGGCTTATACTGGCAGAGGTATTTCCCCTGATTTAGATTCAAAGTTTTGTTCATCCAGCCAGAAAGCAGACACATACACTATAATTAGGCACATGAAGTAAGAAGGCATGGTAATTTTCTTGTCATAAAATGCAAACATTTCTTTCCTTTCCTTTTGTGATCTAAGGTGACAGCCCTTCCAATTTTAGGCAAGAGAGTAAGTTCATTTGAGCTTCATTCTTTACCACAAGATTCACTCATATTATCACAAGACGTATCTTGTACTCTGGTATCACTTAGCAGGTCAGCGCTGTGGTTTTTCAGGTACTTCTCTCTGCAGTAGATGCAGCTGACTAGCATTTGATGTTGGCCAGGTGCTGCTCATGTAACTCTTACAAGACTTAGTCCTCTGAGCTACTTAAACTGGGGTCAATAGCTTCTTCATGACTTTGGGTGAGTGATTGATTTTTATCTATCTGCTTTAGTGAGAGAAATCATAGTGCCTTGGCAAAAATGGTTCTCCCATGAGCTAACCCCTCTAATAATTTTCAGGGGTAGGATTTAGGCATTCACTGTTCTCTTGAGAGGAGTGGGTCAGTGAAGTTTTGCCATTCCAGGGTAGCCAGATGGTATGCAGAGACTACTTCATTTTTGTTGCTGCTGACTCCCTCTGTAAAAGAGGAGTTCCTTTAATAGCTTTGTGCATGCAACTACAGAGGGAGAGATCAAGTTTCCAAGATGACCCACTCAGCATGCCGAATATGCAAGTGGTGTTATGGTCCTAAGAATGAAGAGCATCTCCCCAGTGGTTTAATTCCTCGGTACTAGTTACTTGCCTACGTGTCCCACTGGTTAGGCTATGCGCTGGGTACCAGAACAGAGGCTGTGTAGGAAGTAAAACAGGGTTTTTTTCTGAAATATTCCTGTAACATGGTGGTTTCTTGCAGAGTGTCACTGTCCTCTGTGTCTCCCAGGACACTCAGTAGAGTTAAGTCTGTAAGTCCCATCTATTTTTTCTCTTCAACTGCTATGTGATGGAGGGACTCTTTGAGTTGGTCCCTTTTGGATGATCCTTTAGCTGTGTTCAGGTTTAGGTTTCCCATGGCACATGTTCTTGGGCTTATACTTCTGTCTACTCTAAATAGTTTTATCTTTTTTTTGTGCATAAACTCTGACAGATACTGGAATTTGTTACAAATGCATTCCACTTAATACCTAATGCATTTCTAAGTGATTTGCCTATGAAGATTTTTATTCGTCTGTGTAATCTGATAGATTTTGAGGTTGCACATCCATGCATTAAGATGGGAATAATATATGAGCTGGAGAGTCCTACTTGTACGTTTTCAATGACAAAAAAAAGTGCTTCTAAGCTGACAAACATAGCTGGTGCGTTGCCAATTTGTGGCATTATTTTCTTCTAGATGAAATTCTCACTTGCGCAGATTACTGCCAGCAATTAAAAACTGATCTGCTCCTTGAATTCCTTTGCTCCTTAAAGTAATGATTGGCTTGGGATTTCTGAGGTTTTCATAAAATTTTCTTCATTTTGTCATTTCTAATGGTTTTTTTGCTAAGTCTGGACAATCTTTTCTTATGTGCATGTGAATCGCATACCATCCACAAAAAATGCATAATGCATTGCTGTGATCCTTACTATATAGAGCCATTATATGGTTTTATATAGTCTTTTATTACATGCAAAGCTGTTAAATGTGCCTTTCTTAAATTCGAGGTTTCCTAAGAGATCCCTTTATAAGGCTCTATTTTCATTTGAATTAACTTTGCCAAATTTGAACTGTTTATACTGATACTTTCCATGTCTGTCTTAGTCTGAATTTTTTGTTTTAATGTTTCAGATTAAATGGTACAGAAGTTTCCAAGAACAAGATTAGGGAAAACTGCATTGTTTTTCTCCATTGTTGATTTTTTTCATAAGTCTGTCAGGAATCTCTAGAGTCTTTCATTCTCTGGAGCAAAGATTTGAAGCATTCGGATGAGAGGAAAGCCATGAGGAGATGCAAGAAGAAATGAAATGGAAACAAGCCCTAAGGGATCAAAAGGTCTATCTAAACAATGCTCTCCTGCTGAATATTGTTTTGAACCCTTGAGTCCCAAGTGCTTCTTTTCCCTAGCTCTCAGCAATTGCTTTTGAGACATTCTGGAAAATGATTATTACCCTCTTCTACGGGCATGCTGATGTCACTTGGGCAGTCTTCATTCTAGCATTTCCTTAGGTTTTTTTAATGCTTTAGAGTATAACTAACATGATTTTAACCTTTTTTTCCTTTTATACAGATAGGTATGCATGTAGTTTATATCATATGGGTATTCCAAATGTAGTTAATGCAATACAAAGTTGAAGAAAGAAATACACTTCCATAATGAGCCCATATTTTAGCGCAAGAGCTGATGCAGCATAGGAAGAATAGTAGTGCAGAAGGTGACAAGGGCAATACAAAGCTGAACAAAGGAGGTACATAAAATAATTGTTAGAGTTTTAAAATATAAACCTATTACATAGCTATAGACGGGAAAAAGGAAGACTGAAAATAGGGCTTATATGGGAACTTCTTTTCAGATGACTCTTACTAGCATAAGAGATTGTAATGTCATGTGTAAATACAACTTTCTGCATCCATCACTGATAAAAAATTGATTTATTTTTTAAGCTTTGGCTTATGCTGAGTTATGCTGAGTTATGCTAAGATAACAAACCTCAGTGTGTATTATTTTCATAGGGGACATTTTCTCACCTTGAGTTTTCAGTTTTTACAGAATATGTAAAAAGTCATTATTCCTTTGCAGGCAGATGCTTTGTATGTTTTAATATATCACATATTCTAGTTAACAGAATACCACTGTGTCTGCAGAGCTCAGTAGTTTTCCCTGGCAACTCTGAGTGACACACATCCTTCAGTCTTGCACCCTTCAATAATTAGTCTCCTTCCAAAATAAATGTCAAAGCATTAGCCAGGAAAAAAATAAGATTCCACATATAGGAGTGAAAATCCTGTTCTGTAGTTCAATCTTTAGGACAATAATATAATGGAAAATAAATTTGTCAAAGAAAATAGTTTCACAGTTATAAACAGATCAATAACACAGAGACAACTCAAGG
>VZZY01024340.1:0-75044 GCA_013400335.1 Eurystomus gularis
CAAAGTTCCAACGGTGGTACCAGAAGTCCTAAGATGAAGAAGTCCTAAGATGTGGGGATGCNCCTAAGATGTGGGGATGCATGACAAGCCGTGGGCAACTCACTGGATGGATCCTTGTCTCCATCACCATTCGCCTGGCCGTCAAGTTCCAAAGCCCCATACCTATTGTACAATGGCAACTGGGAAGGTGAGGGGGGCCAAGATGGTTTTCTCTTGCCTCTCCGAAGAGGGACTTCTCTCCATTCCCCCCTGTCCCTTATGTCCCCTCCTTTTGCCTGGTGACAGGAGGGGAGGGGGTCCTCCACTTCTTGTAGAGTCTCTTCCTGCTGTCTTTGCCTCAGAGTGTGGCTCTGCCAACTTATCTTGCTTTCACACTCTCTGATCCTCCTCAATCTTTCTACCTCCTCTCTCAGTTCAACCACCTGCCTGAGAAGGTCATTTACTTGCTCACACCGCACACAAGCGCTGTCTCTGACTCCCTCTAGTTCGAGGGCCAGGCTCAGGCACTGACCGCAGCCAGAGACCTGCACAGCTGCATGTTCGTGCAGGAGCTCAGTCTGATTTCCCACATTCTTCCTCAGTATGTCTCTTGGCCGTGTTATGACCATGATCTTCTCTCTGGCCGGGAGGGAACCAACCACTGTTTGCTGTTTCCCACATGCCCTGCTCACATAAGATTTGATCTATGTCTGTACCTCATTCTAGTCATAGTTCCTGGCTTACTTTGAGATGTTTAGAAAGACCACAAATGATGTTTTAATAAGAAATCCAAGCATTGAGGGTATTTTTTCCAATTCAACTTCACAAGTTTTGATAATTCTAGGAATCCATACTACCAGGATTATCTACATAAAATGTATCACTGGCTACCTTAAATCTCAGCTTTATCAGCCCTTGCAGGTTAAGTGATAGTTCATGGATAGAAATGCAAAAAAAGGGGGCTTTTTTTTAAAAAAAAACAAACAACAAAACAAACAAACAAAAAAACCCAACAAGAAAAAACCACAAATCTTTTTTTTTACACTGCAAACTATTTAGGATCTCCCGAATTAATAATACATTTTTAAGGTGTAAAGCTACATGTTTTTATCAATTTTGTTTATTTCAGTATTTGATCTAAAAACATTTCCCTAACTTTCAAATTAAAACATTATGAAACTCTGAAAGCTGAAGTAGGAACCAGAAAAGAGCTAAAAAGTGGATAAGCATTAGTTACTTCTGGTTTTTTCTGTTGCCTAGTGTTTCAGATGGCAGTAGAAAATCACATACTACTGCAATAAAACATTAGGTGACACTAAAGAAGGCATTAGATCTCTTTTTTAATTAAGTACTCATTAAAATTAATAGGATTTTTAAAAATCCTCTGAACCCAACCTATTACATCTGTCCAAGAAGGTGGAGAACAAACAGCTCACCTTGATACAGAAGCATCAGCAAAGCAACATGCACTCTGCTGGAGCTCTGAGGCAAAGAAGCTGTAAAAGCAGGCTTGTTTCCAGAGGGCACAGCATCACTAATTTTAAAGATTCTCTTGAATGAAAAAGTTACCCTTTATATGCTAATTGATTCAGTTCAAAAAACTCAGTTGTTAAAAGTATGCATAAAAAAAGAAAATCAGGGGTGGCAGGATCACAAGTGGCTTTGTAGAAAGGAGAGTAAAATAACTGTCAAGGAAAATGCTACCCAATTCTCATTAGAAAACTCTTTTCTCAGCTACTCTGGCTTGAGGGAGGGTATCCAATGTAAGAAAGGAAGATTAGATTTTGTCCCCTCACTGATCATGTCTAACAGATTAGTTTGTCAACAAAAAATGTGAAACAGCAAACATTTTAAGACTTATAAACAACTTATAAATGGCTGCTGCAAGCAATCTTTCACTCTGAAGGAGCTGGGAGTTTAATTTCTTGCTGTACCAATGTTGCCATTTACATTTAATATCAGAATACAAGTTTATCTACACCATATCCATTGTTATGGCAAAACAATCAGCCCAGTTAGGCTTGGGCAGCCTTTCAAGTGTTAGTAAGTAAACTGAGATACTTTTAACATATAATATCACATGGATGTGGGGAGTTTTCCCATCCCAGGAACTACTGGAAAAATTCTTCTCATGGTAGGGGTGCTTTTGTTTTTCCTTTGGGATGTGGGAGGCCCCAGACCAAATCCTCTGTCTGTTACTCTCTAGCAGCATGATGGCATGCAGCACTCAGCATCAGCTATTGGCTGGTATCACTCACAGCCTCTCACATTGTGGTTTCTCTGTTCACCATTAAAAATAAAAAGGAGACAGGGTTGTAGTCTTAGATACCATCACTTTTATCAGAAGCAGACTGAGCTTCTGTGAGTTACTCCATTGCTAACTCTTATGTTTATACAACAGAATATTTCCAGACAGAGAAAGAGAGGGAGAAGGAGAGAGAGAGCACTTCTTTTACAAATAATATGGTGCTTAAATGTTACTGACTTGATCCTATTTGCATCTTGACCATGTCTCTCCCATTTTCTGTATGGGGAACTAACCATTCAGCTAGCCATTACTAGAGTGCTACCCTTTGCAATGTGAACCAGGAAATTCTGTCCTGAACCTAAGAAATCTTTCCTTACTGGATTGCTAGTGAAACTGTCACATTTGGAAATAAAGGTTTCATTTTGTCAGCCTAGCATTTTATCATAGAAACTGGCTAGTCAAAAAATTATTGACAAGCTTTAAATGGAATTCAACATAGTGCAAAAGTTCAGTATTTTCTGACTGTCATGGCTGTAAGAATAAAAGTTTAAAAGCTCCCTAAAATGTTTTAATAGTCTTCATTTTTGGAGATGGTAAGAGGAAAATTCTATGAGAGTTAATGTAGAAGCAGAGTATTAAATACTGTGGTTATTCAGTGTACCCATCTTGCTCCTGATCCTTGGACTGCCCTTGTATGAGATGATAGAGGTGGAAAGGTAACACAAGGCAGATTTAAGGGCTGGATCTTCCGCACATTTCATCACTATTGGCACCTATCATGGTGTCACCATGGTGACATGTTGTGTCCCTCAGGGGTCCGTACTGGGTCTACTGTCATTTGATATCTTCATCAATGACATAGGCAGTGTGCACATAGTTTGGTTCATCTTTATAAAAAGAATATTCCTAAAACTTAGGAATTAATTGTGTAGTATTATATTCCCTCATGACATCCAAACTTGTAATTTACTTTGGTCTGTTGGAGTGCCGGGCAACTTTTAGTTGCAATAAATCCACATTTTGGGTACCTACTGCTGTCTGTTTTGTGGGTGCCTCCATGACAACTTGTCACTGATGAACCCAGCTTATCTCCCTTTGCCAGGTTCATCACTGCTGAAGCAGAAAAATGAGAGTCCTTCCATAGTCAGTTCAAGCTTCGTACATCAGGAAAGGCTTTATCACTGTATGCTAGACAGTCCTGAACAGGGTTAACTATCTGTCAGAAACCTAGTTGGGCTGCTACAGGTGAAAATGTTTGCAATTACTGCAGTGGCATTCAAACACTGGAGATAGCTACCCTGGAAAGGACAGAAAATGGGATGGGTGTCCATTCCTGAATCACTTGGAACAGCCATCTGATGTGTAAACACTGGTCTCATTTTCTGATGTACGAAAGTGATCTCTTGCTGATGTACTATCAGCTTTTTGTTACAAAGCTGGAGTTTCTTGGGCTTATTGAGCAGAAAAGTGAATTATATATTAAAATCTCAGTATCAATAAGCAAGTCTCATATACTAAAAATGTAATTCATGCTTTTTATTGGAAGCAGTATTACTGACTTTTATACTTTAAAGACTCTCAAAAAAATACCCATCAAGGTAAATTATCATTTGTTTTTAACAAAAAGATTTTGTTTATTGCCAAGATATTTTCTACACGGGGAAAGCTGTAAAAATATCTCAGACCATTAACTCCTGCCTAATTATAATTAATTATGGTATTAAGTAGAGTAGATATGCAAAAGCACCTCAATGCTCCATTGTATTAGGCATTCAATTCACACACAAGCATACAGAGCAAGAAACAGCCCTTCTCAGGCAGAGATTATGATCAGAACAACACAGAGAAACAGAGAGTCAGAGGGATGAGGAGATGAGGAGCAAATAGGCACTGGACTAGCAACCTGAATCTCAGAAAAACTCATCTTCCATGCTGCTTTATCATATGTGTGAAATAATTTTTAAGGACCTTTTTCTGGGCATGAAGTATTTCCATTATAAATAGATCACTAAATGTTGGTCCATTAATATAGACAGAAGAATTGGAAAGAAGTATAAAACTGTGAATGTCTTTTTTTTACCTACACCTTTTGATGCATGTGATTTACCAGTTTAGAGGACAGGAAATGAGGCCACAAAGTAATCATTAGACTTTTATGTAGTGTCATGTGAAAAATATGTATCATATCAATGACTTTCAATGAGGGTTATACAGGCAGCTTTGAATGACTCTATTGTAAAATCAGACCCATCACAGGATAGTAAGAAAAAAAATGGTGCTCTGTTAGAGAAACTGAAATGCTGAGTTGATGTAGTTTTCAAGGGAAAAAATATTTCATCTATATGGAGCTTCAAAGTTCTTGTGTGAAGGAATTTGTTCAAAGGAATCATCTAATTTTGTTATCAATAACGTAATTTAACACATTTCTTATAAAGAAAAACAGAAACATTTATTATTTGCATTAGTTTTACATTGATGTAAGCTCCAGGAGGAACATCAAATCTCTAGAGGAAAGGAGTCTGTTTTATCAGGTGGGAAATAATAAATGTCAACACAAAAAATAACAAGGCAATTATATTTAACAGTCTACTGACACTGATTGGCAGAAATAGTGACAGAGATTCTTATTTCATAATGACCTAAGGCTTCATTTTAGAAAGCATCATTTCAAAAACTCAGGGTTTTTGTCTCATCAATTTATAGCAGTAGGAATAATGAAGTTCTTGTTCCTTGTAATGGAAATACATTGAATCCATGTTCAATGAGGCGTGGATGCTGTATCTTTCCCCTTGGAGAAAGGCAATTGCAGCAGTGATGTGAAAACTTCTATTTGTTGTTTTCTCACCACAAAGAGCATTTGCTGTGTGTATTTACAGCAGGGCTTGTGAGTCCAAGATGATTGCTAGTAACTCCTCTTTCTGCTTAGTGATTCTCACTGGTAATAGTAACAGACGAATTATTTGCTATGGTAAGAGCCAGAGAGAGGGGCAATACTGAAAAATATCAAAGCTAATACTATTTAGTTTGAAAAGAAAAATAAGAGGCCTACTACAGAAGTATTAAGTGAAGAATTATATAAAAAATATGAACTGGGACAAGATTTTATAGGAGCTACCCTGAAGTGAAACCGTGTGCAGCGTGTGTGGATTCACGTATTCGTTATGCTCAAAATCCACAGCCTAATGTTTTTTGGTTTGTTGGGGTTTTTTGGTTTTTTTGCACATTTAAGGATGCTAGGCTATGTGTCTTGGTCCTGTCAGAAAACAGAGCACTGTAAATATAATTACTACATTTCAAAAAGCAGATGCATTTTCACTTCCCTTATAAATATCTAGATATCTCACAGCAGGGCCAGCTACAGGATGGACAGCAGGCATCCACATCTGTAAAGGAATTGCTATATTCCGTATAGTTCAAAGGAAGCTAAAAAGAATAAAATATGCAGCCCTTACATGAACTCCTCAGTGAACCTCTATATTATTTTCCAGAGCTTAAAATCTGTCTTGGCAGACTATATATTTTGTTGATAGTTTAATAGATTATTCATTATGTGCTTTGCATTCATGTTACAGTTTCTATTGAATGCAAAACATTAAGTTTGTTCTTCCTTCTCTCTGGATGTATTTTGAGAAAGTTTTCCTTTTTATTCCAACAAAAGGGTAAGATACAAACTTTTACATAATTCTTTATGTGCATGCATATATACTTTGTTAGATTTCTAAATGACATTTTTTTCCTTTGAAAGCACTATATATTTTTCCCCAAAAGGGTATAATGAAAATTATATCTGAAACAAATTTCAGTGAAACTTTTCAAGGTTCCTAATATAAACATGCTATCTTTAAAAATTGCAAACTCTAATTATATGTTTGGGTTTTTTTTCAAAAATGAGGTGTGAGCCATCTGTTAGACTGGGAATAGCTTATGAAGCAAGTAGGAGAATAGTAAAAGATAAGAATTCTCCTCCACTTTATTTCTCTTTAAGAAGAAATGTAAGCAAGCAAATGCTGCATCATTTCTCAACTGAGATGCTAAAATTGATGGGTCTGAAAACCCCTGAGATTCATTTATCTATCAGCAGAAAGAATATCAAAATACCAGCTTCAGCACTGTCATGAAGTACAAAGTCTTTTGAGGCCGTTTATTGAGAGAGATAAAGCATTATCATTCACTGACCAATTTGCAAACATATGCTATTGCTCTAAATTATTTTTACTTTAAATGACCAAAGCAGGCTTGTCAACTAAAACAAATGTTTCTCATACCCTCTTTTTTCTTTGTCAGACAGCTCTGCACTATACAACGAAGAAAAACCTACCAAGATAAAATGACACTACATCTGACAAAAGGAAACACCACTTCTTCCAAAGTTCAGTATACTTCTACATTCTAAACTTGATCTGAAAGCTATTTATTTTACTTAAAATCTGAAAGAAGACATTACAAAATACCCTAAAAAAGACTGACTTAAGTTGCCACTGCTCTAGGGTAGGGGCATGTTGGCATTTACTGAAAAGAGGTCTTCTTTCCTATATACATATCTATGTGTACAGAGGTATTTTCTCATTGTGTTGGATTATTCCATTACCTTAGCTGAAAAGTAAGAAAATATTTCTATTCTGCATAGATCTTACAGAGATCGTTTGCCTTAAACCACTGAAAAACAGGGTAAAATAAAAATTGTTTCTGTGATCAGGGAACTATTGTGCTTAGAGCACAAAACAAGCTACAAAACCTGCCTTGGGGAATTTACAGAATTTATCCTAGAGGTAAGCTAGACAGGGATGAGTCTCCATAGACCTGGAGCATATGGGGCCAGGCAGCAGGTTAGTGGCAGAGAGAGATTTCTTGTATTCCTTCTCCATTTCAATGGAAACTTTGTTTTCCTACTGTATTTCACTGGACTGTCACCCCACAATGTTCCTCCCCTCTTCTGCACTGCATCTCCAGCTGCTGCCATCTCCTCCATATCTCTCAGCAAATCCGCAACAGCACTAACGCGTCACCCAGAAGAGTTTTTTCTAGCTTGACTCCCCTGAATGGTATGCCTCATTTTCAAGTTTATTTGCTTCATCTCAAGAAAATCACTGAAATAACACTTTTCTAGGCTTATTTTCTTGTATACGTGCTATCTGACAGTTTTTTATTGACTACATAGGAAAACAGGAAAAGTGCTTGTAGACTGTTATTTTACTGATGCTAACCTAACAGGTATTTTTATTAACTCCTCCTAGAAGATGCAGATAGACCACCTATCTAACTTGGAAATACTCGTAGTGTAGGAAACAGTTCTGGATTTTAATAAAAAGGTTATTTGCTTTCTTTTAATGTTGGGAGTGGAAAGTAGAGTCGTTATTTTTAAAATACCATATTTAACCATATGGGAGAGTAGGCTTTGAAAGAAGAGCAACTTTTATTGAAGGTCATATCAAACTGCAAATATTTTTTACTGTTCACTTCCAGTATTTTGCACAAGTAATTTTATTTTATGAGGCAGAATCTAGTAACTCCTATTACTTTTCTTTCCATACCTCAGGCTACTAGATATTATAAGGAAAGTTAACCAACATTTTTAAGACAGCATATTCCTTTTCATAGTCTATGTTACAATTTATATTAATTCAGAAATAAATTGCATAGTAGTAGAAAATGCTTCACAGTTCTTCCTGCGTCCCTCCTTTTCCTCCCCCTTCTTTTGACTTATAATACCAGAATTTTTTTTCTGAAAGCCCTTGATCTTAGAAAGCGTAAAACCAGATGATGCTTCCTGCAAATCAGTTTACCACTTTCGTCTTCCTACATTACCTTTGAGAATAGATTCTTCCCTTTCCAACATTTTAATGCTCTGGAGAAATATAACAAATATGCACAATTCATTACTTGTCGTGTGGTTTAACCCCAGCCAACAAGCACTACACATTCGCTTGTTCACTCCTTCCCCCTCCCAGTGGGATGGGGAGGAGAATTAGAAAAAAGAAGTAAAACTTGTGGGTTGAGTTAAGAACAGCTTAATAAGTAAAACAAAGTGAAATATTATCGTAACATCAATAATAAGGATCTAATAATAATAATAATAATAATAATGAAAAAGAATGTAATAAAAAAAGAGAGAAAAATAAACTCCAAGACAAACAAGTAGCACATGATGCAATTCCTCACCACTCACTGATGATGTCTGAGCTGCAATCTGCACCCCACACAGCCAAGTCCCCCTAGTTTATATACTGGGCATGACATTCTATGGTATGGGATATCCCTTTGGCTAGTTCAGGTCAGCTGTCCTGGCCATGCTCCCTCCCAGATACTTGTAAGTGTCCTTGCTGGTAGAGCATGGGAAACTGAACAATCCTTATGATAAGCACTATTCAGCAACAACTAAAACATCAGTGTGATAACAGTTCTCACACTAAATTCAAAACACAGCACTGTGCCAGTTATCTAAGAAAATTAATTCTATCCTAGGTGAAATCAGGGCATTATTTTTCATCATATTTTGAATATTATCAATTTTATTCTTTAGTTCTTTGAAAAGAGGAACTTGCTTGGTTAGGTACATTGTATTGAAGAAATAGTTGATAATCATTTTGTCTGCAGAGAAGTTAAGCTCCTGATTCACAGAATATTATGTGAAAACTTGTTAACTCATGATGGCTTTGAGTTTCCCTCAACTTTACTTGTAATTACCGTTTTTAATAATTATTGTAATCACTACTTTTAATCTAGGGAAGAACTTTCTGGAGAAGTTCTCCTAGACTTAACTAAGTGACCAGGACTTGGTGATTCCCTTGAGAGACAGCACACACAAAGTGTATTTGAATGACATAGAAGTGGAGAATAGGTATAAATAACTGTTTTCTGCCCCAACTGATCCTGCAGGGGCTCCAAATACCCATGGGAAGAGTCTAAGCAGGAAGGAGAGACATGTGAGCACATTGCTCTTTCAGATGATTTAATGGTTAAAAAGCATTATCAAAGGCTACTGGTTTTTTACCTCTTCCTTCCTATGGGAAGCTACACAGATTCCCACTGAGCAGTCTGGCACTTCAAAGCTTGTATGTCAGGAAAACATATGCCTAGATTTTCCAAGCTATGTCTTCCTTCTAGGATTTTAAACTAACAGGATTCAGCTCTTCATGGCCAGGTTAGTATTGTAAGACAAAGGGCTATTCTAGATAACTTAATTGAAGTTTTTAATCTCTAACCTTGGAGCCAGATTTACAGTGCCCTCTATTGTTCATGATATTACTTCAGAACAATCCCACAGAAAATAAACTTTAAAAAAAGGTCTTGCATAGAGCAAATATTTTCAAAATAATTTCTTCTGCAAGTGATTATGACTTGAGGCTTTTATCAGAGAGGTATTCAACAAACATAAAGCTTACTCAGGTATGGTATTTTAACTTTACTTTCTATAATAGCTGACTCTTCAGTTTGGTCTGCTGTAGTTCAGGGCTCATTAACATTTCCATTATAAAGCTTGATTACTTTGGCTAAGGATATCAGCTGTTACTAGGTGCATATGTGAAAACACAGCAGAGTTTCAGCCTTGAATATATTTTAATGAATTATTAGGAAATTTTGAATAGTTGATTGGTGAGAAAATGTACTTTATCCAAGAACAAGATGCACTCATTCAGGTTCAGTGAAATGTCTAAACTTGTGTTCTTAGTATAAAAATGTTCTTTTTAATAATTTCTAACTAAGCAAACTTGGACTATGTAAATAAGTATGACTATACTATACTATAAGGAAAACATTCAGTTGGCCCTTAAAACTTATAAGAACACAAGAAAGGCCAGACTAAATGTTTGTGTGATGCAGGATCCTGCCTCTGACAAGGGACAAGAGAAGGTACTATGTAAAGCTCTATACTCTCAATTTCATCACTGATAGAAACCACTGCAAATGTTCAATATCAGAAATACTTAAGCAATTTCTTTGTGATAAGACATGCTTTAAAAATACTCATAAATCTCAAGTTATTGCTTTGTTGAGCATGACAAAAGTATGGTTTTCTGAAGGGTAAATCGTGCTTGACCAATTTGATAGCCTTCTATGATGAGGTGAATAGATTAGTGGGTGAGGGGAGAGCAGTGCATGTTATTTACCTTGAGTTTGGTAAAGCCTTTGACAGTACCTCCAGTCATTTGGCACTGTCTCCCTTAAAAAACATCATAGACAAACTGAAAATATGGGTTACATAAATAGACAGTGAGGTGGGTTGAAAACTGTCTGCCAACCAAGTCCAGAGAGTGTGAGCAATAAATCTGTTGAGGTTTAGGTTCAATCCACCAGACCTACAACAGACACTCTCTGTTAACCCCTCTTTCCCACCCCCAAATAGAGGAAGGGAAAGAGGATAAGGGAGAGAGACTTATGGCCCCCTCCCCTTCCAAATGGGAGAGGAAGGGAATGAGAGAGAGGCTTCTGGATTAGAAAACTAAAATAGCTTTAATGAAGATAATAATAATAAAGTGGGATATATACAAATATATACAAAACCAGTATCGAACCCAACCTTCCCCTGATGGCAATTACGTCACCATCACCACTGAAGCTATAGCAGGCACTGGCACTGGGCTCAGCAGCAGATGGGAAATGGGTTCAGGAACACACAAATTGGGATCAAAGGCACAAGAAGGTCCAAGAAGGGAAGGCCGAAGGGAAGGGTCCAAGAAGGCAAGAAGGCCCCCAAGGGAAGTGAAGGGCAGCAAAAGGCAAGGATCGCAAAGGGATCCCTCACCTTTATACTGAATATGACACATATGGGATGGAATACCTTGTTAGTCAGTTTAGGGTCACCTGTCCTGGCCGCTCCTCCCCACAGGTGCAGCCTTTCGCTTTCTGCACCCCCTGATGTGGTGCACAAGAGTTAGCGGTGACGCTGGTCTGCACACCAATCCTTGGTAGTAACTCTACACATCAAGCATTATCGCTGCTAGAAGCAGACACTGTGCAAAAACATGCTGTTAATTTCAAAAAGTGCAGTTAGTTAGCAGGGACTCAGATGAAAAGTAAAATCACTGAACAGAATTGGTTTGGTTCTAACTCAAACCAGGACAGCAAGTCACAAGTGGTGTGCCCATGGGGTTGATACTGGATCCAGTACTGTTTTATGTCTTCATTAATGATCCGTGCTATGGGACAGAATACATCCTCAGCAAGTTTGCAGATGATACAAAACTAGGAGGAGCACCAGATGGTTGTGCTGTCTTTCAAAGGGACCAGGGCAGGCTGGAGGACTGGGAAGAGACGGAATCTCATGAAGTTCAACAACAGCAAATTAAAAGTCCTGCACCTGGGGAGGAATAAGCTCATGCACCTATACACACGGGGCCTGACCACTGGGAACACAGCTCTGCAGAAGACCTTGGATCCTGGTGGACAACTAGCCAGAAGGCAGCAGTGCACCCTTATGGCAAAAAAGGCCAACAGCCTTCTGGGCTGCATTAAGCAGAGAGTAGCTCTCTCCCAGCCTGTAAAGGGAGGTGATCTTTCATCTCTACCTACTGATGAGGTTCTATCTGGAGTGCTGTGTCCCCAGCACAAGGATATGCACTGACTGGATCAAGACCAGCACCAGGCCACAAAGCTGATGAAGGGAGTGGAGCATCTTTCATACAAGGAGAGGCTGAGAGAGCAGAGACTTTTCAGCCTCATGATAGTCCTGTGTATAAGTACCTGAAGGGAGAGAATGAAAAAGAGGAAACCAGACTTCTCAGTAGTGCTTACTGGCAGGACAAGAAGCAACAAGCACAAATGAAAACACATTTGTGAAAATACGTTGTTCTATCTGAACACAAGAAGATGTTTTTTTACTCTGAGGGTGGTCAAACACCGGAGCAGGTACTAAAAGTCTTGGATTCTGTATTTGGTTCAATACATCTGTAATTGCTGATGTGTTTGGGGAGTGGCTGAAAGGGAGGTATTGATTAAGGTGTACCAATACCATCACGGCCAGCAGACTAGTTCGTCAGAATATGAGGGCCCTAAGTGAGGTTTATATAACACAGAGATGACCCTCAGCTTCCCCAATATCACACAAAAGAACCCATTGTCAAATGCACTTTTTTGTGTGGGGGTAAGTGTGCCTGCAGGGTCTGTCCAGATGGACTAGAAACACCTATTTTGAGGATTTCTCTTTAAGATTCGAAGGTTAGATCTCCAAGAAGGTTTTGTTGATGCCTGACAAGAAAGTTTGTGTGCTTGTGGGACTGGACAATGAAAAGCAGCTACCCAAGGAAATAAGGTGCCCAGGTCTTTCCAAAGGAAACACTTCATGACAGTTGTAATATGAATGGCATCTGAGCATCTAGGTACCTAAAAAGAAAGATATACACAGAGAATCTGGGTCTGTATTCAGTGGTGGATTATGACCTAGAGGTCATAATTTTCAGCACTGTCTAAATCTGCCAAAATGAGTGTTATGATTTTATTATTTTAATATAAAGCAATTTCAGCTATTTATGAAGGTCTGGACTATTAATTTTAATCAGGCAGCTGGCCTTTAGAGTGATTGTGGGTATTAGTCCTTAGAGTGCATTAAAGCTGCAATTTAGATGGAGATTTTCTACTTTTTTTTTTTAAGTTTTGTGTCTCAGCATGGCACCTCTTTAATATTGTAATGCTTAAAATTTAAAACTCCCAATACAATTCTTTGCCAGTGTTTCCAAGTCAGCAAATTAGCAGCACAACACATGTTATATAGGTAATAGCTAAGCAACATAATCAAAGTCTCTCAGCATCCTCCATTTTTAGATTTATTCTGGCTTACCCTGCCGAGTGTGAACCAAATGACACATCATACACCTCAGAGACTCTTTTGCAGCTTCTGCTCATGCTGGAGAATTCCATCTGTTCTATTAAGGATCATTAACAACCAGGAAAGTATTCCAAACAGTTTCTGTAAAACTTAAAAGCCAAAATTATTACATTATTATAATTAGTTGGGTTTTTCTCATTCAACCAGAATAGCTTTAATCAGCAACTGGCTGAGGAAAACTCCATGGGACTCAGAGGCAGTGCAGCTCATTAAATTATATAAGGAGGATTCTGCATGTTCAACTCATAGTGAAAGGTACATGCTGCAAAGCAGTAAATTCTCTTTGGCATCAGAGTATAAATTGTTACAAACTGCATTTTGAAGAAAGAAGTTTATACTATGAGGAGAAAAATAATAATCAGAAAGAGACTGTATAAATTACATCTGAATAACTACCAAACTTATTCACAGAGCATTCAGAATCACACATTATAATAATGATTTACATCTGTAGGACCTGAATGTAAAAAGATTTTACCTGTTCTGAATAATATGTCTCCACTTCCTGTACAATCCCAACATAAATTCTCTAATGAGCTCCATACCACCTTCAAATCACACAGTCAACTTTTCACATGGAACTTGCATACACTTTTTCAAACACATTTGAAGTTAATATATTTCAGGTGGTGTATTATTATTACCTGAATACACTGTTGTCAACACTTTATCATCTCAAAGCTGAAAGAGGTAATCTTTAAAATTCTAGCACAATATTTATTTTTCCTTTGAATGAAAATCTACAGATTCACTCCTATAGATTATATTAAACAACTCAATGTCACTGAAAATGAGTTGCGTGGCCAAGATCCTCCTTTCCAATACCAGTAGCCATTCGCGAAGCCTCTGAAGATAGAAGATTGAGTCAGAAGGAAGCAAGGATTAGGGATATTATGCTGTTTATGCACACCAAATAGTTTATGTTAGACAAGTTATCCATTTAGAATTTTATTTCTTTGTCAAGCAAGAATGCAACTTCTTCCATGCTTGTGAATAGTATGTATTTCAGTATTTTAAAAAAATATTTGAATCATGAATAGTACTTCAGAGTAAAAGGGGCAGAATAATTAGAGTGATCAGCTCCATTACAGTCAATTTACAGGTAAAGTACAACTTCAGTATGACTTTTTCTTCTTTATTAACTTCAAAAAAGGCTCCAATTCAGTAAATTTCAGCAGTTTTTATTGAGCATGTAATTCTATCCAAGTCTGTGCAGTAATACATCTGATTAAAGTTACCTTCCTCATCCTCAAAAACTACCTGGAACGGATTTGTAAGTGTGACTGTTGTGAAGGGATTGTAACTACATAATGATGCTTACATTTCTCTTTTGGTTATACTGATAGATACCAATTTCTTTTTCAGCGATGATGAGTTCATAAGAAAGACTTTCAGAAGAGAAAAATGTCAGGTTTTTAGGAAGAGTGTAATAGTAAACACTGGTGAACGGACTCTCTTGCTTTTGCTAACATGAATAGTGAGTTACTGTTGTTGTTTCTACCTACCTAAGCATCTGTATCTTAAGACAATCCACCAACTTAGAATACTATCATGTTGTCCTAGTGTTCTCTAACAGCACCACATCAATCACTCTTTTACATCTCTATATCTAAAGAGCTGGCATTTTTTCCGTGTATGCTTAGGGTTGTAGCCACCTCAGACAAAAAGCAAAAGCAAAGAAAAAGAAATAGTTATAAGGTGTAGGCTATCTATTATTACCAAATATAAACAATGAAATAAGACATATGTTCTTGTAGAAAAGCTAAAATTTCCTGAAATTTACTGAATTTCAGATTTCTAAATTTCAAAACACTAATTTCAAAAGAATACTATAGATAAAATTTCCAGATAATTAATTTACGTTTGGATTTCTCAATTTCACATGCAAATTTCACAGAAATTTGGAAAATGTGCAAATAGAGAATACTTTCAGATGTAATCATCTTTCAGACAGCTAAAAATTAACTAGGAGCGTATGAGGGAAGCTCTTAATACCAGATTTGGAGTCAAGGTATTTAAGTAGAGCTGTAACAGAAATAAAATGACTGAACTTCACCTAATTAACTGTAAACTCATATTTTCTCCCTTTACTCACTAGACTGAGTCCATTCTCTCAAATAAACTCACTCTGTTTAAGCAGACAGCATTCTTGTAAAAAGCAATCAAGAGAGCCAAGAGACTAGGAAACAAACTTCACAGTTTTCCATCTCTAGCTCCTGAGAGAAAGGACACCTGGACTGGTTGAATCATTCAGAGGTGATTGTTCTATTTGTTATCAACTTACTTCCTTTCCTTTGGTTAGGAAATCATACGCAAATCACTTAAACCGGGCTTGATTGTATTTGATTGTATCCATTATTCATGGGTGCTCACTAAAAAGTTAAGATGAATATTTTTCAGAAATGACTTGTGCGCTTTGGTTGTTTGCCGTTAGTCATGTGTAGTATAGATTCGGCCACATGTGAACATTTCTGCTCTATAAATGGGTAACTATTCTGTTAGTCTGTTACGAAAATCACACAATGCATTCCCAGAGTGTCATGCTGATGACAGTTATTTCTACTAAAATAGGTTTGTATTTCAGATTCTCTATCTTCCATAGCCCAGAGACCTGACTAAAAATTAATGAAAAATTAATATTGATGGTCTTAGAAAGTAAATAATTACATTTACTGACCAATTGAGTAAGTTATGTTATTTTTAAAAATTCATAGAGAACTTAAAAATCATTCTTTTGATACTGTTCAAAGTTTATGGCTCATGTCATTTTTCACTTTGCATTATCCTCATGTTTAAACCATTATAGATGTCCTATAAAGGATTTACAACATTAGACAGGCTTGTATGTGTCTCCATCATATACATTTATTAAAGTAAAATAATACACAGTAAGCATTAACATCTCATAAATGACTGTTGCATGTTGTTGCCTGAAGGTTTCCGTTCACTTTTAGTCAAGGTTCAGAAATTTTTCGAAGAGCAATAAATAATCCAGCAAGCCACAAAACCAGACATAATTTCCAAAACGCAATTAGGACTGGTCAAAAAATAGTAACAGTAATCTAAGAATGCTTATGAATAAACAATTTTATTTCCAAAATACCATATAACCAGGTGATGACAACACTGGCACAACCCTAGTAATCAAGTAATGTTTTTTTAAAATAGATTAGTCTTCTTATATCCAAAGGAAGACATTCATCACTCTTTTATCACGTAGTTTTTCCATTTTTTGCCTCCTTTTAATATATTACATATTCATTAACTAAGAAGCAGAATATACCCTGTGAACATTGTTTGAAATATTACTAATAATAAACAGTAAATGATCAAAAGAAAGGTAGAGAAACTTCAAATTACCTATTCTGTGCTTTATTCCAGCAAATACATGTTCAACACTAACATATTTATAAAAAGCAGGTCTGATTATGTAACAATTCATGAAAAAGACAAATTTTGGTGTATGTAGTCTCAATTAATTCTACTACTGTTGAAAACAAGATTGATCATCACAGCTGCTTTAAATAGAATTGCTTGAAATGTAGCATCTTCATTTCATAAGAGCATTTAATAATAATTGAAAAGAAAATACAAAGACTCTTAAAAAACAGTACATTCCTGTAGCTCTGTAACACCAGGGTTAAAATTGAAAAGCATTTGAAAACTCATTGCTTACTTAAGATGTAGAAATGTGTTTAAGAAAACACAATTGTTATGGTGAGGTTGTCCTTAGAAGGACCATGATGACTGTTATGCAAGAATGGTATAAATGTACCTTTTAGTGCAGCTTTTCACCAATAAATGAATAATAGAATCATAGAATAAAAGGTTGGAAGGGACCTCAAGGATCATCTGGTCCAACCTTTCTTGGCAAAAGCATGGTCTAGGCAAGATGGTCCAGCAGAATCTTTAAAGTGTCCAATGTTGGGAATCCACCACTTCCCTGGGGACATTATTCCAATAGCTGATTATTCTCACTGTGAAAAATCTTCCTCTTGTGTCCAGTCAGAATATCCCCAGGAGTAGCCTGTACCCATTACCCCTTGTCTCTACCTTGTGACTCCTTGTAAAAAGGAAGTGTCAATTTTCTTTGGAGTCACCCTTTAAATACTGGAACATGGCAATAAAACATCCCCTAAGCCTTCTTTTCCCAAGGCTGAGCAAACTCAAGGCTCAACAACAGAATGTTCTTATTCTATGTTAATCTAATATACACACAGACACACTTTATGCATTTTTTTTATGAATTTTTGCACTCTCCTCAGAGACAATTCAAGTGATAGATCAATCTGAAGATTTCCATGAAGTTACTAAGTAAAAACTTGGCAAGTTTCTCAGTAGTGTTTTGCAAATAGTAACCTTTTGCTAAAAGTGTCATCCTTCCGCTAGGACCTGAAGATTATTAGCAGTCTGCTGGGAATGTCCTTTACATTGTTTCTACCCAGGTGGTATGGCTCCAGAATGTCCTCTCTTCGCAGCCTATTTGAGAGAGATGGGCCCTGAGCTCCTGTTGCAGAGAGGTCCAGCTCCACAGCTCATGCCACAGCAGGAAACACTGTGGGCAAGGGTTTGCCTGGGCTTCTCAGTAGCTACATCTCTGTTAGTAATCTGCATAGGGTCAGGGTACAGATTCAAATGATGGTAAACTGTTGTCCATGATGAGTCTACTCTTTTGGGGGAAAAAAAGCATTTAGCTGTACTCTGTAAACCCTCATGAGCAGGGAACCAGGCAAGGCCTATTTTATTTACTCATCTAGGCCCATATTGTTTAAAAATACTGTGCAGCTGTGGTCCATGCTGTAGGTCCAGCACCTGGTCCAACCCAGCTGATGCCTCTCCAGAGCCCTAGCATCACGGCAGGCAGATTGGGAGCTGGGGCACAGCTATACCATTTGACTTCCCAGTTTTATAGTCACACTGGCAAACCTATCTTGGAGCCATAAGTCCTGGTGTGCCATCACCAGATGCACTGTTTCCACTGCAAAGCCAAGGTGGTTTTGGGGTGTCTCGACTTCACAGGCTTGGCCAAGGAGTCAGGGTAATTCTGTCAGAAACCCATCTGCTCTCAGCTGAAGTGTGTCAGACTGCAAAGGCTCAAAGACATCTGACATTTCAAGAAAAAAATTTATCTTTTCCTGTAAGGTTTTCAGTCAGTTTCGCTCAGGGCAATTCTGCTGCAGGGATCATTTTCTAATTCACTACTTGACTGCTGATCACTGTAGCCCACAGCTCCTTATGGGATATCAAGAAGAGAGAACGCCTGAAGGTATCATCATTGAGTGGGACAACTTCTACTGTCCCACTGCTACTTTCTGTCTCTTGGTGACACAACAAGCTCCTGCACTCGCAGAGCAATGGCCTTGTCCTTCACACAGGATAGCAAGTCATAAACAATAAAACCAGAACAAGACAAGGTAACTCAAAACTGATTTTGTTTCAGTCTCCACTGCAAATAGAGTGTCTTTAACAGTGGTTTAAAAGCTTCTGGTATTATGCATTAAAATTAAAGGTATATTTTGGTTTTCAAAGAAAAAAAAACATATTAAAAGATCTGCTGGTCCATCTAATTAGTTCTATTGCCCTTGTTTTATGATATAGAAAACAGTATACTATAATACTGAGATTGATTATTTGTGATTCTGGGCAGCCACAGCCTATATTCATTTGATATATAATTGATAACGCTCACTGTTTCAGAGAGCAAGATATAAAGTGAATAAACCTGTGGGGCCATGTCAGCTTTTGATTTTCAGCCATGTTGAGAAGTGTATGCAGAGCAGATCTTCATTAATAAAATTAAATATTTACTGTGGAAAAACCTAATTATACTTTTAAAAAATTACTTTGTCACGCTGAATTAAAAAGCAAATTAGCAGCAACTGAATAGTATAAAGCATAAAACAATTCTAAGAAACAAGATTTGATTAAAATTATTAAAACCTCACATTGATTCAATGGATTGCCTGTTGGACATTCATAATATTAAGGAAGAAAAGAGGTTACAAGAAAATAGTTCAGCACACGTGCAAAACTATGAAGTCTTGACCTATATAACTATAATTGTCATTCAAATAAGAATTCTTTCCAAGCAGGAATAGGAACTTACCTAGTTTAAATAAATAAACTAATTTTAATTAAATGGTCACCATCTGACCACATCCAGTCAAGTATGTACTATCCCCAAGGATGGAGACTCCACAACCTCTCTGGGCGATCTGTGACAGTGTTTGACCTGCTCACAAACACATGCACAAAAAGTTTTCTCGTGTTCAGATAGAATTTCATGTGTTTTCATTTGTGTTCATTGCCTTTCGTCCTTCTAGCGGACACACTGGGAAGAATCTGGTTTCTTCATTCCCTCCCATCAGATACTTACACACATTGATGAGATTCCCCTGACTACTCTTCTCTTCAGACAAAACAAGTCCCAGCTGCCAGCCTCTCCTTATATGACAGATGCTCCAGTTCCTTCATCATCTTTGTGGCTCTATGCTGGACACACTTCATTAAGTCCATATGTTCCTCCCACTGTAGAGCCTAGAACTGGACACAGCACTCCAGATGTGAAGTTGAAGGTGGTGGCTGACTGTGCATGTACAATTTCAGGTTTTCAACATAACATTGGGAACCAGGTCACCATCATAGTGGCATATCACTGTTTTATCTATTTTACACGTGCATCAATTTGTGTAATTAGGACTGACATTACCTTTTACTACAAAACAGACACTTTAATTTTTTTCTGACAATCTGTTAATTCTGTCAGTGTGCTATAACATGGTTCATACAGAGTGAGTCCTCTTAAAATAAGACATTGTTACACAATAGTGTTTTGCACCTATAATGTATTACATACCCATTGACTTAATTGACACCTTCATTAGTTATGCTAATTGGCTTGTTTCTACATATATTGACTCTTTTCATTGACCTTAGCAGAATTCTACAAACTTATTTAGTGTTTTAATAGACCATATATTCAATAGCTCAGTAATTTATTCAACCTGTTAGGCATTGCTCCTTGACATTATTGCCCCATTTATGTACTCCACATAACAAATTCTTTTTACTTATAACAATTACTAATTGAATGGCAAAGGCATTCTGGCAGTCTGCTCCAAATATTAAAGATTTATCTTAACAAGATTAACTGTTATAATTCTTGCTCGCATAGTGTTTAGACATTGTGTAGATTAATGGATCTCACTCCTGCAACTGTAGATCTCTGAAGTTCCTTCACAGTGAACTTTATTTCCCTTTGGCTTTAAGTAATTGAAGATAACTGCTCTGTGTAATTGCTCATAGCATTAGCTGTGAAAACTCTCAGAGTCAGACAAGTGGATAGTCCTTGTTTGTCAGGGACTTGTGTGTTCTAGCTCAATTATGTAATGGGTAGATATAAACTAAGCCCACAATTTTATGAAAACACATTACAAAGTTGAAATGTACTGTCAGAACAAAACACAAAGCAAAGCAGTACTTTCCTTGATTTACTGCAACACTTCACAGCTACCATATCTATCACTGAGGACGTCTCATTTGCAAAGATACATGACATGAAGACTAAGACCATTATAGAACTGAATGAAAATAGCTTTAAGGACAAAGTACTTTGTTTAGAACAACAGAGGTTCCTTTCTTCAATAGTAAGGATTAAACAAAGTAGGAGAAAGCACATTTTTTTCCAACACAGGCATGTTCTATTATCCTATCTAATCTATAATTTGTTCCTTATATGCTCCATCAAATTTATCCATATCTAATCAAAGAAAAAATGACTAGCATTCTACTTATTAAGATAGTAAAGCAGAAATAGGAAAGATAACTTCTTTTCATTTGCCATAGCCTAAAATAATACACCTGAACTTTTGTCATAGTCATCTTACAGAATGATCTTTTTTTCTAGACCAGTGCAACCTGATTGCTGGGTTACAATTTCATAGATTCATTAATGACGTGTAATTGCTATAAAATGCATCTCTATGTAAGCTCCCATGTAGGACAAGATGTGTTTATTATTACCAATATTATAGAAACTATGTTTTATTTATTTTAGTACTGCCCTGTTTTATCATTCTACTATTATCCCTTGTGGGAGGCCTTTTTTCAGATTAAAAAACATATAAACACAAGAAATGTCATACTTAGAACAGCTGTCCTTCTAGCTTGGTAGCCTTTCCCTGGCAGGGGCAATAGGGGATATCGCTCAGGGAGAAGTGTGCCAGTATCTGTGGTCTATTCCAGTCTTATTCCTCTAACATCCATTTTTAGATTCCTGTCCAAACATGTTGATCTCTGACTATTCTATTTGTTGATCTAATGATTTATTACCAAAAAGGGTCTTTTTGTATGGAAATATTTTGTCAATAGAAAAACTCCACATATTGGATTTTGAACAGAGTATCCTGACACTGGTTCTCTCCCCTTCCCCACTTTTCCCCATATTCCTTCTTCTACCTGTTTTGAAGCCTTTCTAATTTTTTTAAATTTAGACTTCAGAACTAGATGAAATAACAGCTGCACTGATGTAACTGAAAAAGGCAGCATTATTTTTTTCTTCCTGCTGTTCTCCTGTTTACTTTGCTAATGCTCCTGAGCACTCTAGCATATGCAGAGATTTCATGTTCAACTGGTAATCTGATACCCCCTCTCAGCTATTCTTTTGCAATGGAACAGGATGCCAGTCTTCATTCCTTGGTGGCCAACTCTATTCTGCCTCTGGAGCATTCATCTATGGACTGCTACACCACAGTGGAATGGAGACTAAATTGGATTTGCTGTGTGAGGTGTATTATAGCATATTTATGCTGCTTCTCTCTAAAGGGCTTATTTACTTCCATTAGTTAATTTTCTCCGTCTTTGAAATAAGATTGGTTAAAAGTAGTTGTCCTTTCCAAGCTAAACTATTATTTCAGTGTTCCGGAATCTAACTGTTAATCATATCTGATTTCTGTGCTGCAGCACAGTAACATAAGACAGCATAAGGGTACCTTGTCTTTAAGGCACAGACATCTTGCATTTGTCTCATTGATTTTTCAGTTCTCCACACACTCTCTATATTTCCTAGAACCCTGCCAAATTCAAAGAACTGTTCTACCACCTTGATAACTACTGGACTTAACTGTTAATCGGTAGCTTTGTTAATGAAGAAACAAAAAAGGTTGAGGATATGTGTACTGTTGTCTTAAATAAGTTGTTTTAAAAGTAGACAAAGAAATGTGCTGAGACTGGCATGAAGAGAATGCAGACATTTGAGAAAAGTAGTACTTATTGGATACTTTATTATTGCATTCTCTAGTCTAATAAGGCCCCTCTCAGTGCTACAATTGACCATGAATTAAATCTCTGGTGATTGCCAGATCGTACTCTGCTAAATTCACCTAAATGTGATATTTAAGTGTGACTTTCTCCTTGATTTCCTCTTACCTGCTGTATTGTTTTCAAATGTCCTATTGTCAAAACTAGCTTCTGCACAATATTTCATTGCCTTCACTTATTTTCTACTACTTCCCAACTACCCACATTCTCTTTGCCAGAGAATCATTCTGCATCCCACACTTAGGAATAGTGACTTTTACTTGTCAATCCTTCTCTACACAGCTCTCCTTTTCCTGATATTCCTAAAACAAGGAAGGCAATAGAGAAGGGATATGCTAAAAGGTGTTCAAAGCTTGGATAAAACCCAGATCCAGCTTGTTTTGCAAGGGTTTAGGGCAGAGGTATGTAGCAAAAGATCAGTTTGTATCTCCTGATTCAGAAGATTATTCCCCCATCAGGGGGGTATGCTATTGTTCTTGTTGTCTAGCATTGTTCTGGGTGTCAACCATTGTTCTGGTTAGGGCTGGACCGGCCACTACACAAATGACAGACACTCTCTATTAACCCCTCTCCCTTCCCAAAGGGAAAGAGAAAGGGAATAAGGGAGAGACATTTATGGAGTAGAAAAGAAAAATAAAACAGCTTTAATTGAAATAATAATAAAATGAAATATATATAAAATCAATACTGAACCCAACCAACCTGACGGCAATTATGTAACCGTCACCAATGATGCCTTGGAGCAGGCACTGGGAAAGTCCCAGACTCAACCTAGCAGCAGACAGGAAACAGATTTGAGAGCTGGATTCAGGAACGCACAAATCAGGATCAAAGGCAGAAGACAGAGTCCTCCTCAGACACCAGCCATTGAAGAACAGACCTTGACCCTTCTGATCCCTCAGCTTTGTACTGAACACAACATATATGAAATGGAATACCTCACTGGTCACTTTAGGGTCACTTGTTTGTCCAATCCTCCCCACAAGGGCAGCCTTTTACTTTCTGCAAGCCCAATGTGGTACACAAATTTAGCAGTGACCTTGGTCTGCACAGCAGCAAATGCAAGCAAGAGTCTTTCTGCATACCAGTCCTTGGTAGTAACTGTAAACATTAAGCATTATCACTGCTAGAAGCACACTGTCTGAAAAAAATAAGCTGTTCACTTCAGAAAGTGCAGTTACTTAGGAGAGACTGAGCTGAAAAGTAAAATCACTGAACAGGATTAGTTCTGTTCTAGCTCAAACCAGGACACTGATACAGACTTGTCGCATGAAATAAACAGGACTGATACTCTCCACTTTCTGATTTCCTTTGTGGTTGTAGGAGGGAGAAATGTTGGAAAGGAAGCAGATGATGAAAAAGGAGCTGTGAACCTCCAGGTGCCGAAGGGCACCCTACCTTCTCCCACTTCTTCTGTGTCTCCCCTAGCTACATACCTGATAGAGGAGAGGATGGCAGAGGCAATGGTGACAGAGATTGCACTTGGGGGGTGGAAGGGTGCACATCATTGTTTATTCCCCTCGGTCACCAGCTGGGCATTCTCTGCTATGGCTTTAATTTTAGCTTTAACATCAGACATTCTCCCTTTCTGCTTTTAAATTGTAGTATCATACACTTTATCATTAGTACTGTACAGCTCACTGCATGCTTAATGTTCTGTTTTGTCCTAATGGAGGAGGTGGTAGGACTGATCTGGAAAGATTAATCATGGTAAATTTGCCCTTAGTGTTCCATAAGAGTAACATGGATAGCAACTGCAGGCTACTAACTCTGACAAAGTCTTAATGCACCTGCCTTCATGGTTTCCAGAGAATAAGTTTACATTCCTAATCCCTAGACTTTTTTATTAACAAAAGCAAGGAAATATTTTCTTACTTATGACACCTGTCACATATTCCTCCCTTTTCTGAGAATAGTAAGATCTGACATAGCACCTCTGCAAACAGGAGCAATATAAGTCAATGTACAGTAGTCTTAAAGCACCATTAGTCATTACATATGTTGCCTATTGCAGATGATACTTCTTTTCACCAGTCAGTTGTTCTTCCTTTCTGCCCCTTATGTGCCCTTTACAGCATGGTCGTATGATCTAGAGACGGTCTTCCTTCTAGATGGAGATAATTCTATTGAGATATGGAACATTTAATACCGTGCAGCAAGAGAGGCTCATGTATCAAGGATGTAATTTCTGTCTAACCTGATCCTTAATTCTACTTAGATTCTATAGTTAGTTTAACCAGACAAAAATATTAAGTGATATGCTGAATTTAAGTAACATATATTTACACTTTGTTTCTTTTTGTCACCAACCTCACAGTTTCACAGCTGTGACAAGCTCACCTTTTGCACTGCACCAGCTGAACTGGTAATTAGGGTACCAGAAATACAGAAGAAAGAGCGGTATAATTTTAATTGTTCAACCTGCTCTGTCTGTAGCCGTGGAATGACTGTATAAGACAGTGTTTATTGCACCATGTCACATTAAAAAAAAAAAAAAAATTACTTGAAGCTACTAAGATATTAATAGTCTTGTCAACATGCTTTTTGAGAAGAAAAATTTATTATTTTTTAACATCTGTATTTGACAAAGGCAGAAAGTGTCAAGCATAGAAAAACATCATAGGCCTTATTATCCTGTGTAATATCTGTCTATTGTATCCATATCCATCTTTCATCTTATACTTGAACTGTAAGATTTTCTAGAAGGTCCTTTTTTGTACACATTCACTGTTTAGTAGAGGATATAGATATTAATAGTGACATTTTGCTGAAATGTTTTGAAAAGGATCCATGACTTCATACAATGCCTCTGAGCAACCCATAGAAGGTAGGTATTGCTTCTTTGAGGGAAAGAACTTCTAACTCCTCTCACTTTAGACTGGACATATATGGATAATGTTAGGTGACTCCACATTTTCTCCAATGTGCTTTTGACAGAAATTTTGCCTTTGTAAATACAGTGACATGACCAGAAGTGAATTTCAGTGGAACAGATAAGAGTTTCCCAGGGAAACACTTACTGTTTCTCTGATCAGTGTGCCCAAGCAAAACACAGGGAAAATGCCTCTCAGGAAGAGTAGTCCTTGTTGTCTATATTCTCCTTTTCCTCTTCCATTTAATTTCTTTTTTTTTAATTTTTCATTTGATTCCTAATCTCACTCACTATTGAAGGTAGTTGAGCACAAGAGAGCCCTTCTCAGCAATGTTTGGCTGTAGGAGAGCTAAGGCCCTGAAAGCAAGTGCCTGGAGGCAAAGAGGTACACATGGATCAGAAAAGGGAAGGGAGGTGAGATTGCCTCCACAAGCCCCAAAACTCTACCACTCGCATAGGTAGCAGGTATTTCAGATGTTGAAATATTGTATATATGTAAGATCCCCATTTAGTCTCATATTCACTGCAGGCAGTAATTGCAGTCGTCATGGAAGTGATGAGAAGACATTAGAACTACTTAGCTTGTCTTCAGCTGCTGTCTGTGAAGGGTTAGTCTTCAAAAATTTCTGCTCATTAGCAGCATTGAAATTGAAGAAAGTGTTCATCTTTCAACATAGCCCCAAAAAACAATTAAAATAATGTAACAGCTAAGATTTGGTAATTACAGATTGTTTTTAATCATCAGGAAAAAAAATCCTTTTAAATTCTCACAGTAACAATGAATATAATTTTGATGTCTGCACTGCCTTTTTCAATAGCAGTTGATTCTTTTTTTCTTTAAAAAAGTAGTGAAAAGAAATGCTGTACACACCATCATAGTAAGTGTACAAGAGATATCTTCCTGCACACACTTCTTCTTTAACTTTTGCCTTCATTATCCCATTGAAAATAAAACACTAATGGATTTCAAATGAAAGTGGATACTGGACATTCTTAAATTCCCATGATGAATACTACATTCTCACTGAAAAGAGACCATTTATACATTTTTAACCATTTTCCTCGCATTTGTGCTGTCACAGTCTGTGATGTGCAAGCTTGACTGTATATTAGTAGGTATTATGTATTTGTTATTTAAAATATTATAACGTTATTTGAGCTGAACTAGAAATGCAGCATTTCCCCATTTCTGCATGATGAGAATATATTTTTGAGAGTGTAACACACTATTTGGTTTTGAAAGTTAAAAATAAAAGTCTTCCTATCTTTCTCGGAAAGTATTACTGTTTTACTGTCAGGAAAGATTACTGTCCAGAACTGAGAAGCTGTGTGATTTATTCTCTGCAGATATACCATAACATTTGGTTATTAAAAAAGATAGAGCTTCTGGAGATGGAGCATTAGCTTTGCTTTAAACGTGTTTTGCTATTCCTCTTTCTTCTTTATTTTTCCTTGAAAAAATAGAAATAGAACTGAACCTTCTTAGACTTTTTATAATAACATTATAAAAATAAAAGATTATTAGCAATTAAAGCAAGGCCTGATATAAAATAAATAAATTGATTTCATCATTTCAGACAAAAATATATTCCAATCTATATAGTATGTATGTCAGGTATAAGAAAGTGTGTCTTGAAAGGTATTGTAGTGTATTATCATGCAAGGATAGTTCCTTTCTTATATCAAATGAAATTAGCACCATTTTTGGTAATGAAATTATAATGAAAATATTTGAATGTATTCATTATATTTCTTGAAATCATTCATAGAATCCAAATCACTTCAAAAGCTCATAAGCATGAATAATTGTCTTTTTTTTTGCCACTAGGCTTGTTTGACATTTGCCTTTAAAGACGATAACAAATAAAGAATCATCCAGCAATGTATCAGTCGTGTGAGAATGCAGCCATTTTACCAGAAAATACCATTAACAAGAAATTGTAATACTTAAAAAAATTCCAGTGACAAAGGGTACATAGCATACTTAATACCTTTTTGAAACAATCTACACTACTTCGTTAGGTGAAATACTTCTCTTGAAAACTGTGTGAAGAGGTTTGAGATGAAATTCTGGATTATTAATTACAATACAATTTTCTAAATTTTTACTCTTGCTAAAGTGTTCTGACTGGAGAAAAACATTGCAAAGTTTTTCAAAACTCTTTGAAAACATTGGAGCAGTAAAAATTAGTTCCACACAAGATGTCTGTCAGCTGCATACATATTTCAGTCAAACTTTGAAATTATGCATTACATGAAATTACTAAAATATCACTTATTTCATTAGTGGATGAAAATTATACATAGACCTTATTACTTGGAGTCACTGGAATGGTTAATGCAAAAGAATACAAAAAATATTTTTTGCTAACAAGTCAGTACATTTGCTCCTAAACAACAGATTAATATACACCACTTCAGGGAACTGTTACTTAGTTTTCCATTAAGCTGTCACAAGCAGTAGTCACTTCCCAGATTGATCAGTTTTCCTAAGAAGAGAACAGTTTACAGCTGTAGAGTGGGTAAAGCAAAGGTATTCCAATTCTTTTTGACCTTCATTGCTGAAGCTCAGATCCACAGAATCAGTCTCTTTTTGTATCTCTAATTTCTCCAAGGTTTCAGAAAATACTTTTGAAGAAGGGAAGAAAACTGTTCTTTCCAATGTTAGAGTCACCACGGAACTTCTCCTGGAGTTGACATTAGCATCATCCTCCATCATAACTTCTTCAGGTAAAAAGGAGGTAGAAGATGTTCTGAGCTCTTGGCCACATGATCAAGCTGGAATCTTCACCTTTGGGTATTCCATCAGAGATTTAAAGACAAATCCTTTGACTTCCCCCACTCCTCCAAAATATCTCAGTAAATAGACTTGATGTAGGCAAAAAGTAGCTCAAATGTCTAAAGACATTCAAAAGTGGGAGGTTTTCACCAAACATCAAAATTTTTCTCCTTTTTCTTTACTTTCTAATGAGTTGGGGCAAATGACCAAGAAAAATAAAAAGAGGATAGTGTACTTGGGGTATATTTGTGTATAATAACATATCCAGAAGGGGGGAAGAGACAACGGAGGCTCTACTTCAAGCTTACAAAGTTGTTGGGTGCAGAGGAGCATGGACTAAGCTTTTCTTGCAATGTTTGAAACTAATTACTATTCATCTCATCAGTAAAATGGTCTTTTTCTTATTTTCTATAAACATTATTTTTTCCAGTACAGAAACTTCTTCCTGAAGCTTTTCATCTACTAGTACCCCCAAGTCTTTTCCACAGGGCTGCTCTCTAGTATGTCCTCTTCCAGCCTATATTGATAATGCTGGTTGCCCTGGCCCAGGTGCAGGACCCTGCACTTGGTCCTGCATTTGGCCTTGTTGAACCTCATGAGGTTCACCTGTGCCCACCTTTCCAGTCTGTCCAGGTCCCTCTGGATGGCATCCCATCCCTCTGGCATATCAACTGCACCCCCCAGCTTGGTGCCAGGGTTGGGCTACCTCCAAGAATAGAGGTACCACATGCTAAGACTACCATTTCATCATAAAACCTCACACATACAAAAAACCTGACCAAACTAGATGCATTCAATTTGCTCCATCATTAGTATTTCACAGAATCATAGAATGGTTTGTGTTGAAAGGGACCTCAAATATCACCTAGTTCCAACCCCCCTGCCATGGCAGGGACACCTCACATTAGATGTAGTCCTGTATCTGTAAAGGACTAAAAATTTTCCTCTTTCCAGAAATTTCATTCTGGGACAGAGGATTGTTATGATGCAGAATCACACAAATGTTGGCCATTAACAGGCATGTGCTGGTAGGAGGAACACGCTTTCCTGAATTCTACACAGTGATGCAAGGATTCCCTGGCTCCTCGCAGCTCATGCATAGACTTTAGGAGTAAGAGAGAAAATGAAATATAGGACACTGAACTGAAGAGCCCTAGAATGACTTAGTGGATTTGTAGGGAAAACAGTGTGAAAATCCTCACTATCCATGTTAAATCGAACTCCACTGAAAAGCTGGCAGCAGAACGGAAAATTATGTGTTTTCTCAAAGTGCCACAGTAAGTCAGAGGAGAGTCCCTAGAACTCCATAACCCTGCACGTAAGCCCAGAGCTTAATTTATAACAAAGTTTGATTCTTTCTCTTAAAATAATGTACTTTCTACCTTAAAGAATAAGAGTTGAAGATTCGTGTTTCATTTATTGAGAATCTCTTTCTCAGATGAATCAAACGTGATTTTGAAAGTCAGTATTTACTAAGTTTTCACCATGCAGTCACACCTAAAATGAAACTGTTCTTTAATTTCCATTTTCTACCTGTAACAAAACATAGCTGTCATCAGAAGATACAAGTAGTTTGCAAAGGAAATACCTTATTCATCCATAACTTGTTGCAAATATTACAAGCAGGTGACTGCTGGTAAGCTTTAGTGGTATCCATAGTATTCTAAGTATTCTAAGTTCATTTTATTACTCTGCATATGTTAGTATTCAAATGTAAACTTAATTATTATTTTGAGCCTCTGATTCACCCTTTCCATTCCATAAGCCTAAGTTCTCAAGAAAACAAAACAATACAAAACAGGATTATTTCTAGTTTATTATGTCTTTTCTGAAAAAAATGAAGTAAGAATTCATGGGAAATTGTTTTACCATCTGTTCAGCAAGGTCTTAGATTTCAAGAATTTGGGTAAGCTGGACAACTATCCAGAATTTTAAGTGCTCATTATACCTGGTCTTCAGGGGCCTTCATTGTTATTCAAACGTTTTCTGCCTTTTTTCTCTTTGAAACTTGTATGACTATTCATGTTTCTATGTATATTATACTGTCATAAAATCTTTGAACATGAAACTAATTATTCTTTCTTGTAAAATTCTATAAAATTTATCTCAGCTATTCCACAGCAACACAGTTGGTCTCTTTGGTATGCAACTGTAAAATAACTTTCAGGCCGATCATCTGACCTCAGCTACAGATAAATCTGGAATGACTCCGCAAAGTTACTCAAATTTTACTGGTGTAAAAACTGTTAGGAACTGAAACACTTTCACCTAAGGACAATGTTTTTTTCTATGTTTGTTTACAGAAGTTTAACATAATTTGACTCACCATGCATTAACTCCATTAACTGCGGTTTTACAAGATGAAAAATAGTATAGGATCTTCCTCCTTATCAACATTTCTATCCCAATAAAATAGAATTTTTCGATATATTATAAAATCAAATCTTAGCATGGGCCTAGTTTTCAATTTCACATCAAGAGCCAAAAGTAGCACATGCAATTGAGAACCAGGTCCCAAGAAAAGGCAAGGGGATGGTGAAGTTAGATGGCATATAAGGAGGAATATAATTTGCGCTTTTCTGAAAGTACACCTCAAAGGTAGACCATCAGCTATAGAGATTTGTGGCATGGTCATACCTATATGTTGCATGCTATACTAAATAATGAGGAGCCTACAAGCCCCTCTGCAGCTTCCCATGGGGAGTTTACGTGGGGAAATAAATGTCCATGTAGGGAGAACAGGATTGCTTGTCTCTAAGTCAGGAGAGCAACTTTGTGGTAAAAAAGGCATTTTTAATTTTTCTGCCTCCTGGCATAAATAAATACCTCCTGGCTGCATTAGGAGGACAGTTGCCAGGAGGTCAAGGGAAGTGATCCTTCCCCTTTACTCAGCACTGGTGAGGTTGTATCTAGAGTGTTGTGTCCAGTTCTGAGCTCCCCAGTGCAAGACATGGACTTACTGGAACAATTCCAAGACCATGAAGATAATGATGGGATTGGAGTATCTTTCATGTGAGAAGAGGTTGAGAGAGCTGGGACAGTTCAGCTGGAAGGGCCAGAGGGAAATACATGGTCGGGGGGAATGAAGAAGATGGAGCCTTCATAGTCCCCGCTGAGACAAGAGGCACTAAGACGATGAGCACAAATAAAAACACATGAAATTTCATCTGAAGACTCTGAGAGTGGTAAATGCTGAAATAGGTTGCACAGAGAGGTTGTGTAGTGCTTTTGCTAGTGTACTTCTAGTGATTTTTCCTTGGCAAGTCTAGAGTGAATTTTAGGACACTATTCCCCAATCAAGAGTATATTTTTCATGTTCCATTTTAGCAGAGAAGAAATAAAAAATAAAACCTCAAAAAATGTATTTAAAGAATTATACTGTGATTATTTTCTGCATCAAAACTTATGTACTCCTTTTAAGAGGGCTAATCTCTACTTTCTTAATTTATCTGATTAGTAGGAAGATATTATTGCCTGTTCAATTTCACATATTTATTCAATAAGACTATAGCAAAACCATGTTTTACTGTCTATCAGAAGAATAAATTAAGAGTAGCATTGCACAAAAAATGAGGTGCAGCTCAAATTGCACAAATCATTCTTTTAAGGGATCCAGGATTACACTGCATTATGCTGAACTGCCTTTATTCATGTGTTTTTACTCTGAATCTGGCAAATAAAATTTATATGTGAAATTTATCAAACAACAAAACTGTTATCTTTCCAAAATTTCATTAGACTCTCTTATGTATATAATCCTTGTAGTTTACTTACAACATTTTAAATTTAACTGTTCGTTCATGTGTAAATATTAATAAAATTTAAATTAGTGAAGGTTTTGAAGGACAGTGACAAGTGAAAGACAAAATATATGTACAAATATAATGCTTATATAAAAAGAAAAACAATAAACTACCAATTGCAAAGTCATCTGACAATATTTCTACTATCCTCATTGTATTTAATATCTCTATTCTTGGATGTATCAACAAATATGATTCCTGTCTTTCTTTGTGCTCCATCTTCATTTTTCTCCAAAAAGACATAAGTAAAGCACCAGTTCAGCCAATCTGCTGTTCTTTTATCCCTTCTACCTCTTTTCAGCTATAATTTCAGGGGAGCATTTTTCTTTTTTATCTCCAGTCTCCCATAAATAAATTGGAAGAACAATTTACTATTAGCTGAAAAGTACTCTGCAATTCAATGATTAGTGTATTTTTGTGTCCCGATTCTCCTTTTAGTAGTCTTCTGATCATTTTTATGCCTACTTAGCAAACAGCTTGTAGTTTGAAAACCTTACATTAATATTTTACTCTGAGGCCAAAAAGCTCTGCTAACCTGGATTCAAGATTTGAATCTTTCCCTTTCAATCTATAACTCTCACAGTCATATATATATGTACTCGCTCTCTCTGTATATATACTCTTTCAATCTTACCCTTTCAATCTACAACTCTCAGAAGAGAATGCGATAGTGTTATTGTTAAAGAGAAAAAAAAATCACAAATAATGGAATAAATCTGTTCTTTATCATGGACATTAAAGTATCACCTATTTATCTGTGTAAGTATTCATAGAGGTGTCATCACCTCAGTATTTAGAAGCTCCCCAAGTATTTAAACAGAGTAACGTATCTAGTTTTGCTTCTCCTCTTATCTCACTTCTGAAGGAGACACAAGTGGATTTCTGTGACAGAAAGTTACAAAGGGAACATAAGTAAAAGAAATAAAAATTGGGTTTATTATAGGACATGTTAAAATTTAAGTGAATCTTATCTGCTGCATCAGTAGCCATCAATTCCTGTCCACAATGAGACCTCTGTCCTCAGAAGCTCATGAGGCTCACAGAACTGCAGACCTGTGCCAGCAACTACAGCTGAATGGAAAGAGAAGTGATCTCTGAAGTTATGAGGGACTGGCCAATGCAGCACTCAGTCTTTGAACTGCATTGTACAAATGTACAGTTTTCCTTCTTCATTACTTTTATTCCATCTTTGGAAGCGGTGTTATTTTTTGATCCAGCAATTCAGGAATAACTCTGAGGCATCTTCCTATGTAGTTCAACAATTCATATTCCAAAGAAAAAAAAAACAACAACCAACTCCAAAACATAAACAGCAAACATGCCAAAGGTACTTCTGTGTCAACTTTTTAAAGGGGATTTTAAGATGATTAGTGGTACCAGTTAAAGGTCTCTTGGAGAGGACTTATTGTGCTGTAAACTTTGAATGTGAAGCTTTGAGAAGTTAAAAACTGTAGTAGAAATACCTGTGATACAAAAAGTAGTCTTTTTCAATCATGCTTATCTTTCCTCAGATGCCACAGTCACAACATTTTTAACGGTTTTTGCCTAAGGATTTGAGATATTTAAGCTCCATTCTCTGTGTGTAGACTGGATCGGTCAAAGGGAAAAAGAACTAATTCACTAATATTATACTGAAGAAACATTCTACTATTATACACTAGTTCATATTGTTTGTCATTTGTGACTAGTTATTTATTCATGAAAATATTCATAAATCCTTAAAATGTTACAAAATTAAGCATAAACAAGGATGTATCAAAAATGTACTCTAGCTGTGCTGTTTTCCTTCACTACTTGCCATTTATTATTTTCTAGTTTTCAAAAGTTTCAGTCATCCAATTAAAGAAAATAAAAATTTATGAGACATATTATACTCATTGAGCAGTCAATGTAAATCGTTGGCAAAGAATACATAGCTGGAAAATTTTTGAGAAATCATTCATTTTGTCTGTGTGAATAATGAATACATCAGCCAGAAAGAGAGGGTAGTTTTACATAATCTTTATAAACAGGAACAAAAATGATTACTTAAAGTCAGACAAGAACTGTTTTCCAGAGAATAATTTAACCAGCAGCACTAATGACACTTGAAGAATTGTAGCATATGGTAATTCAGTGAAGTGTGTTCCCCTCAATATTACAATTGTCTGTTCAAACACTATCAAAACTCATATGCATGTATATGTGCACATATATGTATTTTTATATACATTCAAAATACATTGATATATGTCTTCAGCTTTTATTAGTTATTTTCATTTCATTTTTCTTTTTGTCTACTCACATCTTCAGAGAATTCCTACCTAAGAGCACATGTAGCTCTGGTTACAAAATATTGTTCTTAAAGAATCCCAGTAAGTTCTTGAATATATATCAGTATATTTTTGCACATACATATTATAGACAGTGTAAGTCAGCAATTAGGGCAGACAGAATGCCATAAATTATTGATGATTAAGAGCAGCAGGTGAGCTGTTTGCAAGCTAAGATGACTTACCTTCAGAGTTTCTGGTTGTTTTCCGATGGGTATGACAATGATAAATACTAACTATCTACACAAAACAGAGGATGGCTTAGATTATTTCATCCTTATTCCTCCCACACAGCCAGTTTCAAGAGCTATCACAAACAGTAGAGTATACGTTCCTCCATCGGTCCTCACCATTCATTTTTCCTCCATAATTTTTGGTTTTTTGCTTTATTTCTATGACTGTTTCTAAAATTACCTCTTCCTGTGAAAATTGTTTAAGAAACTGTACAAATCCAAACTACTGCAACCTATGGCAAAGGCCAAACTTGTCTTCAAGGGGAATCTAAATTTCTGATTTTGGGAAAGGTTTCTTCCATTATTTTGAATTATTACCACTGTCCTAATTTTTGTAGGAGTGTAAAGATTCCTAGAATTACTACTAAAATTAATAAATAAATTTAAAAATCCTTCAGTAGGCCTTTTTTCTACTATTAACTTCTATTTAGCTTTGCCTATTGTTTTCACTTCAATGACGATATATCAGCAGCTGACCAGTCTACGGCACTGAATATGCCATTTCCTGTTTTATTTTCCCCATCCCTTCAGTAAATACTGAAATTTGGTATTTTAAACCCCAAATGAATTTCCAATTTAGTGTCCCTGTCATTCTAATATTAATCTCCTACAGTGCTTATCTTTGAAAACATGAGAAAAGATGAAAGAGAAAAAGACATTAGAATTCTTTTTAATATATTATGCTATGCCATACCAACATAAGGCTTACAGTTTTACTGTTGTCCTTAGTGATGAAACAGAATTATGTCTTCAACTCTTCTTGTTTCATGAAAGTTTCCACAGTTATCTACCTTAGGGATTTTGTTCAATTTTATTTTTAAAAAAAGTTAAGCTTTCATTAATGATTTTTCAGTTTCTAAGCTGTTTCTGTCAGCTGCAGCAGCAATATCAGCTCTTAGAGAGCTCCTAGTTAAGACCTGCCAAAGGTTGGGCTCTTGTTGGTCTGTTGTTATGTGACCTCAATTCAGGAAAACATTAAATACTTTTATTAACTTCCTGTATATACACAGACATATTGACTGGCAGAGACTAATTTTGTGTCTGAAATCCGACAAACGCAAGCATGAATTTAGGTCTGTATTTGCAAAATTCTTCTAAAAATAGTGCTGCATTTCAAAAGAAAATGGAAATTTCAACAATGCCACTCTCCTGTGCTTTATGGAGCCCATTTTGAGGGAGGATTTTTTTTTTTTTTTAACTTTGAGACAATTTTCACAGCAAAGGTAAAAACTTTGGACATTGTTGTGCAAAATTTTGTGGTAGAATTACAGTTTGCAACTGCTTATGTTTTTATAGATAATCTCTTCTTGACATACACACAAGGCTGGCTCATTTTTTCCTTCAGGATATTACCGGAATTCAAGTATTTTACTTGAATTACTACAGAAAATGAGGCACAAGACTTGTTTATTCCTGCATTGATGTAACATGGACTTGCAAACTTTTGAAGTAATTCAAAAAGCACTATCTCTTTGGGCAATTTATGGAAAGTAAAAACAATAGCTGGTATCCAGAAATTGTTTTCCACTCATATTTTGGTGTCACTTAAAGAATGCATAAGGCTTCAATGCTTGTTATCATTATTCGTATTGTGGTAGTACTATGTGATTCTTATCAGAATAAAGGCCCAGCTATATCAAGGATGTATTCATGTGCCATGCTGCACTTACTTCCCTTAAAGAGCTACTAAACTACTTTTTTTCAAGTAAAAAAAGTCAGATATATACTTCCTTGAGTTGGTAGACTGGAAAACCTGACCTTTGCCAGCAGTTTGCACCTCTAAAAGAGGAACAATTGGCTCTGGCATTATCACTAAGTTTGCAAGTGAGAAAAGATTCCTGATACTATATGCTTTTGCTTACTTCAGTCACACAGATTCTCTGAGTCAGTTAAACAAATGATAAATGAATAATTCAAAAAGACATTAGTTTTCAGTCTAGAATTAAGGTTGCTGTAATCAATAGAAAGCTCACATCCCTCAACATGTGAGTTTTATCACTTCTTCCTCATTTTAAATACAAAATGTATTTCTGTGATTAACTATATTGCAACTCCTTGTGGAATTAGCATAGGATCAAGAAAGATCTTGAAGAAAAAAAACCCTTTTAATTTATTAATCAAAGGAATTTGTCTCTTGCTTGAACAAGGCTATCTACAGCCAGTTGCTCAGGTCCATGTCCAGATGGCTTTTGAACATCGCCAAGTATGGAGACTCCCCAGCCTCCCTGGGCAACCTGTGCCAGTGCTTAGCCATCCCCACAGTAAAAAAGTGTTTCCTGATGTTCAGATGACAGCTCCTGTGTTTCATTTTGTGCTTATTGCCCCGTCACTGAAAAGAGCTTCTCCCTTCAGGTATTTGCAGACATCTGTGGGATCCCCCTGAGCTTTCTCTTGGCCAAACAGCCCCAGCTGTCTCTGCCTTTCCTCATAGGAGAGATGCTCCTGTGTCTTCATCATCTTTCTGGCACTTCATTGGACTCTCCAGTATGTCCATGTCTCTCTCGTAGTGGGGAGCCCATATCTGAACACAGTACTTCAGGTTGGGGCCAGCACTGAACAAAGAGGAAGGATCAGGATCACCTCCCTTGGCCTGCTGGCAATACTTTGTCTAATGCAGCCTAGGATACCATCAGCCTTCTTTGTGGCAAGGACACGCTGCTAACTCATGTTCAACTTGCTGTCCACCAGGATCTAGGACACCATGACTTAGGGAGTTTTTTTCAAGACTGTAAAATAGATCTTTGTTTCTAAAACAATTTTTAAGATATTGTAACATATTTCAGTATAGCAGCTTTAAATTTCATTGGACTTCCTAAGCAGTTTAAAATTATATGCCATGATTTCTGAATAAAAAAGTGTGAAAGAGAGGAAGGAATTTAAAGAAAGTTAGAAACAGCTGTAACATTATGTGACCTAATCTGTGACATGGACTAACCTAATAAATCGACCAAATAAAAAGAAATTTAGCATATAGTGCTCTCACCGTGTTCAGCCTCCAGACTAAGTCTTCTAGTATACAGTTTGTCATTAGATTAGGGACTTTTACTCACTCAGAAGCAGCACTAGAGTAAACTAGTTTTCATTAATAGCTTTTGTGGCAAGCTTGAGCAGAGTTTCCTAAGCCAGATCTCACTTTCTTCTTGCTTTCTCATTTTTCAGCAAGACAAAGTCCATTATTAAAAGAATAGGCTTGTATTTCCATGTAATAGGGTGAATATTGACTAGTTATTTTAATAACGGCCAAGTCTGATTTGCCCGTTAGAAAAAAAAAAGTTATCCTTCATCCGTAAATGCAGTTTTATTCTTCAACCTTCAGCATAATACAGTTTCTTGACAGTTTATTAGCTTCAACCATACCGCCAAATTTAAGGGTGTATCTGTAGAACATAGCATCAAAATTACAACCATGCCTCCAGGGCAGGGTGTCAGATGAAACAAAAGGGTAAGCCAAAAAGAACCATTAGAATATGTTCTCTCTGATGATAATAACAATACTTATATATATAGCAATGCTAGACATGAGTGATCAGTTTTGCATATCCAGCTCTGAGTTAAGGCACCTGAACAACTACTGGCTTTCATTATAGTTAATCTAAAGATGGCTCTATCTACACTGTTAGTCATGGGCAGCAATTGGTTGCTGCACACTTCTATACATGTTCAAGAAATACCGTAAAACTAGTCCTACCTAGGCCTCAAAGGTTTTGTTTTGAACTGTTCTGTAATTGATCAGTTGCAGCTTACACTTAGAACTTCAGGGGCTCTGGTACTGTGCTGTACTTCTACTTTCATGACCACCAGTATCATCCCATCCTTGTACTTTTTGGGATCCCTTTTGTAGTCCTTATTTTCCTTATACAGCCTTTAAAAGGTGACTTGCTGATGTCATGACTTATGTTTGATTAAACCATTCTAATCATACATCCATCCTTTCTCAAGAATGAACAGCTCACCTCACAAACACAGTGGACCATTAGATGATACAGACATTCATAATACTTTGGTAAGCACTATGATCTACAGGAATATGACTGGTAAGTTACTAAAATTACTTTCCAATGCAAGCAAGCTGCCACACTTTGAAGTCAAGATTCAGCTCAAAATGTTGAAGCTGCTTGCCAGTGGCTGAGCATAATTAACCCACCATGAGAAACAGATTACATTAGAATTCATTGCTAACACATCTCCATTTTTGGCAGTTCAGAGTTGGCTCCTGGCTTTGAAAGCAGACAAAGCTAGTGTACCTCTACTATCAAAACAATGCCATCATACTTTACAAGTTTCTTCTTAAGCAATCTGGGGTCAAAACCAGTTCACCGAATATCTGCTGCACCTTGCAGGACGTTTGGATGTACTAAGAATCAATATGTCATGAGCAAGTATCTTTAGTTGTGTCATTACCAGTACACCTGAATTGTTCAATACTTCTGCTTAAATGGTTCTTCATTAATGCATTTTATAAGCTGCATTTTTGACCAATTTTTTTTAGTAGAATTTATTCTACATGTATGAAAATTTAACTTTCACTATGTATAAACTGAGATCACAACAACCACAGAAAAAGAACTCACCAGTTACACCTGGCATTATATTGTCAGCTTGATGGAGTGAAAATATCTTAAGTTACTTCCTTAAAGAATCTTTATACCAGATAACCATATAGAATCATAGAATCACTTAGCTTGGAAAAGACCTTTAAGATCATCACATCGCTCTGTTAGCCTGGCACTGCCAAGTCCACCACTAAACCATGTCCCTATGTTTTTTAGACATGTCTGCACATCTTTTAAATACCTTCAGAGATGATGACTCAACCACTTTCCTGGAAAGCCTGTTCCAGTGCTTGATAACTTTTTTGATGGAGAATTTCCTAATATCCAATACAAACCTCCCCTAGCACAACCTGAGGCTGATTCCTCTCATCCTATCACCTGTTACTTGGGAGAAGAGATGGACACCCATCTCACTAAGAAATAGGATCATTGTTTATTGATCAGTCATTTACACTGAGCAAATTCCTCCAGCCTTGTTTTTCTGGTTCTTTTTCAATTCTTCAGAATCCATTAATTGGGTTGGTAAATGATACTTTCAGAAGTATCAGAATATGAGTTTGTGGCTTAGCAGAATTATTCTATGCTGACAGAGTGGGCAACAATATGACACCTGAATTTAGGTCGTTGTGTTTATGTGTGCAGCATGATCTAAGTTTTCATTTTACCTACTGGATATCACGGGCTGAGTTCAATCTGCCAAAATGTAGACTTCTAGTGTCATTTGAGGTGCTCCAGTGTACTGGAAATATCTGCTTGGCATTGGCAGATTTAACACATAACTTCCAAGAGATGCTTGACTTCTTAACAGTTCCATCTGAAAGCCACATGGGCAACTTTTGGGCATCACAAGTGATAACAGACAGATATGTTTAAGAAACTGAATTAAGGCTCCGTGTTTAAGCATCTGAGTTAAGCCAGTATAAAGCAATGAGTTTACATTGTATATAATCTGACCAGTCATAAAGTATATTCTTTAGGCAGTAAGTTAAACTGCTCTCAAGGCTCCATTGACTGGATTGACTAGAACTCTAGTTGCTATAATAGGTTCCTAGTTCTTAGGCATAGGGATTGATTTGGGTAAGCAGACAGAAGTAGCAAGTGTCATTTGGTATAACACTAGACTATCTGAGTCATCTGTATGTGGTTGGTAACATGACATAGAGACCAGAGCGGATGTGAGCCTTTCTGAGCTGCACACTAGCAGAAAACTCCAGGCCATCTCAAATGGCACTACAAGTTTTGATGAGGGTGAGTCAAGCACCCAGTGTACCTGTTGCCACATACATGTAGACACAGGTATGTCTAGCTCTAACAGAATCTTTTCCCATTCTACATGACATTCCAAGATTACCACTATCATGGAAATTAGATGCTATAATACTAGTTTTGGTTTTACATCTGTTACTTGTGTTCTTCTTTACATAACTTTGGTAGATGTGGAGGCAATTCGCAATAACAGATTTTTTGACAGTTTTGAAGAATAGGTAGCACAAATAAGAACCAAGCTGTGAAGGTACTAGTAGACACTAGTAGCAAGCACAGAAGATCTGCCATTACACTTGAATTCTGCACTTGGTCAGATGAAGAGCGAGGCAAGACACCTGAGACTACATGTAGTTGAAACAGCATATTCACAGTGAAAACTTTTGGGCCCTTTAATTTCAAAAGAGTAAGCATTCAACAGAGTGAAAGCAAACACCTTGAAAAGACAAAATGCCCTCTAGGTAGAACTTGTACAAATACACAAATGAGAACTGCAGCCAAGAAAATGGGTGGCAAGGTCCATTCACAGTCATTTTGCAAATTTTGACTGCAGAAGCTTAGCATCAGTCACGACGTTAAACAAACTCTGCAACTCTGGTTTGTAGCTAGTTCAGATTGTGTGACTAGCTCCTCATCTACCTTTAAAAGAATGTGCCATCACATGCTGTAATTCACTTCTTAAGCACTTCTCAAACAGTTTTCTGAATGTCTTTCAAAGTACATTGTATACTTATAATGCTATTTATGCATTCAAAGTAAAGATGACAAAATACTGCACGCCACTGTGACACTGGAGGCTTAGAATTTGAATATTCAGAAATAGAAAATGCTGAATAAAAAGAACTATGATTGTTGAACCACATAATCTCTCTGGAGATCTAGATGTGGTAATAAAGACTAAATTCACAGCAAGGCTGTTGAATCTATAAAGTCATTAATCAAAAAGCAGATCCATCTAAATGGACTCAAACTTGGGAGGAACATCAGAATGCTATTAGCTATAATTACAAAGGGATATTTACTTTTTATCTGAACAACCTGATAATGGACAGTACTGACGAAGAATAACATATTGCACAAAAACAGTTGAAAGAAATAAAATTACAACTTTCCAAACAGTTTTGGGATGCTATTAAAGTACAAAGTGTGAAATGAGCTGTGGTTTCCTCAACCCTAAAAATTCAATCAAATTTTACTATCTGTGTCTGCTTCAGTCATATATTTTCTTCACAATGTTAATGGTAGAATATTCAATAAGATGCATTTTCTCACAATTTGTTGGGAAGTCATTAATAGACTTGGAGTTTACTGGAATATTCAATAAACTGGAATATTCTAGAGCTTATTTAGTAGTTATTTGATATAGCCCTCTGCCTCCAAAAATTAGGCCCAGCTATACAACAAGTTGTTCAGCCCTGCCAAAAGGTTCATTTCCAAAGGATTGTACACTTAGAGAATAGCACAAGACAATGTTGACATACATAAGGAGAAAAAACCCTCCACTTCATAATGGGGACAGTTATTCAGCCATCAACCATTTGCTCCACAGTCCAAAAAGTCCTTGATCAACCTTTTGGTGAGTTAGCAGGGAATAATCAACATTATGTCATTGTCAACACCAGATCACAGTTCCAGGGCTGTCCTCCGGTGTTACTGCACAAAATAAAAGTCCACTAGATGACTGTAGTAAACATAACCAGAAGACCATTGTATGTGGTTGATTTACTGATCCACATAGCAGTTAACCTGATTAGGTCTGTGCTGCACCTTCAGGTTGTGTTGCGCTGCACAAATCCCTTGGCTGCACGATAACCTCAGCCATTGCCTTAGAACAGAGAAGGCTGTGGAGATCTCCCACTTGGTATGAGCAATCATGCTGCCTCCAGAGTCTTGCCTTTGTCTAAAAGTGCAGCAAGAAGTTCTCATGTGAACATCTGTTATGAATAAAGTTGTTTTCTTCTAAGAAAAATATACAGTAGCTCGAATGACCAAAAAGGAGGAACTCCATGGACAGGATCTGCAGAGTGCCATGGGAGAATCCATCTGGGGTCCATCAGATGCTGCACAAATGCAGGTTGTCCAGCATCTGAAGGGGCATAAGACTTCCTTGCTATTTACATCCCTCTTCTTATTCTGTCTCAGTAAAGCAGTTATCTTATTAAGCCATTTGCTGTTGGGCCTTTCTTATTGAGATCCAGCAAGAACCCTGCACCATCTCTTTCTCCTCACCCCCACTCCAGTGCAGAACAATGAAATGATGTCTAATCAGTTCAGATAACGGAGGCACTAAAATTAGTAGGCATAATTTGTTTGTTTCATCAAGTTCCTTGTATTAAGGCAGCACAAGCACTACATTGGACTACCACAGTATTTTTCAAATACTGAGAATGAGTGAATTTTCAGTAACTTTCTGTCTTCTCTCTGCTCCTAGGAAACATTTCCAAGATGCAGATTTCTTAATGTTATGTGGAGCATCTGGGAGCATTATGCAAGGATCTGTCTAAAGGTTAATGGAAGAATATACTTAAAATCTAGCAATCAGGCTCTACAAAGTTCAATACAAGGTACTTCTTAGATTAACATAGAAAGTTTTTTCCATGGGATAATTAGAGTGTTGATGTTACTCACTTCGAAGTGGCACTTAAATAATTGTGATGACATCTGCTAAGTGCATTTTGAGACAGTCCTTTATAATTAATTACTCATTTTCATGAATCATGCATCCATCCAAAGTATACCTGTTACCAGGAGATGGTGGTAATGGAAATTTAATAACATTTTCTATTTTTTTTAGTGTGTTGTAGGGTTGAGATTTTTGCCCATCTTTGGTGGGCATTATATCTGAGTTATTTCAGTTAGACACCCTAACAGCTTTGATTCCCTAGGCTATATCTATACCTGCTAAATCATTGAATGTTCAGATGCTGGCAACAGGCTCAAGTTGACAGAGAGGCATGGGCTGCAAAGTTGTAGCAACTTCTCTTCTGGGCAAGGGATGTCTTCTGTGCAAAATCACCCCTGAGTATATGTGAAAAGGGACAAAAATTATGGTACACTCTGCCTGTGTGCCTAGTGCTTCTAACGCAGTTTCAGATATCATATTATTTTCACAGAACAATGTGTGTATATATTTTTGTATATTTATGTTTGTTCGATTTCTTATTTTTAATAAGAATTCCTTTTAATCCATGTTATAAAACTTGTCCTGAATGTGTTTGTTTTATCATGCTATAAGTATGTATTTTTCAGATAGTAGAACATTTTGCTAGCAGACTTATTAGCAGTACACTATCATTACTGAGTAATAGTATTTTATCTAGAAAGTTATCACATCTAAACAAAGTCCTTAGCTATATACATATATATATCTTCACAAAGCATTATTAGAACTTTCCACCCAAGGGGTATCAATAGGAAAAATTCCTGGCTGTGGTTGACTGACAAATAGTTATGTTTGGTGAGGTGACATGGCTCTTTTTCATTTTTAAGTGGTATCTACGTCTCCCATATTTCTCCCTTATCCTCTAGTGTAATTTTTTCTAGGTGTAGCCTCCAGAGCAGCCCACATTTTACTTTTTGTCTTGTTGGATGCAAGTGGACTAAAGAGAAAAAGTACTGTTCTGGGGTTTGTACCCCAGAATCCTTGGTTGTGGAGTAGGAATTTAAAAGATCATTTGCCTTCATCATTTATAGGCAGGGTGATGTCTGAAAAGGAAGTTCCATAGTATCTATGGCTGAGAAACACGTGTTCTGACAAAGGCCAAGGAGCTACTTTACAAATATAAAATAAAAATCCAAGGAAGTTGCATTTATTGCCATATAACAATAAACATCTTTGCAATCATTGGTATCTTACTGTGGTCTTCATCTATCTAATGGGAGGATACAGAGCAAAGAGGCAGGTACTTCTTGGAAGTTTGCTGCAATGTGAAAGAGGAAAATGGACACAAGGTGCATCAAGGGAAATTTTGACAAGACATTTTTTCCCACAGAGTGGTTAAGTACTGTCACAGACAGCTCAGGATCCCAGACCAACTTGCTCTAGCTTACCTAGCTTCAAGCAGGAGGCTGTGCTAGACGATCTCCTGAGGTCCCTTACAAACTAAATTATTCTATGATTTTGTGAAACACTCTGTCCTTTTCCTTCACAACGAAAAAGTTTGGGCTGTGATTCAGTTCCGCTTTCCTAAAAGCTACATTATTCCGTTTTAATTTAAGTGACTACTCTGGAAAATATGTGAATGTTATGTCATGTTTTAAAATGTCTTATAGCTTTGTAAAGGCCTCACCCTGACACTTACAGTGGTACTGCTGCCAGTTGTTTAAAAGAACTGTAGAGGTCATTTGTATTATTTTAATTAATATATCCTAAAGACCTCACTGTAAATACCCTGTTACTCTATAATGAATAATGATATTTGTATAGACATAGCACTCCCAGCACTCCTGAAATTCCATTTTAAATGAAATCTAATGATCTGGAGATGTCACTCATTTTGGCAGCATATTGCAGAATACAGAAGATTTAATGCCATGCCTAAGCAAGTTGTAATTGAATGGTCCAGAAATTTAATTTGGTTGTATGAAAAGAGATATTAGCCAGTTTTTGTATTCCTCCTTCCTATAATACAATTTATGTTCATTCTTTTACTATCTTGCAATTATCGTCAGCAGCTAATATGAGCTTATCAACAAATCATCAGTAACTTAATTCATACACATATTTTTAGGATGTACAAGAATGGAAGTTTCATGGTGAATAAAATTTTAGTTAACAGGGGAGGTTGCACTGCCAACTGCTATGAAAATTAAAGGCACTGAAGTATTGTTCAAGGCTGTTGTGCAGATCTAGTCAGTGCTACAAATATTTAGATTTTCTTCTTTTCTAATTAATTAGTGCTGCTTTTTGTAGGAATTTTTACGTATTTCTGATGTGCACCAGAATCAGAAATCCTGGCACAGCTGATAAACGTAGGAAGGTCTCCTCTGGGACATAGTACAACTTTGGACTGAATGCAAATTATCTGATGCTTCAATAGTGATAATATTAACTTGCTCAATTACAGTAACTTAAATAAATGTACAAATGTTACCAATTCACAGGAATCATGTGGGAAATAATATTTATTTGAAATCAAATTGATTAAAAACTAGCAGATAAACCAAAACAGTTTAAAAAGATTATAACTATTAAGAGTTAACCATTGACTATTTCAGTTGGTGAGCAAAGGTAATCCCAAGTAGAAAGTTTATCTTCTATGGTATGGGGTAAACCTTGTGAAAGTGGAAGTGTTATTTTTCGCGTTGGCCAGTACTGTCAGCTGGATTCCAACTTCTCAGCCAAGTGACTATATGAAGACATAAGCACTCAGTGACAGCTCACCTACGTCCTGATGAATTCACCTGGAAAGTATTTTCATGTCATATGAGCCAATATTTTCCAAGAAAAGACTTCAGTTTATCTGCCTTTGCTTCTGTTCTGAGGTGGGTAAACCACCAGCATTTCCTTTGAGACATGTATTTCTACCACCCTTAATTTCCCAGTTCTCCTACTATAACTGTTGGATGACACCTTTCTTGCAACATCCTTAGTTATAGCAGGATATACATGAACTTAAACAATCAGGAATTAGAGCTGTATTTGACACAGGCAATATTAGACAAATGAAAATTATTTACCTTCTGAAATCTGAAACTACTGCTGTGAAGATAATGTTGGCAAGGGTGGTCAGCCCTACAGAGTAGCCTCTAGATGGGGAAAGATCATCAGTGAAGCAGGACTTTGCACCTGGAAAAAAAAATTAAAGCTGATATACAAGGACAATATAGACAAGGTAAAAGCTGAAGAGAATACTCTTTTTTTTTTTGTAACACAGGAAGAGGGGGCACTAAAAGGAAAGATCATATAGAAGGCTTAAAATCTGCAATCGTCATTGTGTTTGTTTTTTTCATATAGTGCATAATTAAATTGCAGAACTTATAACCACAGGATATTACTCAAAAGTATATATGCATTTAAGGGGGATGGGATATTAATAAAAGATGGGACTCAGTCATGTCTCTGAAGACTGATGGTCCAGAGAAACCTCTGGATTGTAAATTCACTAAAATACAACTTGTTCAAAATGAGGAAGGGTTATTGAGCTCTAGATTTCACATAGTTCTTATACTCTTTCCCTAAATATCTGTTGCTGATCAGTATCTGACATAGGATATTGAGTTATTCTGTATGGACATTTGACCTACATGTACAGATCAAAAGCTATACCTAGAGAATACAGACAAAGAATGTCACCAGAGAAAGCTTGAAACAGAGATTTTCTTCAGTGCCACAGATCCGTACTTAAAATTCATAGCCCCAGGATCCAATAAAAGCAATTATTTTACCCCTTTTTTCCTTGAAGTAGAAACATACAGTTCTGTGAACACTGGAACCAGTAATGTTTGGTTTCATTTAGAGTTCTGCTTGCTGGTTAACTTTGAACTTAGAAAAAAATATTTGCCGTGGTAGGGAAACACTTACATACATGCCCCATGAGTGTATCAAGCTTGTTCTTTCACAAGAAGAGGCTGTGGCAGTCTCTTCAATGACCCCTACCCCTGCTTTCTATAGTTACCTGCAGCAGCTGCTCAGTGACACATTTCTAGGCATTTCTTCTTCCCTTTGTTCACAACTACTACCAATTCTGGCTATGATGACCTCAGAAATTTCAAATATTCTGAAACTAACCAAACAAAACAAAAAATGTGATCCTATCAAGCTTAAGACAAAAGAATTCAATATTAAATGACAGTCATTTAAAACAGATTTGTATGTTCCATTTCATCAACTTGGAATATGCTTTTGAATGATTCTCAACATTTAGTAATTATGCAGTTTTGACTAAATCAAACTATATACATAAACAATACTGGCAGTGAAGCTGTCACCATTTTTATTTCAGAGTTAGCACACTACTGAGATGAATACAGGAGTACCCTAACTCAGCTATGCACTTATTCTCATCAAAGAACCAGAAATGTTTAATTCTATTTTATGAAAATCTGAACAACATATAGGAAAAAGAAAGGAAAAAAAAATGTCTTATTTTCAATGCACTCCCAGGCAAATTTGGCTCCCAGATTTCCATCCTGCAGGGATGTGGTTTCTATAATTTTTCTGCCTAAACCATGATGATTCTAGCAATTTATGAAAAGTTGTACTTTATAAAAGTAACTTATTTTACTCTTACATTGAAACCAAAATAGATAAGATGGAAAGACAGAGAAGAGTCTTGCTGAAATTACTGGGTTTGGTAGAAAATTATTCCCTTTTTTCTTGCAGATAGCTCTACTTGTGAATAAACACTCAGCTAGTTTTGTACATTCTTGACATGGACATATACAGTTTCATAGGTACACTAATGAGGTCAGCAGGCAGTAAACATATAAAAGACAAGAAAATATTAACAAAACCCTCTTTCAAAGATGATCTTCTTTAGTGGTAATACCTTTAATAGCCAATTTTCCTCAGCTATATTATGTTTTTTGCTTATTTTATTTGACTTTTCATGGTGTCCTGCTGGTCCAAATAAGAGCTTCCCAGATATTTGAAAAGTTACAGGGCTACATTTTAGGTATTTTCCACGGTAAATGAAGTCAAGAAAAGAACAGTAGAAAATTGTGGGTCCATCTAGCTCTGTGTGAGGAAGAACTTATTTAGATCTCAGAGAAAGAACAATTTGCTCAGAAGGATTGTTTAATCTACATATGTTCTAGCACCCTCTGTATGGTTGCAGTGCAGTTGTTATACTAACCATTCAAGGCCCATGTCCAGACATGGTACAATCTCGCTTGTGGACTCCAGATAGCACAGTCAGTGCTCTTATATAGCTCTGATACTGCTCACCCCTTTCTAGTGATCCCTGAAGGAAAGATATTTGGGAGGAAAAAGGCACTGGGTGCCTTAGTAACATGCAGCCACCCTTGCCCAGCCAAACCCCTTTCTCCTCCAGCTTGGCATTGATAGTACCACCTTTATTCCATGAATCTCCTCCTTCAACTTCAGCACTGCCCAATGAAAAAATCATTCCTCAGACAAAATTATTAAAAGTTTGCATGTGAGGCTGTTAGATTAAAAGTTCATTGCCTTGGTGTGAATAAGCTATGATGCAGACAGCTGTTTCAGACTCCAGGAGTGAGTGAAGACCTCTCCCACTCCAGCTTTCCAGTGTAGCTTAACTGCTGCCATCCTGATGGCAGCTGAGCAGGTGAACACAAGAGTTTCACTGAGCACCCCAAGGAAGCTGAAAGGAGGAGACAAGGTCAAGCATTAATTTCCCCAGACCTTTTGGTTCCTTTGTTATTACCAGGACTTAGCAACCTTCCATCATCTTATTATCACAGTACTCAAGAAAACACATCAAGATCAAAATAAGTCTATTAAAAATTTTTATAAACTAGGAAAAAAAATATTATACTGAATGATCACTGGAAAAATGGCACAAGTATATGCAGTATGGTGCCACAGACGCCTACATGAAAGCAACTGTCTCTGTAGACACAATGCAGCTTTGATTAAGATTATTTTTTCCACTTTTGGTCTATATTTTCAGAGAGGTAACTGTTCCCATATATGAGATTCTTAACAGGAGGTGGTGGAAAACAAAATAACATGTTTTGTTAAAAAAAATGGAATATATATTTTGCAATTTTTAAATCGAAATTCCAGAATTGTTTTTAAAATTGCATTGAATTGGTTGCTGGGTAACCACGGTGATCACAGTTCACCACAGAAGAGAAATGTCATAAGGTGTAAGAACCAAGACCTTCTTCAAGTGTGAAGCTAAATGGGTCCCAGTTCAGATTTATTTTGTGAATTAATTAATTCCAGAGCATGTAACTATATTTAACTATTACTGGAGCCACTGACATATTTCATAGAATCACAGAAGTTGGAAGGGATCTTAAGGATCATCAAGTCCAAACTTTTAAGGTAAAAATATAGTTCAAATGAACTGAAAATACAGTTAAAATTAGATGGTTTAAATGACATACTTGGGAACGACTTCTTTCAATAAGAAATAAAAACTCTTTTGGCATAGTTCAGCAGGTCCGCCAGTGCATCAGCAAGCTTGTCAAAAGCCAGAACTGATGAAAGCTGCTGTGATCTTGAAAAAAAAAGTCAGGTAAGTAATTCTTTGCCCTTCATTCTGCCACTGAATTAATTATGTGGAGCAGGAAAAGTTGTCCCTGACTATCTTCATTCCTTATCATGAATCTGGGAACAAATGTAGTGGGTGAAACCTGTTGTGCTTTCTGACCTGTGTCCCACAGGTTTTTGAAACATGAGCTGTTCTGCTCTGTGTACATAAATGCTTTGCTTAATACAAGGTTGTTACGCAACCGTATTTGTTGTTCAGGACTCTTTTATTCAGACTTCAGTTTTGCTCAATCCTACTCCTTCACAAAGCAGCGAGGTGCTGTAGCCCTGTTGCCTGTGCTTCTTACCATGATATAAAGGAGGATCCCATAAGCAATGAGGTATGAATTTATTTATTTATTTGTAAGAACTGTGACCAAAAAGGAATATTGGCATGTATAGCATACCTTTATGGATTATATTATAGTTGAATAGAATAAAATGAGGCTTGCTTTTAAAATGGTGACCAGAACCACTTATCAAACTTTCATTTATGATACTTGAGAATGTCAGTCTTACATTGCAATCTAAAATTACATTTAATCTCCTTCCATTTATATATTTGGCTTTTTATATTGCAACAATTTAGAAAAATAAAATAAAATAAAACTTCCCAGGAAAGATATAGCTGAACCATAAAACCATATAACACAAAAGTCACGCTACCATTCTGAATTTAGTATGACAGCATGACATACAACAGTGATGTGAATAGAATTGTGTGCTAGGCAGAGTGAGACAGCAATGGCAGTGGTTTGCAGGCAAGGAAAGAAAGGAGAAAAGCACGCGAACAAGTGTGAGAGAAGTGAGGAAGCAGCACATGGAACAACAGGAGGAGAAGACATCAGGTCTCAGACTTGGAGGCAGAAAGATTACAAATCATCATCTTTACTGAAAGAGTGATCAAGCATTGGAACAACCTGTCCAGGGAAGTGGTGGAGTCACCATTCCTGGAGGTATTCAAAAAACATGTAGATGTGGCACTTCAGGACGTGGTCTAGTGTTCATGGTAGTGTTGGGTTGACAGTTGGACTTAATGATGTTAGAGGTCTTTTCCAACCTTAATGATTCTATGATTCTATGAATAAAGCTTTCTTTTCAACTTCTGTTGAGAAGTTTTCCTATTTCTTTCTACATATTTGCTGTTTTTTTGTATTTCTGCTGCTTAAAATAAGTGTTCATACCTATTTCTTGTATCCTTTATTTTTAGAGAACTACCAATAGGTGGGAACCCGTATTTCTGAGTTGCTGCTTTGGGTATAAGTGTTTGGCTGTGAGCTCTATAGTTTGAAAATTCGCTGCTTTCACATTGCTCTTCTAAAGAAAATCCCATTATTGAAAACAGAGATGCTTGCAAAACTTAGCCAAGGGCATTAACTGAAAGGAGTTGCTGTTTAATATTTCGCTATAAATAGCATTAATCACAGTGTTTATCTTCTCAAGAGTCTGGCTGTTGTGTCTGCTCAAGAAATACACACCTATTAGACAAGAAGTTGAATAAATAAATGTTGCCACTTATGTGAGAAGTATAAAAACATTAATATATATAGGTTTATATATATATGTATTTGGAAAATATTCAATATGTTCACTGAGTTTGAAATACATTTCAAATATATATATAAAATATAATCATAAATATATATTAATATATGTTTCAAGTATATATATATATTATGTATATATATAATATATTTTAAAATACGTATATTTCAAATTTAGTGTTTACAGGATTGGACTGACATTACCACAGCAGAGCTTTTAGCCTGTCACAGAACTTGTACATGCTAGAGAGAAGTAGGTCTCTGAAGTCTATTCAGAATCATTCCTCTAGGGCTTCTTGGAGTTAGAGTAGTTTCAGACTAGATGCTTATTCTACATCTGGTCTTCCAGGAGAAACTGCTACTTAACATTAGTTGCAGTAGTTGAATCTAAAAATATAAATATTTTTATGCCACAGGTAAAGCATTGGCATTTTAGAAAGTAGGCTGACCTCAGCTGTTAGACAGACATATCCAATGACAGTGTGCTTCAAGTGCTAAAATATGTTGTAATATAAGTTATGTATGTGAGCAATTTCCACAGGTTTCCCCCAATACTTTCCCCTCAATACTTCCAGAACTAGTTATCACTAATAATAGTGAAGTGACACTAGGAATAAAAAAGGTAGCCTAAAAGCACCATTTACTTTATCTCATAAGTAGAGGTTAGCTGTCTACACCACTAGAAAATGTTGTGTTTCACTAGAACCTCCATGACTGTTTTATTAGAAATTCACTCAAATGCAGGGGCAGTCCTTATCTGAACAGCAGTGGGGTCCAGCCCCCTGAGAACTTCCTAGCCCTCCATAAAATCCTACTGTTTTGTTTTTCCCCTTTGCTAAGCATGGATAACACGTGTCAGCACTGAGCCCAGCACCACGGCACACCAGGACAAGATGTACATGCTGGCAGTAGCTTGCATTGCCTAGTGGGAATTCCCAATCAACTACCAGACTTCAGCACATTTTTAGTCCAGGTCAGGTAACAGATCTCCAAAGAATTCATGAGTATTTGAATGAAAAGTGCCTTGCCCATTCCTCCTCCCAATTTTGAGGCTAGACTTTTAATTTTTGCTTGCTAACAGCCTCAGTGACAGACAATGCTAGTTGGAACATTTAATTTGTTGGTATAGACATAGCCAGAGGGTCAATAAAGAGTGTTGTCAGAAGTATAGCAGATGTCAGACATCATCTGAACTACTGTTATTCTTTAAGCTTACAGGGATTGCAGTACACACAGCCAATAATTAAATGTAAGAAAACTTGAAATATGGCTTGAAAGCACTCTACTGATTTATTAAAAAATCTATATATGTTGATCAGAAACCAGAGGGAACACAATTCTAATGTAAAACAAAGTAAAGCACAGTAATTCTGCAAAGAGTTTATTTCATAGCCTTGTAAGTACATTTCCCACATATCATGCTTAGATTCTTAAAGATAAGATTTTAATTGTACTTCAGCCAATGAATTATGTCCAACACAAGCATAAAGCAATAACAAAACCAGCAATAGGCTTACCAATACTTACAACTTTAATTTTCTAGTAAAGGAATATAAGACCATTACTGAACTCACAACATTGTCCCTCTGGAGTAAAATAAAATGGCTTAATATTTTTGGAGCTGCTTAAAGCATAGAGCTAGTGTATTTTCCCAAATTAAAGTATTTTCATTTCATTGTGTTGAAGAAATAATCCCTCAAGTATTTATAATGCATAGATACATAACAATTGGTATTTTTGTTTAATAGTGCATAGAAAATAAGATAATGGATTTTTGAAAAGTAAGCTTCAGCAACTTCAGGGACCTGAGGAGGCAACATTTAGCTGAAGTGTTTGAATGGCCTCTTAAAATTAGTTTCTTGGTTTACACAAGATGTAATATGCAAAGACATGGTCCATCGATCTTATCTCTCCATTTTAAAAGCTTGCTATCCATGTTGGTAGCTTAACTGTTTGTACACTACAGTCCTTTTCCATTCATAAATACCTCAGAAAACCTCACTGTGATTAGAGCAAAAGTGGAAAGGGAAGAAACAAGAAAGCGTCTTGAAATGCTGGCACAGAAGAAAAAGCAATTATGATGTGGAAGCAATTTAGAATTCAAATACAGTACTGGGAATGCAGGTGAAATAAAGACCTGAAGAAAAACCCCACTGATCTCTTCATGAAGTGAGAGGAGTCACAAAAAGCAATGGCATAAATATATTACTTAGAATAAATTGCTGGCTTTGAGACATTTAGTTACCTTCAATTAAGTCAGGAAGAACAAGTTATCAGACTGCGCCACAGAAGTTTGCAGATCACTGCATTCCCAACAAGAACAAAGCTTCTGAAAGATCCAACTTTCATTTCATAAAGCAGGAAAAGGTAAGAAGCATTTGAAATATTTAAACCAGTGTAGTGGGTCTGGCTGAGCTGGTTTTCCACATAGCAGCAGTGTTTTGTGCTGGGAGCTGGAAGGGTGCTGATAACACACCTGTGTTGTGACTACTGCTGAGCAGTGCTCGCACAGCACCAAGGCTCTTCCAAACATCCTTCCCCCACTGGGATGGGGTGGGCAAGATCTTGGGAGGGGACACAACCAGGACAGCGGACTCGGACTGACCAAAGGGATATTCCATACCATATGACGTCAGCTCAACTATAAAGCTAGGGAAAAGGAGGAGGAGGGGAGGCATTCTGTTGTCCTCTAGAGCAACCTCTATGTGTCTTGGAGCCCTGCTTCCCAGGGAGTGGCCAAACATCACCTACTGATGGGAAGTAGAGAATAACTTTGTTTTCCTTCACTTCCGCACTCACATTTGCTTAGCTTTGCTTCTATTATAATTAAACTGCTTTTTGTTTCTCATCTTATTTTCCACCCCTTTCTTTTTGCTCTGCTGAGGAGGGAGAGGGGAAGGAAAGGGGTGTGACAGAGTGGCTTGGTGGGCACCTGGCGCTCAGCCAAGGTTAACCCACCACAACCAGATTTTTGTGTTCTTGATTTAAACATCCCATTTTGATGAATCTTTTGGCCCTGCTTGGGATCAGATATTAATGGACCTCAGTAGCCTAAGACAAAGAGAGTGACATTGAAGAAGTTTATATATGTTCACTACGCCATCGTGAATTAGAAGCCAGAGCAATTCACTCAGCTCAGACTGCATGTTCTGGCAAGGATAACAGGTGTACTATGCTGCAGAACAGAATATCAGGCTCCCACACAGCCATTTACTCCAGTAAGTGCACAAAATACTAACAGCTTATCCTTTTCAGCAAGAGACAATTAATACAGTAGATGTGGAATAAGACACCGTTTCAGCATCCTGCCTTTAAATAGAACTGCTGTAAGGAAGATTGTTAAAATGTTCAGACTGGAACAGCATACAAAGAAGCAAAGCATAAGTTTTCTGCAGAGAAGAAGCAGCACTGCACAGAACAGCAGCAGGCTGCATAAAGACGGCAGCAGCTGCAATCAAGGGAAGTTCTGATCACCAGGAATGATTTTAGATGCATCAGCATCAACAACACTCCTTCACAGAATTTGTTTGGGAAAATTTCAGGGTTGGATGTAACTGATCTAATTTTAGGCATATACTTGCTACACCTCTGAGATGGTCCCCCAAGTTACTCAAGCAGTCAGTGTTAGAGATATAGCTAATCTTAAAAAAGAATTAATTTGGCTCCTTTTTAAATGCCTGTTTTAAGAAGAAATGAACTCCACCTTAGAAATTACTTTCCATCTTTGCATCAGCTGCAGAAGTCCACATGAATCGCTCAGATGTAGCTTAGGTAAGTTGCATAACTAGTCAAATGCATTCTAACTCACGCATCACAAGAGCTCATGAAGACAGAAACAAAAGACATACTTACAGAAAACAAAAATTCACTTTAAGAGAGTGAATGAAATGAAAGTAAATTAAATGAAAGAAATCCAAAGCCTAAAAATAGAAAGAGGGAAGACAATCCCATAGCTAATAAGTTAGTGAGAACATGCTAAAGTTCATGACAAAGCAGAACTATCAGAATCTTAAACTTTCTCTGCAACTGCATTCAAGAAATGTCAGACATATGCTGCAAGTTTTGCATAGGTTTATTTATGCTGAAGAAATAATTATACCCTGCTTCTGGACTATTATTCCCATTTTTTCACGTTACTTTGTTTTAGGGATGTGAAAAAGCAACTGGTGAAGGAGCAGGCCAGTGTGTAATCTTGATATCTACTAGACAGGGATTCCAACTTCCATAATGACAGGAAATAAATCACAATTAGATTGTTAAGAATGTAAATATTTTGCAAAAGGGAATCGTTTTAAGCACAGTGCAATGGTTGTGTCCATATCAGTGAGAGGGAAGCAGAACCATAGGGAAAATCCTGGTGCTCAGGACCCTGCATACACACCATAAACTTCCAAAGTACTCTTACGTAAAAAGATTGCAATGGCTACATAGATTTTGGTGGAAAAATTAGCTTGGGCCAGCTGATAAATGCTGTGGCTGCTGGATCATTAATCTTGCATGCTATTTATATAATATTGACTGGGAAAGATACTGTCATATATCTAGCTGTGATCAGGCATTTATCTTGATAATAAATAGAAGGTAGTACACATATACACTGCATACATGAATAGAAAAGTGTAGGCTTCCATCTTTCATGAGAGGTGTCTTTATGATTGAGGGGCGATTTTGCATTACTATGGCTATTTTCTGCTATCTGCTACAGAATAACTTTACTCTGTGCTTCTGAGCAAATGGCTGGGGCTGTCCTCCCTGCTGTGCAACGGTGGGTAACCCAGTGAGTGTGCAAGTGTGCCACTGAAGTATGTGAATGAAGAAGCACACACACTGTGTGAGCAGCTGCCTAACGAGCAGCTTCATTTTATTAATAACAGCTCAATGACTAAAAGGGCTTCCAAGAAACTCTGGTTGTGATCTGTGTTATGCCCCAGCTCAATCTGCTATGAGAGAAGGGATATTACAATGGTCCATCCAACCTACCTTTAGCTAACTCAAAGCAACTGCCTAGATTCTCTGCAAACACCAGAAAAATATATCAAATTCTAATATGTTTCATACTTTTGGCACTTACGGTGTCTCTTTTTCCTTTGACTATTGAGAAGGCTCATGTAGGCCTGGAATAGATACTAAGCTTTTAGAGAGTTGAAGCAGAATGAAACCTTGCCACAGTGATGTTAAAGTAATACGTAAAACCCTTTTGGCGACAGTACTTTCTCCACAGTGGAGATGTGCGTATATCATACATATATCCACATTACACCCAAAGATTTAATTACAAGAATTACATTCAAAAATTACTTTTTAGGGAGTTACTTTTCTCAGAAGATTTGGTACTCCCCTTCACACGGATAAAGGAAAAGGAAAAGTTTTGTTAAAGGCAGGTCCTACCATTAAACTGTTAATGCTCTAAAATTAGTAAATCCTGAGTGCCCCAAACTGCCTGGTTGTCCATAATCCTCAGTGAATGAACCAATTTAGGGAATAACATTTTGAGTTACATTTTTAAAATGTAACCAATAAGACTGCATCCCTGGATTTAAAAATTCTTTCACTAATAAGTAATTCCATACAACCATGAGCATAGTCAAAAACATCAGGTGAAACATACACATTCAGTTATACTCACCATTGAATACCAAATATGCTTTGAACCTTCACACTTGTTACACTGATGTTAAAATTTGCATCTCTTAGTAGTTAGAGTAGAATGTAACACTAAAAGATGCCATGAAACTGCATAGCTTGACAACCTGTAAATCATGGACTGTAAATCTTCACTCCATTTCTCCTCTTTTAGGTCTAATAATACACATTTGAACTACATAACACTTTCTCAGTGGTTCTAATCTGATACTTAAAACTAACTGTGACAATTTTTTTCCAGGATAAGGACCAATAAGAGATTAGAGTAACATGGTGGAGAGAGAAGGTAGAGAACAGCTAAACATTTTGAAAGGAACTGGGAGTGCTTGTGTACTTCTTTCAAGCCTACCAACTTTGCTATCATGTTCAGATTTACTGCTGGGTTTTTTTAAAAATAAAACTGCTTATGTTGTTCTATTTACTGTAGCAACTATGGCAAAAGGGAAATAAATTTGATGATTGATGGATCTGTTGCCATAAAAAGTAGTAATATTTAAAAATAGACTATCAGATGTACTCCCTGATGGGTGCATTTTTTTCATTGTATTTAAGAGTTCTTGAGTTCCAAATATTTAAACAGATCATCTCAAAAATATTTGTCAATTCCTAATTGAGCTCAGAGTATCAGCATAAGAATTAAGTTATAATCTCAATATTCTTAAAGTCTTTACACTTCTTGGTCTGCTCTTTGTGATTTCCTTTCCCTGTTTTCCCCAAAGGCCACCTATGAGCCAGTTTGCTTTCATGGGATTATAAATATAGTCTGGTCACAGAGTAAACAGATCCGATCTTTCTTTCCTAATTCAGTCTGTTTAGCTCTTCCTGGCATATTCTGAGGATTTCATGCTTCTTCTTGCTACATCACTGTCATAAAATACAAAAATGCAGGTTTTTCACAGTGCTAATCTCACCTTGCTCATTTGTTTTTCCTTATCTTAAATCTTGTAGTATTCTGATCATTACTATAACCTCCCCAGCTCTGAGTGTGAGCCAGTGTGACAAACATCAATGTGTAACATGGCACCTATCCCAGCATGAGTAAAGGCATCCCATTGCTGAGACAGAGGTTAAAATCAATTCATATTGATGGTACTTTATGATTACTCTTTTTAGGTTATTTTGGCAATTTGTTTATTGTTTCTGCTTTTCTATTTCCTCTATTTATGATGATTATCCCTACAAGAAAATGTTTCTTTACATGAAACATTAAAATATTTGAACTTACCTTTTTAAACAAACCTAATACTATATTTATGTAATTTCCTTAAATAAAATCTTATATTAGTTTCAGATCATAATATCCTCCTTATCTATTCAAATATTCTGTTACAGTAGGCTTTAGAGTTCAAGTTACAGACACTACTTAATCTGTTAAGAAATTGTTTCATTAGCTTTCTGATATATTTTACACAAGGAGGAGCTGATGCTTCCAAGTCTAAGAGTTTCACCTTTGCCTCAAACCCGTTAAGAGCTAATTTCGTAGACAGTTTCCTCTGAGATCCAACCCTCAGTATATTAGCACAGATGCCTGAAAAGATTAGTGCTTGCAATCACTTCAGTTCAATAACTGAGTGATATAAACGCATATGTTATGTGTGTTGAGATAGAAGCAGCAATACCAAGAAAACGCTGAACCTTTGCATCATTGGTTGGTTCTCAGCAAGAAAAAAGCACTGCAAAGAGCCCCAGACATGTTACTAACTGGCAGACAGTCATCTTTGCTACAGGGTTGGATTACAGGTCAGGAACATAAAAGCTGCTTTTTGTATTGCCACTCCAGGTATACAAAGCTGCCATAAACCCAGCTGAGTTTATGTTCAAGGATTATCTGCGAATAGTCTTGTAGCAGCTTCTGCACAAGATCTTTGTGACTTTTATAGGTCATGTGGACAAGAAAAAAGGAGATAAGGATAGCACCCCTTTCACTGTAGCTGATGTCATGCCTATAATGCATTAAAGACAGCTGGCTTCCTGACAGTGATTTTTCAGATAATGTGTGAAATATATGAATAGTTTTCCAGTCAAATTATCATTTTAATGTCTATCACAAGGCTTGGTTACACTTCACAACTTGTTTTATCCCTCTGTTTAACCTTAGGGAAATTGCCACGTGTGTAATTTCCAAAAGTGCATAAGCCTTACACTATTAATGGACTTCTTATCCTAAGTCAATTAAGAGCTTATTGAAAGTTCTGCCAAGACTTTTCTTCCCAAGTCTGTCTGCCTTTTCTTTAAGTTTCAAGAGCAGCATTTTCCCATATGATGTGTACTAAAACATGCTGATGTATAGGAAATGGGAGCTTCTATACACTACTGTAATACAAATAATTTTTTTTTTAAAATTAATATTCAGATCAGTCAGTTTCATTGTGGAAAGTCTCTGTACTTAGAGCTGAATAAAAGTTTGTAATTCTAATTACAAAAGATAAAATTAAACTCCTCCTACATTTTTTAATGACAGAGGTATTTATTCCCTTACTGTAAGCATTGCCCCTAACAGGACTTTCAAAATTGTGATTATGATAACAATGCTTACTGTTCAAAACTGACATACAAAAATTTTCATTGACTATTCAGCACAGAAGTGGCCAATGACTTCCACATCTAAGGTGTCCCACTTATCTAATACACTTCACATATTCCAGACCTCATTCATTAAACACTACCTGTCCTTGAAAGAGTAATGAGCACATCTAAAGCCGTTTGAACAAGTCACACACTTAAACAGCTACTTGAAATTTTTGTATGTTTATGCTGAAACATTTCAACTGTCTTACAACACCAGTCGTACACAAAAAATTCCAGTCAAGATATATCAAGGAATTAAAAGTTTTGAATTAGAAATCTTGCCAAATAAAACTATTGAGAGGAAATTCTTATTAATGAAAAACCCTCCTTCGTGCTGCAATATCCTTTTTTTTTTTGCTCGTGCCTTTGTATCAGATATCACTACAACATATTTTGAATACTGTCTCAGGACCATACTTGGTGTCACAGAATGCAAGTAGCTTTGAAGCAAGCCTATGCTTAGGCAAATACTTCAGGTGAATTTCTTAATGTAACAGAGAAAGAATCCCTGGTGTCCTGGGTTCAGCTAGATTATGGTTAATTTTCACATGAAGCTGGCATGGGCCACAGCCAGGATATCCAAGTGGATATTCGATACCATATTGAGGTCATGCCCATTGTATACAGGGGAAGCTGGCCAGGGGAGCCTTGGCAGCTTAGGCAAAGTTGACAGGTTCCAGCTGGTGAGCAGCTGTGTTGCATATCACTCATTTTATGTATTATTTAATTAGTATTAATGTTATTACTGGTTTTTCTCCTTGTGTTGTTCTAGGAAACTCTCCTTTTCTCAGCTCATGGGGTTTTACTTTTTTCTCCTGATTCTCCTGCCCATCCCACCAAGATGGGGGAGGAGTGAGTGAGCGAGCAAGCAGTCATGTGGTGCTCATTTTCCAGCTGGGCCTAAACCAAGACACCTGGATTCACACAATTTATCTGAAATTGGTACCCAGCCTTGATTTCTGTGGGCATCCTTGAAGACAGCTGTCAAGCCAGGAAGCATCTTCAGCGAGGCTTCAGGCCCCCACACCATAAGGACAGATACTGTTCCCACTGAGCAAAGGGCCACAGGAACCGTTCTCCATCCACAGGACTCTCAAATTACACAAAAGGGGAAGGGGGCAGCAGAACGACAGCTTGATGAGTTCTGAGGCTTCCTGAGAAATGAAAGGGAGCTTTTGACTCAGTTGCTGCAGTTCTCACAGTCTCTGTAATACTGCAGTTGATGGACTTTCTTTCATGAATGCTACCAACAGCAGGACTCATGCTGAAGCTTTTCTTCAGATCTGTGCACAGGGAGAACACATTTCATCATGCAGCATAGGACATAACCATTGTATATTACAAACTTAGCAAAAATGTACAAAGTAAACTCATTTTACTTACCCAGTATGTGATTTGTGAACTCTCACAACTTGGTCAACTCAAAGCAAATGTTTACTAGAACATGCAGAGGCACTTTTCCACAACAAGAAGTCTTTCCGTGCCAAGTCTCAGCACTTGATGCCAGCAGCAGTTCTGTTAAAAAGAATTGCAATTAGTTTTGCTTTGCTTTTGAGTGTGAGAGAAACATAGTTCACTATACTTTTCACACTATGTTCTAAAAATTATTTAATTTATATTTAAAGAGAAAGAACAAGCCTATGGGAAAAGATTAGGTCTAGGAAACTGTTCCTCAAAGTTTGAAGTTTAGGAAAGTGAAAAGCAAATGAAAGATGTGCTTTGAGAGTATTTGGCCATTACTGCTTTCTGCACTGAAAAATCCATTTTCAGCAGACCTTTCTGAAGCACATTACAAATTCTGAAAGTGTAAGAAAATCCATGGGTTTTACTTCTTTTATTTAATTTTCAAATAATCAGAATTTATTTAAATAGGTTGATCTTGATTGACTTACAGCATATCCCTGCACTTTGAGGGATCTAAATACAAACGGGTTGGATTTTTTCGTTTATTCACAGCACACTGGGGAATCTGTGCACAGAAGGTCAGATATTACAGATGCTGTTTACTTGAGCCGCTGTATACCAAAGGGGAAAAGTAAATTCTCTGCAAATCTTCTCTCACACAAAAATATATGTTTTTGCTACACTGGAGAGCAGGTTGAAAGTAGAGCAAAACAGAAATATTTTTTAGTTAGGTGACTGCTTTTACAAGATTTTAACAAATTCTAAATCCACAAAATGAGATAGATTTAAGATGACTGTAAGTCTGCAGAAATAGAGACCTGAAATTCTTGACACTGACTGATACTATGCTCATTGTTAAGCATCTCTGCTTGTAATAACACTGAGAAAAATGTTATTATGCTGCCAAAAAGATGAAGTATTATCAGCAGTAGCAGAAGCAGAGGCAAAATCCCATGTGAAAGGGAAAAGAAAGACCCAACCCAAACCCCTGGTGTCTTCCTTTCTCCCCTACAAAAATGACGGTGTTTTTTTAAAAGGTATTCTGCCACAGTGAAAGCTTGCAAGGCTCAGAGATTGCACATACATTCTCTTTTTTAGTGCCAGTTTTAGTCATGGCTAAAATTATAGTTATGATTCTACCTGCATATGTCAAGGTGCTATGCCCAAGGATGGAGAGGAGAATGTCCTTGGAGAGGCTGCAATTCTCTTTGTCAGCTCCCCTGGCCAAGGAATGGGAGCTGGATGGGGTAATACCTCCATACAAAATACCTGCCTAAATAACAAAAGCAATCTTGTTTACGGTGATTATTCAGCTATGCTAGCTAAAATGATAACAAATCATGGCGGGTTTTTTCAAAGAATCATAGAATGTATTGGGTTGGAAAGGACCTCTAAAGGTCATCTAGTCCAACCCAGATTGTTTCAATCCCACACAATTTAGTGGCCTATTTGTAAATTTCTGTAAGACACATTCTTATCAGATTATTTAAATTAATACACTACTTCTGCTGAGGCAGATGTGGAAAATGGAATAATGATGACTGCTCATTACATTTTTAAACCTAAATTGTAATTCACGCTGAACTGTGATAATGTCAGCAAATGAACACAGAGCCCCAAAAGTATTTTTCAAAAATAACACTGGAATTTCAAAGGAGGAGCAGTCTTTTCATACTTATTTTACCATGAAAGGTCTATTTCAAGATTAAAAGTAGAGAAATCATAAGAAATTTCAATATTAATGCAAAATGCATTATCTAAAACATTATACCTACACTGGGTTTCCAAACACAGCTTCTGGAATTTTTTTTTATGACCAGCACTAGCACTTACTCAAAATTGTAATAGCATAAATTAGACACCAGACTTCACAATTTTAAACACAATTTGCAGATTCACACAGGTACTATAAATGGTACACAGAAAACCAGGCTTTCAAATTAGAGACTATTTTTGAAAATTTGGTCCATTTCAAAACCTGATATAGTAGACTAGCTTGATGTGTAGTATGGTAGAATGATCTAGTATTATTCATTTCTAATATTGAAGGAAAACGTCAGATTCTCCCAAACTTCTTAAAGTAAGGAGAGTAGTAGCTGATACTGGCTTCAGAATTTACTTCTTAGTAATCCCAGTGAGGCAAAAGTTGGATCCTTTGACAAATGAGAACAGCTTCAAATACAACGAAGGGGTTAGGGAAACAAAACTTAACAATTTTAGTTGTAGTTTGCTTTGAAGCTCTTGGATTTAAATGACCCTGAAATACAAACTGGGCAAAACCTCATGAACCAGGTTACGATACTATGTATGCTGGAATTAGGGCTGAGCTCTCATGATATAATGGAGGAATGTGCTTGACTATGCCAGATGTCTTTACATTATAAGAAAAACGTCTTTGGTTGGGTTGTGGCATTTTTTTGTTTGTTTGTTTTGTTTTGTTTTTTTTTACCAAAAGCATCCGACCTTTCTATAAGAAGACCATTCTGATGTTTTGTCTTGAAGAGGATACACTGTGTATCTTGAAGTGGTGTCTTGAACACAACTTGAAGGATATACTGAGGCCCCTGTTATGCTATGAAGAATATGATTCTGAGATCAAAGATTTCAGCATTTCATACTTTCCCTTAGTTTAAAACTAAACAAATGCTTTTTCAGCATATCAAATCACTTGGCATAGGTTGTTATCAACTCTGCCAGGTAAAATATTTACCTAATCGATTAATTATGAAAGCACTAATTATTCTACATTTTTGCAAGACAGAGTGTTCCTTTCCGGAAAAGCTTCAAACTTCTGACCTAGTGAGGCATTTCTGTCAGGCACTAAAAATTAACATACGTGTTTACTGCACCACTAGCAAACTTTGATGTTTTAATTCTTTCTGCTATAGAATGGGATGATCTTTTATTTCAGGAGTAATCTTTGATGTTGGCAATTACACAAATAAATTAGGAAAATCCCAGTGACAGGAAAAGTGTTGATGAATTACTGCATTGCACAAATACATTCCTAAAAGGGCAGATGACTGACTTGCTACAAATAAATATATGGTTCATGTAAATTCCTACTAAATTAACCCAGACAGATATGTTGCCTAATCAGCACCCTATAGCTACTGCACAGATGTATGAAGTAGTTTTACAGGAGGTGACTTATCATTTCTTCAGAGTGATGATATCTGTTTCATTCAGTGTGGTATCACATTTTTAAACTTGTACAAAACAAAACACACGTTGCAGACAATATAGAACATTGCTCAAAATCTTTTTCTCTTGGGTGGTTAGAAGTCATAGCCCAACACGTTAACCTGGCCTCCAGCATTTTCATTAAATTGCCCAATATTTATTACTCTCAGGTAACAGAATCAGCCCATCTTACTCTTCCTATGAAACACTACAAAACTGGAGATGGCCTATGGTCAAATGCTGTAATGGTGAAAGGACAGAAGGCAGCCCCCTCCACTTGGGAAATCTCTTCCTAGTCACGAGGAGAGCAGGAATCTGGCTTTTAGGTCATCATTCAGTTTCAGACAAGCTTAGAGGTTTAGTAATGTATTTTATATTTATCAAAAGACTTTCCATGGAGATGATATTGAGCATGAACTGTTAGTTCTCACTGGTGTGCTGTTCATCACACGGAGTTGTTCTCGTGGATCTTCCTTCCTACATTAGATGAAAGCCCTAAGCAAATTGCAAGATCTTTTGATACCTTCTCAGGAGAGTGCTGGATGAATAAAGATATAGCTACATGAGCATTTTAGTTTGGATTCACTTCTGAAGCAAATTCTTCTGACTTCCCATGCTTGGGCTGGCACTGTGGAGTGGTCTCATAGTGCTTAAACTGCTTTTGGGTGTTCATCCAGGATGATGATTCGTTGGCTGGAAATAAATCAAAAGGTGCTCTCCAACTGCTGGAGCGTTCAGCTCAGGAGACCAGACAAAAATTACTCTCCTTGAAACGTATCATGTTGGCATAAGGTCCTCACACCTGTTCTCTATTTCTGAACCATATTTTTGGACCATACTAATTACATTACTGCTTGTGTATTCATAGCTGTAAATTCAAGGAGTGACGGAATATTAGGGGATATTTCGGTTTGGGTGTTTGTTTTATATTTACAGCATTTCAAATCTTCTGTTTCCTGGGACATAATAAAATAATTTGACTGAATTTTCATTGAAGGATTTACTAGCAATACTGGCTGTGGAGATTTTCTGTTCTATCCACTCCCTTAGCAGCTTATTCCCCTTTCCCAGGTAATTTTTAACATTGATTTGATTTGTTCAGGGATGTGGTCTACAGCAACAGAAACAAAATTGTTTTGGCTCAAGCCAAGAAGTAGCATACCCAGGATGGATGTAGAAGCTTCTTAATCAAGTGCTATCACCAAAGTGCTCTCACTGTGGAAATCTGGACTCATATATCGCGGCTGTTAAAACTAAAAAGGCTTTCTCACCTTGCAACACTTTCCTTTTCAGATTAGGTACATATGTAGGATACATATCCCAGATAAATAGATTATTCCTTCACTTTTGAAAGAATCATATGACCCAGTAATTCATCCTATTTAACATTGTTACTCCTAAATTTTAAACAGCCTAAGCTAATACCTTTTCTCTTTACATAATCTATTACTGATTATTTTTCCTATTCTCCCACAAATGGAATAACACAGGCACTGCCTCAGAGTAGACTGATTTCTGTACTAGTTAATGTATTAAGTGTCTTGACCCAATTCTGTTAACTATGTCCTGAAGTTAGTGTTATTCTTTAAAATTTGTAGTTTATTTATCTCAATAATATTCCTTTAATAAAAAATTTGCCTAACTGTACAGAGGGAAAATAGAGAAACAGAGATAATAAGTGGTTTGCCCACTGGCACTTAAAAAGTCATTGACACTTTTCTAAGTGAGCTTTCTTTATTACTCTTCTTTAGCTCTCCTTGCATTGCAATTTTATTTCCTCAACTCTCCCTTGAAATTTTAGAATCAGGTTTAAGTATGTCATCATAGACTAAATCAGAAATTTTGTTGTGACTGCATTTTTTTTAAAGAAGCTGTTGGTTTGGGGTTTTGTTCTTTATGGTGTATTGAGTTTTCCTTTTTTCTATAAGGGAATTCTGCTGTAACTGACTGATGTCTGAGTGACACACACTGAAGTCTTATACATGACAGACAAAAAATTTCAGCTCCAAATAAATTTGATTACACTTTTATTACTGGGTATTGCTACCTGAACTGGAGCCTCTTTTCTCATTCTTTTTTGTAAGAGTATAGAAAATAACTTCACTTTGTTTGGCACTTTGAAAAAGTCTGAACTATATATGGTTGGAGTCTTTGAGTAGCTGTTTTTGAACTATTTAATAACCCAGATTGTTTCCAGAGTTTTGCAGTTCCTTAAAAATAATATTATAATAATTCATTTTTAATTCAGATTCCTCTTTCTTTATAATGTTTTTCTCTTGGCATAATTAAAAGTAGGATCTTTGGGGCCAAAACCACATTTGAGCTTTTGAAAAACACTTTCCTTTCTACTTCCATCACAATGATAACTCAGGTAAACATATCGCTGAATTCCCTTTTAAATATTGCAATATAAGACTAAAGCAGTTCCTTAATTTATAGAACGTAAAATAGAATAGTTCACTTTCAAAGGAGAAGAAACAAAATTAAATAGAATGAAGAATGCTAGAAGCAAGTAAACAAACAAAAAAGTGCTGTCAACATTTTTGCAGCAGCATTTTTTCTGCTTACTGTACAAACAGCAATCCATACAATCTCCTTTCATTCTTCAGTAGATAAATTGTAAGTCTAAAAGAACCTTATTTACATTAATTACCTTTTGCCCAAATGATCCTCTTGCATAAAACATTAACAATGGCTTTTGTAATATATCTTTGGTGAGTGGGGAATTCTTCAGCTCTCTGATTGCCTGCTCACAGCATACGGCCTATCCATATATATTGAACTGGACTGAAGTTCAGACCCACCTAAAACCATAAATTCCAATTGTTTTCAAAAGTAGAAGAAGACTAACAATTGATAAGAAGGCACAAAAGTAGCTGCTGATTAAAAAAGGAATTAAGAATTCAAGGTCATGAGGGATCAATTAAAGAATATATAAAACATCAGACAATAATTATGTGCAGGTTATTTTAATGAAATGATTGTCTCTTGCTTAATAAAACCTGCATCTGAGTGTATGGAGAAGAGACCACTGACTTGATCAGAATAGTAACCTCATTTTTACACAAAGTATGACATTTACAGCTGGATCACTGAAGCTCACTGCAAACTCCCTAAGACATAAATATTAATAAGAATTCAGAGTAAACAGCTAACCTCTGACAGAAAGAGTAGCAAATGAATAGGGGGCTAGTTCTATGTATTGTCTTTCTGTACATTAAAACAAAATTGCTAAGAAAATCTGAAGGAACTGAATGGAACAAATCTGTTATTGAATACGCCGCTTTCATAAAGGAAATCACACAATGTTGGGGGAGAAAAAGCAAGTAACAGGATTATAGACATATTTATTTATATTGATTAAATTCAGAACATCTACTGCATTATACACTCAATTTTCTCTAAGCACTGCCTCTGTATAAATCTCACCTGGGATCTAGAAAACCATATGGCTTTACATTCCTCATAGAGGATATCTGTGTAGTTGCAGCATATTGGATACAGGTCTTGCACCTGAAATGTAAAAGTTTGAGAACATCATCTCATATAAAATACACTGAATTTGAGAGAGGTCTTTCTTCCACTGATAGGCTATCAAAGTTATTTCTATTTTATATAGTTTTGGTTGAATAGCTACTTTCACTGGGCTACTAAGATCACTTTGGCCGTACTGGGTCATGCCCTATTTTTAATGCAGCTAAATCAGATGCCATCTTGCTTGCATGCAAATCAGTTTTGGTAGTTCCACATATACATCCCCAATTACTGTTAGTACAAGACATTTTAGTGTCTTCAACTGGCACTCAACTTTTTGGTCTTTACCTTACTTTATAAAAAAAGATTTTTCTACAGAACAAAAGCCTCCCCTCATCCCCCAGATCAGGACTGAACTGGGTCATTTTTGTGTGCGTGTGTAAGTATGTGTATGGGACAGAGAGAATCTCCTAGAAGCTTCTTCAAAAATACTGATCCAGCAAGGTTTTACTCCTCTTCTGTACAGTGGGAAGGGATGTTATCCCCTTGAGCTTTATTCCCCCTTTGTATATTTTATCCCCTCTGTAGAGCTATGGGGTTTCATTTCTTACCTCTCTGAGTTTTTTTGGCTCCTCTATAACTTCAGAGCTCCTCTCCATTAAGGGAAGAAGCGGAAGACTCTGCTCCTTGGCCAAGGACATTTGAAAGGGATTCTTCTGATTACTCCTCCTCATCAAGGAAACGGACACTTCCCACAGCTCTCATTCTGCTATCTTTCTCTCTCAAATTTTTCAGCAGGTCTGTAAAAGTTTGCCTACGTTTCCTTCATACTCCACCACTTTGTTGCATTAAACCACAAGCAATTTATTTCAGCTTAACAGAATACTTGTCATATGCAGAGCCATGAATTTATTAGCAGTTTAATTAGCGTTTTGGTAGCCTAATACAACAAAGACATATATTAATCCAGTTACAATGATACTAACACATGTATACTGAATTATCCAATCATTGCTAATCCCCATTAATTTTATTCTTTCAGTTATATGCTGTTTTTCTGCAATCTAACCCTGTCTCCTAGTGTTACACTTACCCTTCCCATGACCTTCGCAATCCTAAAATTGACACTGCCAGCCTTACTTGAGAAGAGGAATGTTTGCTCTGAGTCACCAGTGACCCAAATTCTCTGCTGGGAAGAGTCTGTTATTGTTTTTCTCTCTGCTCTTGGATCTGCTTAGGGTTATTTTTATACAGGCCTGTTTGGCCGCCCTGCCTCTTCTTATTCTCCTCAGGTTTGTTATGCAATGAACAGTTTTTCATTGTTATACTTACTTAGACCATGCAACTGCAGAATCAGTGTTAAGCTAAAGCAAAACCAAGTTGGGCAATAGGCTCCTAAGTCCTATGCCATTTTGTTGCTACAGACCTGTAATTGCCCAAGACAACTGCTCAAAAGTCCAGAAGTTAGTTGTTAAGTTTATTAGAAAGCCTGTGGTCAGCTGCTCGCAGCACAAGGGTATATAAAAACACTGGTTGCTTTTGTTTATGTTCACTTAATACTTGCATTTAATTCCTCGGTCATGGCAAGAAATAAGCTAAATCAACACTTCTATTTGTCCATTCTATAAGTATGACCGAGCAATGTAGAAATAAAATGAAATTACAAATAACTTGGTAAAGGTAGCTAAATGTCTTTGGAAAAGTCATTTAGCTACCCTTAGCAAGTTATTTGTAATTTTATTTGGAAAATAAGTCTTTGGAAAAGTCATTTAGTATGAATATTTGGCACATTTTTTCTTGTATTTTAGAATGCAAGTATGACTGTAAACCTTACAGCTTAAAAGGGAGAGAAAAAAAAAATTTTTTTTTTTTAAAAAAGAACATTTTGTGGTGCCAGAGCACATAGCAAATTTTTGCACTGTTTTAGAAAGATGAGCAGAAAAGGGATATTACCACTGCAACAAACATTTTCTTTTATTTCCTATTCTATTTTGCATGGGGACTATTAGATATAGATTCTCCTAGCATTTTTCAGGCAGTAAAACCAGCAGTAAAATTCTTACTTTCTTCTAGTTTTCCACTTTTACTCTTTTTTAAACAAAGCATGTCTGTCTCGAAGTTGCAGCTACTTCCCTTTGAAAACGAGCTGAGAATTGATTCAAAATGGGATGGGATAGGATAGGACAGAATAGGATAGGATAGGACAGGATAGGATAGTGCAGGATAGGAATGCAGCTACTTGAACAACTAAAAAAATGTATTGCACCCTTGACCCTGCTCATGAATTACCCACAAATTAATCAACAAATCCATACAAATCATGTCCTTCAGTACTGAAATTATTCAACACACAAGGCTATGGAATTTTCGGCAAAAGAAGGCCATTAATTATGTACTCATTACTTTCTATCCAATTTAATTAATGGTGATCCGAACCACATAACATTGCCTCTGTTAATTGATTATAACTTACCAGTGCTTCAACTTACAATCAAGTTTGCTTTTTTTTGTGAAATACATTTTCTTTCTTAACTAAATGAATCTTGGCTACTTGGCCACTTGCATACAGTCATATGATCAGATAGATTTTGGTCAAATACTATTGAAACATAAATAAGGAGCCTAAGCAAACCATGTGATATGACAAATAGCTCCCAATTAGGCTTATACATTGGCTACCATGTATAAGAAAATAGGGTAAAGGGGAAAGCTGAAAGGAGCATCACAAGCTATCACAGTTACACAGGCACTTCCCAAGAAAGAGGGATTGCTATATCCTAGTGCTTGTTCTCAGAACTTGTAGTTATTTTGCTGCCAAGCAATTGTTGGATAAAACTGAGTAGTGGCAGTAGGTTTCCAGAAGTCAGATTCTTCGCCCTCTTACAAGCTGAGCACTTGCTTGTGCTTTCTTTGGCCACAAAATGTTATATTGCCTCTTGCATATTGGCATAGCTTCCACAGAATGTTTTGGCACGCTGCTGTCTGTAGAGAACCAGCACACACAAGATACTACAGTTTGCAGAACATCAGCTCCTCCGTTTGGTAACACAAGGCAGATTCCAAGGACAGGCAAGTAAAAAAAAAAAAAAAAGTGCTTAAGAATGAGTATTTTATCAGCAGCTGCAAGAAACAGTACTGAAATCCTGCTTGGTCCCACAGTGCCTTTTAGCCACTTGCTTGTGACTTGATACTTGCTTCTTTTCCTCAGCTGGTGAATGAGCGCTGGAAGTCTATGCTGATGTTTTCAGTGTTATCAAAATTGTCTGATTTTGAAGAATACATAATGATCAGTCCAATATCCCCCTATAAACACCCACTAGGAATACATCTTTCAGATGTCCCATTGTTCAAATATCCACTTTTGATTGTTTTTCATAATAACCTGCTCAGGGCAGCAATGACGAATTGTTCTCTTCAACAGGCTGAGATGCTGAACTCCTGATTGATGCAGTCAATACTCATTCCTGCAACAGTGACAGCCAAAATAGTACTGGCTTTCCCTAGTCAATCTTTGGCTTTGGCAGGGGGGTGCCCTGGTAATGTGTGCCTGCACCTCAGTAAAGGGGTCAGGAGCCAGGAGGGACGGTTCAGCAGACTTCCTTACTGCCTCTCCCACCCACTGCTAAAGCTGTCTGCTGTAGAAGCGTAAGGTGCTTACTTCAGTCACCCTTTCTTGCTGAACTGTTGTTCAAGGAAAGTTTTTGTTTCTTTGTTTGAAGCGCAGCAGCCTCTTGCTTTCATTTGATGTTACAGATAATTTCACTGCGTCTTTCCATTTTGCTACTGCCATATGTACAGTTACAGTTCCTTATGCTATGGAACGAACTGAAGAAATTTCTGGGACAGAGAGTTGCAGGGTATTTGATGCACACTATAGATTCATGAGAGCAAGGAAGTGTTTGTCTTTTGAAGCAAAATAACATACCTGTGAAATTTTAGTCATTTACCGTTGTATATTTGTGGTGGGTTAACCTTGGCTGAGCGCCAGGTGCCCACCAAGCCACTCTGTCACCCCCCCTTTCCTTCCCCTCTCCCTCCTCAGCAGAGTAAAAAGAAAGGGGTGGAAAATAAGATGAGGAACAAAAAGCAGTTTAATAATAATAGAAGCAAAGCCAAGCAAATCCGAGTGCAGAAGTGAAGGAAAACAAAGTTATTCTCTACTTCCCATCAGTAGGTGATGTTTGGCCACTCCCTGGGAAGCAGGGCTCCAAGACACGTAACGGTTGCTCTNACGGTGTGTTATCAACACCCTTGTAGCTCCCAGCACAAAACACTGCTGCTATGTGGAAAACCAGCTCAGCCAGACCCACTACAATATTTTAAGCAGTCTCTGGCACATTACTGTCCTCTGATGGCCTATCAAGTTGTTACTCCCTGTAATTTGCCCCTTATTCTTGAGTTTAGTACACAATGAAAGCAGCAAGTGGAGAACAGATTAAGATAGGAAACTAATGCTGATTGTCAGTGGTCTAGGGTCTTCCTTAGGCCTTCTCCTAAATTGGGGGATACTGGTGGCTAAATGGTAGCATCCTCATCAAGACAGGCAGCAGTTTCCTTCGGACATGACAGTTTTACTTTGCCTTACGTTTAATTTTCAAGTCAGAAATTTCTAACTTGTCTTCCTTAGAGAAGTATGCTTTACTTCCTATAGCTTTGATCTCTTCCCATAACACAAAATTAAATGAAGGAACATTTATTTTGGTAGCAAAATATTAAGTATAATGAAGTTCACAAAGCAATTAAGTTTTACAAAAGGGCCCTTTTCCTGATGAATACAGCAAATATTACCATTTAAAAACTAAAACCGGAATGTCTGCACATTTTGGAATTTATATTAAGACAACCTGACTTAAATAACTGTATGAATGTTTTTGTATAGACAGAGAAAATGTTCGTAATGTCTGCATAAGATTTACCTACATTTCCTGAAAGTCTAATTATACCCTTTCGTCCACTTCTCTTTAAAAAGTCTTTAACCTAGACATCTATTTGGATTAGTAAAATGAATTATTTATTGTTTTAGTGGTACTAGTTTGCTGTTTCCATTCTCTAAGCCAAGTGTCATCTCTGGGTGTGTCTGTATGTACGAATACAAGCACGTGTATGAAAACAGATGGAAATAAAGACAGGTCTGTAATATGGTATCTTCTAAATTCAGCAGCTTGTGCCTGTTGTCATGAATGCTGATTTTATTCAAGCCTTTTGCACAATTTGCAATTTTCCTATTGTCAGCCTAGTCACATCTTAATGAAGCTTCTTGGGCATTATCTAACGTAATGCCCCAAAATCATGAGTTTGACTGAGAATCATGGTATATTCTTGAAAACATTCAGCACTCTCTTGACTTACTGTCTCTTTGTATGATTACTTTCTTGATATCTTGTAGATTTTTCTGAAATCTCAAGGGCTGGAAATTTTCAAATAATTGCCTTATTCCAAATTACAGGATTTAACGTAATCCAGAAAAATAAAAACTATAATCACTAAAATAACTAACTGACAGCTAGCTTCCATTTGTTCTATTTCAGGAATGGCAAAAGAAAAACTTTTTGTAGGATCAGTGATGCAGTGAAACTGAAAGACTATGAACAGAAGAAAGGAGAAAATGCACATAAGTTTTTCACTAGCAACAAACTGAATGAAGAATCAACTCCTAAAGAGCTCATAGGTTTCTTGAGCTATTAAACCTGATTATCCCCTGAAATAAAGAAATTTATTAGATGAGACTATCACAAATTGGCTTAGCTCAAATTACATACAAAATAGTGAGGGTTTTTTCCCTAATCGCCCCCCAAATCATAGGTATCCACTTACTTTCAGTACAGCAATACCATAGGAGTATAATTTTGTGAAATTAAATCAAAAAAGAACCAAGCATTAATAGTTCCTTAGCTTCGTGATGTTATCCAGTTTTCAGTGAATTCTATAAATTGAGTATGTAATTGTCAATGCTAAGATAAGCTCCTGAGGGAGTTTTATATTGTCTGCAAGGCTTATTACATCCAATTGACAAAGATTTTTAAGTTTAAAAAGTAAAGTTTGTAGATAAATAGAAACATTCTGAAAAGTAAGGGCTTTCTATTCTTCTTATCTCGTAAATTATTTTCTACATATATTCCCTGTATGCTATACATTATTGCTATACATAGCATTACAATGCTATGCCATTTATTTTGCATTTAAATTAACTTGCATCTCCACTTTTTAATCCCACCGTATGCACCATATTTATCAAAGGGGAGCATGAAGAATAACCATGGTAGAAAAAGCTGGATTTGATAAAGAGTTTGTAATCATAGCAGAACTATTATCCATATTAGCAAATATCCCTAAGGACAGCTGCTCTCATTTGCTGGTTCCTGGCAACTCCTAGCCCTCAGAGCCTGGAGCAATCCATCTCCAAACAGGTTGCAGCTCATCTGTGAGGCTTCGCTTTCCTTGACTGTCTTTAACCTTAAGGAGAAAGACCCACACCTCTCAGAGTGCCAGCACATTCTGCATGCACAAAAGTTTGTATTTGTATCGTCATCTTAGGCTGTGGCCCAGACTCAGATCCTTCAACATTTCACATGGCCAGCATGTTGTCACACACTTTTCTACAGGCATGAAGTGAGATAAAGTGTCTTTTTTGTGCAAAGGATGTATTGAGGCAGACTGGCTTGAGTACAAGGTCCACCTCTTTAGGAGAGTGGCACTGACTCTTTGCTGCGTGTCAGACTCTAAGCCTCTGGGCAGAGCACAGAAAACAACTCAGGCACAGAGAGAGGGCCCCGAGCACCCCTGGAGAACAACTGAAACCCCATAACCCCCCAGAGCAAACTGTCCTCTTGTCCACCTCTCCCCATCTTCTGTGGGGCCCTAGTACATACAAAGCTGAAACAGTAGGCAGAGATGGCAGGTAGAATTTGTGGTAAGATGTGGTTTTATGGAGAACTCAGGTGGTTTTGGATAGGGAGACCTGAGGAGAGAGGAGTTCATACTAGGGTAAAATACAGCAGTGGCAGGCAAGTAGATGATGCATGTTTCTTTCCTGCTTAACTCTTGTGCTGCTTTTACAAAAGCTTTTTGGCAGAGAAATTATTTAAAACTAACTTTAGAAAAAGCCTGGCCAGCTCTACTCATCCTTTTTTTCTTGTTATATATTTGTGTGATAGCTTCTCATCCTTGCATGATGAGGCAGAGGCTTCAAAAGGGAATAGAGGGTTTTTTTCCAATTACACTTGGAAGAAAAAAGAAGGGCATGTGTGTGAAACACTGATCTTAAATAAACTGGTAGGAAAAGTTAAGATCTTTTCCCTCTCTCCCCTCTGAGAGGATAAGTATGCCTGTTGACAGAGCAGTGTCTCAAGTACCAGGTTAAACATCTTTCTCCTTAGTATCAGCCTCAGCATTGCCACCGCAGACTTAGGAGAAGTTCCCCCAAAACTGACGGCCCAGGCCACAGGCCACCGTTAGGAACTTGAATGGAAGCCAAAGCTCAACCAAAGAGCAAGATCTGATGGCAATGTTCCCGAGTGGGGACTTTTCCAACAGGTTGCCCTGTGTTATCAGTGTCTAGGGTACCAAGTACCCTCGAGGGATGTCAAAGTGCTCTTGGGTTTGATTCAGAGATGAACGAGAGAGGGCCGTGCGCTTTACTGCAGCTTATAACCGCGACGCCAGGCTCAACGGCCCGGTGCGGCCCGCAGGCAGGGCGGGGGGCGGCTGCCGCTTGGTGTGTGGCAGCCCCCCCCCAACAGCCTCCCCCACATCGCCCACCTTCCCTGGCAGGCGTTGCCCTGCCCGACAGCCCTCCCCGGATGAAGGGTGCGGGCGGCCGGGGCCCGAATCCGCCCTCGCCTGGGGGAAGCGGCGCGGGCGGGAGC